>PITA01001211.1:104520-208656 GCA_004023965.1 Spilogale gracilis | reverse complement strand
AGAGGAGAGGAGAAAGGGAGAGGAGAGGAGAGGAGAGGAGAAAGGGAGAGGAGAGGAGAGGAAGAAAAAGCAACAGGTTTCGGGAACTCCCACCCAACAGACTTTTCTCCACAGGTTCTTGGCAGAACAGGTCACACAGCCTAACTTCAAAGGGTCCTGGGAGAGCAAGGAGCTTTAATTGTGCACATTGCAGCTCTGAACAAATTACGCTTGTTACCAAGAGGAGGGAGAATGAAAGCAGGGTAAGCCACTAGCGGCGTCTACACCACACATATATGGCATTCAACCCTGTATACCAAAGAAGAGAAAAATCCCTAACTCTTAAAATAATGATCTAAAAAACACAAAAAAAACAAAAACAGAAACAAAACTCCCATGATTTGCTCTCTCTCAAATCCTATACCCTTAAGGCACACCAATACGATGACATCACTAATCAAGAGAAAAAGTTACTGTGAGATTAACACATGATTTGACTCTTGTACAATATGGCACAAGTAGCAAAGATTACGTCAACATCTGAGCGGGTTACAAGGTTATTTCCCCTTTGCATAAAAAGGAACCTCTCGGAGAGGTAGGCCACAGAGTGGGAGAAGTATTTGCAATAAAAGTGTCCAACAAAGGACTCCTAGCCAGAAGAACCAACTACGATCAGTAAGAAAAAGGCAGGCAGTTAAATAGAAGACATGGGCAAAAATAAAATTCTGACTGGGAACTGCACAAAAGAGAACATCCAAATGGCCAGTAAGCACACAAAGAAGGTACTCACCTGTACAGATCCGCAAGGAAATGCAAATTAAAACCACAGCGTAATACCATTTTAACCTACCAGAAGGGCTAAAATGAAAATGACACAGTGTGTCATGTGTGGCCGGGATGTGGAGTAGCTGGAACTCTCAAATCCTGCCTGCCCACTGCACAAGCCCTTTGGAAAATTCCGTGACAGTACCTTAGTATCGCTGAGTATGTACCTGCCCTCGTCCCAGAGATTTCACACCGTGGTGCGTACCCTGCAGAGACTCGTAATCACCAAAGAATGCATACACAACATTCATACACAAATTGGAACCAACTCAAAAGTCTATCAACCGTAAAACAGGTAAATGGTGGGATGTGGCAACAAGAATGAACAAACCACAGGTACCCGTAAGGAGGAGGAGATCAGAAACCGGACGAGAGCAAACCTAAAACACATCAAGCATGTCTGAGTCCATTTACAAATGAACAGATGAAAAATTGGGCAAACCTAACCTGTGAGTTTTGGGGGTAATGAAATGTTCTGAACTTAGACTGTGAGTGATGGTGGCACAACTCTGCATATTCGAAATCTACTATATACTTTAAATGGATGAATTATAGGATATGTACGCTATGGAGCAGTAACGGCATTAGGACCATGGCTGTGACCAGAGGGGGCATAAGGAGATTTCCAGGGCATTATTAACATTACCTTTCCTGAGTTGGGTGCTTGAGACTTTAGATGTTCACTCTGAAAAATGTATCAGGATATGGTACTCTTCTGATATGTACATTTTTCTGTGTTCCACAATTGCTTATAAAAGTTTATATAAAAGGAATGTAATCCAGCGCTACCCAAGCCTTAGGAAGTCATCTTTAAAGGCCTGAGCCAACCCACTATACGTATTTGATGCATCATACGGGTCTCTGTGTATCTTCTGCCCCAACCCGACCTCTGAGCTCCCGTTTGACACCTGTTTCATCTCCCTTTATACGACGGCCAGCCGGCGTCAGGCGGTCATCCAACCAGGCTGCCAGTGCTGGGCTGTGTGTCGTGGTTACTCTCCCCTTGGGGGTCAGTCTCTTCATCAGAAATTTAAGGATTACTGCTTCCCAAGTATTTAGCATTGAAAAGGTTTTATAATCTGTTCAACTTCACAGTAACCTCGAACACTGAGTATTATCCCTATAGCTCTGTATTTACTTTTTAAAAGTAGAGTCCTTCTGCCCTGAGTTCACCTACCAGGTCACTTCCATCCTTACTGATAATTGGTGGTCTTACTCAGTGGTTTTCAAACTACTGGTCACAGCGCAGTAATGCGTTGTAAGCTAGTTTGTGGAGTCCTGGCCAGCATATTTTTAAAAGATGCAAGAGAAGAGTATGTGAGTGCCTTTGTTTCAGTTCTATATGCATCTGTGTATGGATGCATTTGTTACTGTTTGTTTCCAAGGCTACAGCGGGAGGGCGGAACCTCCAAGCCACGCTCAGACTACAACACTAAACGTTCCTGATTGTGCCCCAAGCCTTAAAGGCAGAGCAGCCGAACAGGAAAGACAACTTGGTTTTGGCAAGCTGTCACACTGGGAGTTCAGAAAGGCACGGAGAGCGGACTGCCCAAGTGCCTCCTGCCCATTGTGGGAGGAAGCTCAGTGAACACTTCTGAGGTCACCGACCGTGCTTGAAAGGGAGCTCTGAGGCTCTTAGCTGCTCTCCACGGTGAAGTATGGGTCCAGCCTGAATGCTGTGGGGGAAGGCTGACAGTAGTGTCAAAGCTGGTGCTTAAAGGTGGGGAGGCACAACTTCATAAAAGCCCCCTGCTTCAACAGAGCAGGCCCCACGGGCAGCGCAGGGACCGCTAGCTCCAGCCAGCTGTACCAAGGAGCCCGGCGGTTACAAAGGGGACACCTGAGTAAGTCATCGAAGTTTTCATAATAAACTGTTTGGCAAATGTACAAAACGTTTTTTTAATTGAGCACGGCTCCAAAATCTTGAATGGGGCCACTCACACCACAGCCACCGCCGCCAGCCTCACTGCCTTCCCCCTCGTTACGCCACACCACTAGAATTTATTCTTAAATTTCAAGAGATTTTCAGTTAACCATTACAGTACTAGTGAGTGTTTAGAATTCAGCCAACGGAGCTACAGCATCTGTGATGAAAACCAGTTGCCGTAACAGTATTCCCACAGTGGCCCTCGGGGGACTGGTGCTGGCTCCCCACACTTGGGACAGCTGGAAACTTACATAAATCTGCCGTGAGAAAGTGCTTGCAGTTCAGGACTCGCAGTCTGACCCCATGCCGTACATTTCTACAAGATCAAGCTGGTCTGCGAGGGGCTTCATGGGAGCGTGGTGGAGAGGCACATCTCCAGCACACTCGGACAACGGCAGTCACCACACAGCCCCTGAAGGCTCCCCTTTCACTGACACTGCCCCCCTAAGTTCTACCACCTTCTATAGGAAGCATTAAAATGGGGTGACTGTGTGGCTGAGAAGGAGTCAGTGACAGGAATCCCCAAATTCAAATCTACCAAAGACTCTGGAACACTTTTTTGTTGTCTTTTCTAAACTGTTCATGCTTTCAGAATAAATTACTTTCTTTCAAGTGAAAAGACAGTTGTGTTTCTCAAGTATTTACCGAGGTCAAAACTCAGGGCAATCCAAAGTGTGAGAGTAGGTTAGGAAATCACCAGATGGAAGAACTTAACACCGAGAAGCCCTACAGCTATCAATCCTATTTCCCATTCTTCCCAATCCTTGCTGAGCTCGGAGCACATCCCTCAGTTCTGTGATTCCCAACAGCTGCCTTCCCAGCCTAGGTCTCTCCGGACCTTCCCCTTCTCCTGAGGCGATCTGGACCATCTTCATTCTCTCTCCCTCAATTGTCTTTGACCTCAACTTTATTTTCCTAATTTTCCCCCAAAGACTGAGAGCAGGGCCCTGGCGTCTGCCAGAGGCTGTTATAATGCTAAAACAGACTGCTTGGTCTTCGCCATTGCCAAGAACACTCCCAGGAAATACAGGAGTACTTCTGAGAGATAACCAGAATGTCTTAAATTTGACTCCAGAAAGAACTCCTTTGGACAGGAGTCTGGGTCGACAGTAATGGAGAAAGGGAAGACTTATTTCAGGGCTGTGATTAATTTTTAAAGTATACCTTTATTATTTTAAAAATAGCTAAAACCAGAAGAATATAATATCTGCTAAACTACAGTTTTCATGATGTGGAGAATCCAGGAGGTCACTGTTCTATACAGCTACATGATTATCTGCACTTAGCAGAAGACCTTTACTTTCAGGGAAATGGAAAGTTTTTCCACGAACCTGCTTCCCTGTAACCAATCCCAATGTGGTTATTCACAGGACTGTAGAAGGTTACCAGTTTTGTTTTTCACCCAAACTTCTACCCATATGGATCAATTATAGAAGATACCAGTATCTTTGATGGTTTCTTCTTCATGTGGAGTATTAACTAAAAGCAAAAGGGAAAAAAACATGAAATCCACAGACTACCATGCTGTGGTCTGATTGTGAATTAAAAAAAAGTAATTTGGGGAGTATTCATTCAGCAGTATTTATCAACAATTCCGACACAAAAAGACTACACATCTCAAGTCTAGACTAGCATCCTACCCTATGGAAGTCTCTCTCTCATCTGCCCTAGCGTAAGGTCTCTTGAGCCCTAACTAATTTAATCATAAGAAATGGTTTCCAAAAAGGAGAGTGGGGTAGGGAGCAAGCCTGATTCAATTTAGGACGGCGGGTTCCAGCCGCCCTGCACTAAAACCCAGCAGAAATCATCCAACAGGCATGGCCAAACACAAGTGACCATAAGAGGCTTCTGAGCCTTCCCAAAGGGGCCAGAATAGGTGATCACGAAGCTGTAAAGCTCCCCCCACCGACAACTCAGCGAGCTCCAGCTCCCCACATGTCCTCTCACCCTTTCAACTCTGAACTGGCTGGGAGTGGGAGCAGTCAGAGCCCAGTCACGCTCCCGGCATGCTAACTGCTCCTACCCCATGGCTGCCGCTGCCCCCACCCCGTCGCCGGTGTTCATGTGACGCGAGCACATATTGCCCCTTGGCACAGGGCTCAGGAACCCTACTGCGGCAACACTCCGGGAACAAGGACGCAAGAACCAGTACTGACTGAGCTCTCATTGGCCAGGCAGTGCGCGAAGCGTTTTATTGGACTCGAACACCGCAACGGCGCACCGCAGTACACACTCTCACTCCTCAGGACCGTGAGAAAGGCTAAGTGATGCCCAGGGTCATGCACTCACGGGGGGGGGGAAATCTCCAACCCGGCACTGCGGACTTGGGAGCACCCACCCCCTTACTGGTACTCGACACTGTCACTTCACCTGGACAGGTCGGCTCCATTCACCCACCTTCCTCTATTAACCGAGTCCTCTCAGCCTGCAGAGCACAGCGATTCATCACCAGTATCTGCGAAGGACACTGAGATTCGCAAGTCCTCATCTGGGCCAAGTGGGTCAGGCAGTGACTGGGGTCCCGGCACCTTCCTGGTCGGCCCAGCAGCCCACCGCGGGCCCTGTGACGGGGAGACTCGCAGGCAGTCCGAGGCTGGGAAGAACCAGTGGGGTCACACTATCTCCATCCCTGGCTGGCTTGGCAATCCACTGCCCCACCTTGAACCCTGATGCACGGGAGTTCCTTAGACTTCTGTTGGTATAATATGCCATCTTTTTCAAATCACGATTTCCTATGAACTCTTTCTGTCCCAAGAGATGACAAATACTAAAATTTACACTCCTTAGAAGGTAAAAGCAAACCTTGATATGCAAGGAAAACACTTAACAGTAGTAACATTTACATTCCAATTCTACTGCAAGATGGCAAAAGTTCAGCAACATTTAAGGACTATAAAGGTTCATTAAATGGTTCCATATTTTTGTTGAAATATATAAAAATATTTTTATAAATGCTACATAAAAGACAATGTGAAAATTACCATATTTTACCGAAAGAATTAAGTCCATCCTCAACTGTTCCTTTTCAGTCATCTCACTGCCAGCCTGCAGGTCTAGAGGGAAGACATCCCCTTCCGGGACAGCTGTCTACACATTTAAACTTGAGGAAGTCTTTAGAACTTAATTTTTTGACTATTTAAAGTAAATGACCCAAAAATCAGTTTGCAGCCAGATGTGACAGAGCCAACACCATTTCTTAACACCGAGAACGCAGCACTAGGAAACCGCATTGCTCTTCTTCCCTCACTCCTGTTGGTAAATTCCAGAAGTCCACTCCACGTCCAATCAAGCTTCTCGTTACTGATACGCAGACTTCACAGTGCATTGTACTCCACACATTTTGATGGATCTGTAGGAAAGTGCTTCTGGCAAATGGTCATTAACCTCTTCAATCCCTAAGAAAATTACAAGAATAAAGACAGGTTATGATAGAGCTATTCTTAAACGCCCTTTGTTTTACTCACGGGTTGACCAACATCCCCGTGAAAGCGCAGCAGCCCCCAGCAACACCACTCAGATGTACAAGGAGAGAAATGTTTATTCACATACACCCAAGACACATACAACAGAGAGCGAAACCATCCACAGTAACAAGAAAAGTACTGGCAACAACCGAAACGTCCGCGAGAGGACAATATATGAATAAGCTTTACTACGCTCACAAATGGAACATTTTACAGCAGGTTCCAACAGAGAGTGAAGCCCCAAGCGCCACTCTCGGGGGCCCATGCTAGGTACCCAGACATCAGCTCTCCTGTGTGTCTAAAAAGTGCCGCACATGTACTATCCTTGTGAGAACAGAGAAAAAAGTCACTCAAATCATCTTCCGTGTTCCATGCAGGAACCCTGTTGATGAGGGATTCTGGTTGAGAACTGATATGTACGCATCTTAGAAACAATGAAGAATGTAAACGGTAGCAAAGGCTACGTAAGTATAATGTCATTTTAATAAAAGTGAAAAACAATTTTAAACAAAACACATGGCTTATAAGTACACACACAGCACGGCAGAATCCCTTCTGAGAAAGCAAGGCAATGACAAATTCAGAATAACAGTTACTTCTGGGATAGAGGAGGAAAACACTCCATGATCTTCAGGTCTTCTAGCTCTTTTTTTTTTTTTTTTTTTTTTTTTTAAGGTTTTATTTATTTGACAGAGAGAAACACAGCCACAGAGGGAACACAAGCAGGGGGAGTGAGAGAGGGAGAAGCAGGCTTCCCGCCGAGCAGGAAGCCCAATGTGGGACTCGATCCCGGGTCTCTGGGATCATGACCTGAGCCGAAGGCAGTCGCCCAACCAACTGAGCCACCCAGGCGCCCCGGTCTTCTAGCTCTTAAGTGAGAACAGGTTTTTAGATATATTTCATAACTTTAGATATATGTATTTCATAACTTACAATTGCATGTATTCTTTTGTATTACCAAATATAACACAATAAAAATTCTAATATAATCCGTAAGAACACAGTACAATATCCCAAACCTAACCCAGCTAATCCTTCAGAATTTGGTCCAAGGACTCCCATGCTGCCTCTGTTCTCTACCTGTGGCACCTGTCACCAGGCTCGGGTTCTTTTCAGGCAACTAAGACACACAAACTCGGATCTCACAAATTTCAAGTGCTTTTATCTCTTCTGCAGTTTGGCCAGTTCTTGACCAAGCTGTAACTCTGTAGTGACTTTTTAAATGATGTCAAGAACTGTCCCTATTAGAATTAGTTCGGTCTCTTGCGGCTTACCCTTCAAAGATCCTTCTGTGATCTTTCACCATCCTTAGCTGGCATTTGGCTTTTGATTATCCCTCTTGGCTTTCTCATCCACCACTGAGCAAACATACCCCTAAGTCATTATCCAAATTCACCAACAGGAGAGGGACAAGAGTAGAAACCTGCAACATGCCACCACAGATCTCTCCAGAACAATTCTGGGAAGAGCTCTGCCGGCAGCAATGAATCCTATTCACTCTTTTGTCGACCAGTCCACAAACTTCTTTGTTTGCAAGGAGATGCTCTGCCCAATGTTTTACTGCAATCTATATATAAACCACCACTACCAAGCATAATGGCACTTAATTTTAATGACCCACAAGATATTATCTGGCACAAATTACTTTAAGGTTTCTCGCGGTGGGTTTGCAGAAACTGAAGCCACCCAGTTTGTATCATAGTAACGAGAACAGTGAAATCCTATCACAGACCAAAGGCTGGCTTCGGTCAGAGCTCTGTCGGATACTGAATATGAAACTTTATACAGCACACTGCCTGCTACTTAACTAGGATGATCTCAGGAGTCATTATCTTTCCTCAAAATAATAGACTGAAAAGCACCTGCTCTTAAGAAAGAGCTTCATGACCTAGCAGGAAAAGCAGTGTGTGGAGAAGGGTGTATCTGGAAGTCTGAGAAGGAAGGGCAAATAAAACACAGCCTGGAAAGGCATGCTGATGTAACAGGCACTTATATCACCATCAGGCATTTAGAATTCTTACTCGGTAATTACCAAAGTATGCAAACAATGAAAGCTCAGGGAAATCACCACAAGCCAAACAAAATCAAGAACAACAGAAGTCCGTGCAAAACCTCTTTGGTGTCACAGTTAACACAAAAATACATCCCTTCAAATATAAACAGAACTATAATCTAACAGATCCAACATCTGAGGAGCCTGATTTTCAAACACCTTACTTAAAGTCCTTCGTTGAGTCAAAGTATCCACATTATTCTACTTAAGAAGTAGGAGTGTGGAAAAGGTTATGTTTCAGCTGATTTCCAAGAAAACATCTGCAGGCAATGCTGAGAGAGACCATGTCATTCGCCTTGCTCCTCGCTCACATCTTCTCATGGTCAGCCCCTGTGATCAGGGGTTTGCTTCAGGATGAAGACCCTCCCCTCTCACAGTCCAGCTTCTCCCGCTTGGAATTCTTTTTTTTTTTTTTTAAAGATTTTATTTATTTCTTTGACAGAGAAACACAGCTCGAGAAGGAACACAAGCAGGGGGAGGGAGAGAGGGAGAAGAAGGCTTCCCACCAGGTCGGTACCAGGGAGCCCGACGCAGGGCTCCATCCCGGGACTCCAGGATCATGACCTGAGCTGAAGGCAGCCGCTTAACCACTGAGCCACCCAGGCGCCCCCGCTGGGAATTCTAACAATGTGTATGCACACACGTGATCTGTAGCCATGGAAATGTACGTGACCGCACTAGCGTGGCACCTTCTATTTTCTGAACAAAGAGGTGAGAAGGCAGAGGGCTGAGAAAGACCACGCCGACGAAATGCACGCAGCCTCCATCACACAGCACGGCAAGAACGGTTATGGGCCAATGCAGGGCCGACTCGTACGCGGACCGCCAGAGCAGCTGTCCCTATAAGAAGGGGAGGCTTGGCTGCTGGCTCCTCATAGGAGGTATCTGTGATGCTTACTTACCCTCACTAGCAGATTCTAGGATTTAAAAATAAATACCAGTACCCTGTCTGAAATCTTAGCTGCCAAAAGTTTGTGAAATTCAACAGTCTGAGTCATAAATAGTTACCACAAAACATTACGATCCATTTTTGCAGTAAGGACTGATAGTACACAGCCCAAGTGTTTCAAGGGGTGTGATGTCAGGACGGCATATGGTTATTTTCTAAATGGAAACAGATCTTTTCAATTAGATCCCCTGGGATGTCCGTTTTCAACTGCCTTAGGATGCTTAAATCAGTAAGACAATGAACTACTTAGCTTAGCTTACTGCAAACAGCTTCTTAAAAACTGGTGCCACTTTTAAATGTAATTTTTTTCCATGAAAGCAATGCACTTATTTAAGAAATCTTTATTCAGGGGCTACAGTGTGCCAAACACTGTTTTAGGGTGAGAATATAGGGAACAAAGCAGACAAAAATCCCTATACTCATTGAGATTATATTCTAATGAGGGAACACAGCCAAGAAACAAAAGGAGCATGTAAAACACTTAATAAATGCGATGGAGAAAAATGCAGCATGGAAGGAAGTGTGTGGGGATACGGGGAGTGGCCAGAAAGGCATTTGGGCTTTTTACTCCAAGTGAACAAGGAAACCACTGCAGAGCTCTGAGCAAGAGAGCATCATAATCTGATTTATACTTTAACTGCATCTCTCTGGTTGCTGTGCAGATACTGAAGAGGGGCAAGGATATGGGACACCTGGCTGGCTCAGTCGGTAGATGGAACTCTTGATCTCAGGGTTCAAAGTTCAAGCCCCTAACCAATTATAGAAATTACTTAATAATAAAATCTTAAAAAAAGAAAAAAACAGCAAGGATATAAGCTCAGAGTCTAGCCAGGAGACGCTGCAGTAATCCAGGTAAAGGAGGTTGGTGACTGAGCCCAGGTAGCAGCAGCGATGATGCTGAGAGGGGGCCAGTCCGCAGACACACTCTGCGTGTAGAACCGCAAGGTGTGCCAACACACAGGTTACGGACTGAGCCAGAGAAACAATGCCATGTTTTGTACACACATAATTAAATAATAGCAGTCATCTGCCTCACACTCTCCAATCCCTAATTCTAGCACCTCAGAGCCAACCACTTTAAATCTTGTGTTTCTTCTGGTATTTACTGCCATCTTTCTAAATATTAACAGTGCCTGATTTTTCTTCTGTCAAAACAGTCTGATTTCCCACTGTGAAAGCTGAGATGGTAATCCTCTTCTTCTACAACACCAACTGGCCCTTCACAGGCACACACACACCTGAACACAGCTCTCTTCCCCACTCTCCCCAATCCTAGTGAATCCAACACTCAGGATTTACAGCATACTGTCCACAAAAGTATTACTGAAAGCAGAGCCACATGGTATTATTATGACTGTTTCTCCTTTCATATTTTTCTTTTTGTTTATGGAGATACTACTAATTCACTTTCCACGGGTAGACTACACTTGATATGGCCAAACCTAATGGGTAATATTATCTGTTCCATTTTTCTCCTGGAGCCCTCTATCTGTTCCAGCCTAAAACAAATAAATTCCAGACCTCATTGTACTGCTCTATCCTAGAGCATCCCTTCACCTCCAACCTGGCAGTTCCTTCTAATCCACTCCTGTGCTGAATCTTGTTTCCTGGATCTTTTCTGTTTCCTTCCGTCACTGTGGAGGGGCACATCCTCGGGGAGAGGCAATCTAACACAGTGGACTCAGGGGTACTCAGGTTCATAGCCGCATTCCACCACTTCCTAGCTGTGTAACCGCGGAATTCCTACACAGCTCAGTTTCTCCACTTATAAAACAAGAGAAATTATACCACCAGCATCATATTGTTGCTCTAAAGTCCTAAAGTGAAGCACACAGTGAGCACTACATAAAATGTTAATAATGATTCCAGAGAAGAATATGTGAGAGGTCACAATGTGAAGACATTCTGAGACTCATCAGAAAATATCTTTAGCCTGTATTCACACTTAATTGATAGTTCAGAGAAGAATGTAATTGAGTTGAAAATTATTTTCCTTGTTATGGCACAGGTACTCTTCACTGTCTCCCAGCTTCCAGAAGTGTTAATGAGAAGTACGATGGCATTTGAATTTCTGAGTCCCTGTAAATGACCTGTTTCTTTCCTCCCGAAGCATTTAAAGTCCTTTGTTTTGCTTTTGGCCTTCCAATATTTCATTTTATTAGGTCTTGGTGCGAGAGCTTTCCTGTTCATTTGCTATGTATTCAGTGAGCTCCTTTCATTCTAGACACTCATATCTTTCAGCTCTCGGAAGTTTTTCTGCATTAGTCTTTATCTCCTGCCCTGCAACTTCTCTGTTCGCTTTTCCCTGGAATCTGAATAGTACAGATCTTCTAGATTGACTCTGTCATTCTCTTACCCTTCCAACTCTTTTAACTTTTGAATTTGTTATAACGTTTACTGTCTAAGAGCTAATTTGATTCTCTGACTTTTTCCTTGTGGCATACTGTCCTTATTTCATGGTTACAGACTTAGCTAAGGATATATTAAGCAAGCTTTTAACCGAAAGGTTTTTTCTTTTCTGTTCTTTCTTTCTCTGAATTCCTTTTTTCCTAGGGTTTATTTTGGTCTCTTTCACATTGTAAACTTTCTCTGAAGGTCTGATGATCCCAGGTGAACATTCACATTTAGGAGTAAGGCACTGAAGAGCTGCGGGACACTCCCTGAATGGGCAGGGCCTGTCAGTGGAGCTTCATTTGGGCACAATACGGCAGCAAGCTAGTTTTTTTTCATTGGAGGAGTACTGGATGTTAGTAACTGCCGATCTTTTCTCTAGAGTCAGTTCACGAAGAAGAATCCTCTAAATTCCTGCGTGGAAAGGTGAAAGCCTTGATTCCAGCATCATAGGCATCAAGGGAGAACAGGAACTACAGGGCTCATTTGTCAATACACAGGCTCTCAGTGAAGTGTCCTCTTAACCTTGCTCTGACGTCCTAAAGTGAAGCACACAGTAAGCACTTCCTCAACAGTACAGATCCCTCAGGAAGTCGCTAGTTTCTGCTAGAGAAGGACAGGAGGGCCCACCCGGGTGATAAAGGAACCTCTGGCCTACTTACCCTAACCCTCTACCACTCCCTCATTGTCAGCCTCATCCCACAGTCCAGCTTTTTGGAAGAAGTGCCAAATAGCCCCCATCCTGATCCCTCCAGAGTCTATAGTTTACATTAATGGCTCCTTAATGACTCCTTCCCCACAGAAATTTAACCAAACTATTTTTCCATCAGTATGTTTCTAGAAAAATATCTGCATTTAAATAAAAGCCCTAACTGATGAACTGTACACTTAAAAGTGATGAACATGGTAAATTTTGTGTATTTCATGATTTTCCAAAAACCTAATTGAAAGCATTACAGAATATTCCACATAAAACAATATCAAATAAGGATAGTTTAGTGTATTGTAGCCTATGATAGAGGATACAAATTCCACATAATGAAAGTTTATACCCAGATAAAAATAAATGAGCCATTACATCAGCCTGCATCCACTAAAAAATTACCATTTTTTTTTTTTAATTGCAGAAAACAGTAACTTTTTAAAACCCAACCAACTACAATCACAGGTCTTTGGCTAGACTTGCCTTTTCTTTTATGAAGTCTCATTAGTCACTACGAGTTAAGGAAGATTTTGTTGTTCTTCTTAAGAAATCTTTATCCTGAAGTACAAAGAAGACATTTCATCACATCAATTATTTCTGTCCCTGTCACAGTCTACACTATGAGAACAAAGCCTTAAAAATGAAAGCACAGATCCATCTAGTGATACAGTCCAGGAATGTGAAGAGTAAGATTTTAGCTGAGTGACATTTTCTACCTAGCTATTTAAAATTCTGTCAATGAACTGCCAAAGTTCTAATAGAGGAATGAATTAACATGAGACATTGAAGAATTAATCCTGACTTTGGACTGAAGGAATACTGGCGGAATACTCACTTGACCTGAAATAGAGTATTCAAAAAATATGTACTTAATAATGAAAAGTTAATTTCTACAATTTCAACACCCATAGTTAGGCATAAAAAGGCCAATCCTTCAAAAACGATCTACAGGAATTCTTTTCACATAAGATCATTAAAATTGCTTTCATCTAAATAACTAACTCTAGCCTTTTAAACAACTTACCTGGATCTCACTTCTTGGGATGATGAAAAGTCCCACTGCAAGTATCAAAAGTATAAAAATTTTCAGTATCTGTTGAACTTAATGGACACTTAAAACAAAACTGGCCCCTTGGGACTCAGTGTGCGTCTCTGGTTTCCGGTAAGAAGCAGAGCTGCACTCATCTGTCACTTGTCTGAACGCTTCTTTAAGGGGACATAGTTCTAGCTCACAGGTTCATCACTTCACAGAAAGTAACAAAGTACAACCACAAGTGAGAATTCCATTTTGAAAATACCACTTGCCTGCTTAGCTAAGTTAGGTAAAAATTTTTATTAAATGACCTATTTGGGGGAAGATTTCCTTTATTTGATTACAGGCTTTCCCAGTGCAGGGTGATCTTTTTCTCAAGCATGTAGTTTAGAAATAGAAGATTTAGTACCCCAAGTTAAATGCCTGCTAACAGTTCAGCTGCCAGCTGAGAAGGAAACATGCTCTGCTTAATCAGAATTCCCCAAAATGTGTTTCCACTGAACAGTGGTATTCTATGTGCTTAGAAGGTGATATATGGGGTCAATAAATGCTAGCAGTATTTTTCTCTAAAGATTTAGTATGGCAGAAAGTATTAAATGGGTCAACAGTATGTTATCATGCAATAACCTGCCTTTAAGAAACGGTGGATCACTGTGAAGAATGCCAGGAGGTAGCATGAAGCCACACGACCCACAAGCGTAACATATATTTTGACGCTTAGGGAATGTTTACCGGTTAACCGTACAACTGTCTATTCAACATATGGATCAAGTTGTGGCCACTCAGTGTAGTGACTAAAGTGTCTGTTTTATCATTTTGGGCAATACATGAATATATTATAAATTTACAAATGTTCCATGAACAAATACATCTGGCAAATGCTAGTATATATGCCCAAACCTGAAATACAGATTGAAATAACTGACAGAAAAATGTTGGAATAATGTCTTTACTAGGGAATTTACTAATTTGGATTACTGAACACAACTTGTCAGAACAGACTGTTATAGGACATTTGCCTTTTATAATACTGTGACTCTAAGAAAAATTACTCAGAATGAGTGTTACTCCATAATCATCTAGTCCCCAAAGAAATCTGTTGTAACACAGTACACAGATCAATTAACCTAGACGGATTAGGGATGTTACCAGTAGCAAACAAAGAGCACACTCAAACTCGAAAATTCGATGGCGGTAACTCCAAGAACTTTACAAAGGCATGGGATGGGCAGGACTTGGGACCAACAGGAGACAGCAATACCCAGAGCTAATAACACTGAGAAGCAATACCCAGCCTGCGCTCTGACAGGCAAGGAAAGAGGGTAGTTAACAGAAAGGGGGTAGTTGACGGAAGCCCAGAGAAGGTGACTGTACGCAGATGGCCATCAGGGAGAAGCTACGGCGTCAGGGAGGAGGTGCCATCAACCTCAGTGACCCCACAGGGAGGAAGACAGGGAAATAAATAAGCCCAAACCTGTGCTTCTCCCACCTACTAAATGCCTTCCCATCCTTGTCACTGCCTACTCTTATCAGAAGCCAACACACTAAGGGAGCCTGTCAATGTTCATAAAAGCCAGGTTTCTGGGGGCATGGGACAAGGTGAGGAAGAGTGGAGGGTGGACCTGTCAAGCAAACAGCCACCTGAGGTGCATTTCAGCTTTTCCTCCTCCGGGTCTTTACAGACAAGTAAAGAAAGCCCAAGACGTGAACCTTTTCAAGAGAGGTCTTTAAATGACTCGATTATAAAGTCCCTTAATACCAAGAGCTTACTATAATCCATATATAAAAGAAGGTTTACTCAAATTTGGGCCAAAGGTTACATCTATATTTGGCAAAGTTCTTGAAGTTACTAACACCAATTTAAATCTAACTCCAGATTTGAGGCTAATGAACTAAACAGGTTTTCGTTGATCTGCACGGTGAAAAAAACCCTCCCTGTGGTGTGTTTAATTTTTGTGAGCAAGACAACACTTCAAACAACTTTCACAGTTTAAATCCTATAGAGGTTTACATAAAACCCAAGGATGAAATCATGGTACCATAAAATAGCCCCTTAAATTGTTTTCAACCATATTTCTTAACACAGATATTTCTCACCAGGATTTCTAAATAAAAGAATAATTATTCCACATATCCAAGATCTCATTAAATGATGTCCAAAAACAGGCAAAATTAACCTATAGTAACACAAGTCAGAAGAGTGGTTATTTGTGATGGGAGGAGGGCTGGGGCTGGGAAAAGGCAGGAACAAACTTTTAGGGTGCTGTTAGAAACTCTCTACAACTAGATATTGTTTTCTGTCTTGCTAAATTATTACACACACAGAATCACTAAGCTGTACAGTAAAGAGTACATCTCACATACTCTCTGCCTTTTAGAGGTTTACTGTATCTCAATTTAATAAGAAAGTTACCCTACTGAAGAATTTCCATTACTACCTACTCCGCCAGTATCTTAAGGTAGAAAATGTGTGGGACAGTTACTGGAGGTGAGCAAACTGGGGCCCACAGGCCACCCACTTCCTTCTGAAGTGTAGTATTGCTGGCATGCAGCCAGCAGCTGCTTTCACACCCCAGCTGCGGGGTCCAAGAGGTGCAACAGACACCTGGGACGTGCAAAGCCTCAAGTACTTTCTATCTGATCATTTAAGACAAAGTTTTTCAACCTCTGATTTAATCTTCAAATAATATATTTAAAGTGTTCCTTTCCTAAGGATAGTCCAAATCCACCTCCCCTAAACACCAAAGTAAGAGGAGGGAGACTCAAAAGACAGCTTAGCAAATGACTCCATTCATCGCTATCAAGAAGTTCATAAAACTCTCAACGTGGAGATGGCAATGTTTTTGGCCTTGAGCTGATTAGCTCGAGACACCAGGAATCAGCATTTTATTTGTCCTTACACAATGCTAATTTAATTTGGTGCCACTATTTTAAAAATAGAACCGTTCCATTTTTTTTTTTTTGAAAAAAATTACGGTATTTGGCACATTAGGAAAAAGAAGTGGACGATCGAGCAACACGGACTATTATCCCTCCACGGGGACAATGAGCTACAGTGACTCCAGCACCAGCAAGGGTCAAGCATCAGCTGACACCTCAGCTAGCCTCTACTGTCCCCCGTTATGACAGAGTTTGAAATACTGCTTCCACTGTGCCTATATGAAAAGTTGGAAAACGAAAGACAGAGGCTCAGTGTTTCAGACACACTCAGCTCACTTACTACTGACAGGGGCATGTGAGCTTACAGCCTTAGATTTAAGCAATGGCCTCAAGGAAAAATGAAAGAGCAGAATCAAAGATATCCAAGGAGCAAAAAGAGCAGTTAATTAATAATTATTAATAATAATTGCAAACATCAAGTGACAGGGATCTCCCTCACATACTCCAGTGGCCCTACTCCTGTCTCAGGGCACTTCTGTTAAAAAGGTTCTTTGTCAGGGAGCCTGGGTGGCTCAGAGGGTTAAGCCTCTGCCTTCCGCTCAGGTCATGATCTCAGGGGTCCTGGGATGGAGGCCCACATCAGGCTCTCTGTTCAGCAGGGAGCCCGTTTCCTCCTCTCTCTCTGCCTGCCTCTCTGCCTACTTGTGATCTCTCTCCCTGTCAAATAAATAAAATCTTAAAAAAAAAAAAAAAAGACTCTTTGTCCTATTTTTGCAACTGTGAGTCTATCTGTAATTATTCTAAAAATAAAGGTTTAATAAAAAGAAAACTACTGTTTTCTCACACTAATAAAAGAAATGTCTTCCTTCCTATACCTCAACTGGTCCTTAACTACAAGACAAGTTTACTCCCTTCTCTGCCTGAAAGTTCCACAATTATCTACAGCTCTCTTGCTCAGATCCCCGTGAACAGTCTCCTTTCCTTCAAGAACTACAAAAGTAACAAGACTTTCACATTTCTTGTACTGTACAATATTCATTCAATCAGCAAATATTTACTAAGCACCCATCATTGAGTAAGGTATTGTTCTAGACTCTGGGTATGTAACAGTGAACTATGTTCTTGCCTTGAGGAACCAAAACTCAATTATTATGTCTAATAATATAGTACAAGCTACCATGAGATTCTGTAGCAGCCATATCATACTCTCAATTTTATTGCATGTATTGCCTACAAAATTCCCTAAACCTTTCTCATCTATACATTGCTCAGACTGTATATCCAAGCAACCAGGTAGCTAGATCCAAATTTTTTTTATGGTCATCCTTGCTACATATTACATTTGTAGAATCTGTTCTTTCCTTCAGCCTCTCAAGAACTGCTGGAAAACCAATGTCCTTTTCCACCTTAATACACACTCTACCCTTACTGTCCAAAAATCTGATAAATAAACCTCTCTACAGAGTCAACCAAATCAGTCATTACAATGTTTTAACAGGACAGTATTGAGATGACTAAGAACCCCATGACATTTCACTAGCATCCACCCAAATAGACACGGATCCACTGTTGAGTCCTCCAAGGCATCCCACACGTATCCAGCTGTGAGTCTACCTGATCATATGATCATATCAACATCTGTCCACAAGAAAAGTACTGGGTTTCAGTCAACACCCTCCCCAAGTTCAGTATATTTAGCAATTTTCCCTAATCATCTTGGGAAAAAAGGAGGATTTTTTTAAGTGGGACAGGAAGAGTTTAAAAAGAAGACCAATGGAAGAACAGATCATTACATAGCTTTCCAAAATAAACCAGAAATCTTTAAAAATGTTAGATATATTTTTAAGAAGAAAATCAGTTTGTGGGGAAGAGGAAATCACACTATTGTTAAAAAACAAAAAGCTGTTTCTGAGATAATTTATGTTGTTACATGAACTTTTACACACGCTCTGGCTTTGGCCATGGTACAGCTGAACACAGTGAATTTAATCATCAGGAACTGTTTTCTCTTGTTAAAGCCAAATGACCTTCCCCTCCCCTGACCAAAATAAAAGCTTTTTGCCTTCAATACAGTCACCGGTGGTTATTAAAAAACGGAAAGATCTTTGAATTTCAACAACTATATTAGTTGAACTCTGTAAATTCTACAATTCATATTAGGGAGTCAAGTTGAACTACTTGCAAATGCTAATATATATGAATAAGGCATAAAACATGACACAGAAGTTATTCTTCAGCACTTGGGACTTAAATCACATAACAAGATAATTCATGAATATGGTAATAATTGCTCTCTGGCACAAAATCTGAAAGCACATTATGCATTCTAAGCAAATTTTACATTTTAAGTAAACTTCCTGAGTATCATCTTCAAACTTTAGAATTAACATCCAGCACAAGTCATTATACAGACACAATCTGGGATCTTTAACAATTTGGCAAAAGTGATGTAACAGTTAACGTTTTTGCCCCCCCCACCCCCAAGGAGAAAAGTTTTACCCAACTACAATGCAAACAACTTTCTGTGAGGCACAGAGGACCGTAAGAAAATACACTACTAACCTTTAGCCCTGCAAGTGTCATTAAATGTTAACTGAAAAATAATTATTCATTAAAGCCGGATTTTTACTATAATATACCTTTTTAGCCCAGTAGATGTTAAATCTATCTGGAAAATAACAAAATGAGATTTACTGCTAACAGTCTAAATTTGTCTTTCTTTACCAAAGCCAAATGAAGTAGCATTATTTCAAAGCTGAGGGAATTAAGGCACAACATCTCACCCTGTCTTGCGTCACATATGAAACTTACAAGGTTTCTCTTTTATTCTGTGAAGAGGTCTTAAGCGTAAGTACTTACAAAAACTGGACTTGTGTCCTATCATACTATATCCAATTTACTACAATTCTCCTGCTCTCACAAACCGACAGTTTGGGACTTATAGAATGTTAATCTCCAGAGCAACTTCTTTCCCCCTGCAGCTGCTTACCTGAATATATTTCCGCTGTGTTTCATCATTTAAAACATGTGCAACATGCTTAGAAAAAATCTTTTCTCTGCCAGTTCTGGCATGGATACCAACCATGGTGACACCTATGGGCCAAGGGGCATTTCCAATGGCCATCTGAAGATAAGCATCATTAGCCTAAAAAGAAAGTTTAAGAGATCAGAAAAACAAAAATATTGGGTTGGTTCCAATTTGTGAAGTATTTCGCAGCCCCTTACAACATAATTTTCATCTATCTCTTGAGCACGTTGAAAGTATTACCATTCCCATTACTCCAACAAAAGAAATTAAAATATGAGGTGTCAGGCCTGCCCTGCCCAGGACCACAAACGTCCATAGAAAACCAGAAACCAAAGCTAATCCTGTGAGTAAAAAGACAAATATTCCTTTGCAACCTTTGCGCACTGGCCATGAATACATTTCAGATCTGGAATTACCAGGTAGGTGATTTACTGCACTGACAGAAACTCTAGTTCCTCCCCAGGTGGTCACGCAGAGAAGACGGCAGGCGAACTGGTTTTTCAGAATCCACCCTGCAACGATATGCACTGTCTGCACAGTAGTGCGGACCTCTGAAGGCAGGGGGGCTTTGGGGGCGGGCACTGTCACACAGGGGCCGCAGCAGACGTGTAAACGGAGATTAAATACTAACCCTCGAGCCAAATAGTTACAGGATGAGACTGTTTCACTTTGGCCCCTCTACATCTCCCACCTGCCAAGAATCTTAAAATAAAAGCTACAAAAAGCAAAGATAGAAACCAATGAAGACAAATGGCTCTTTTACTAAACCAAGTCTGGCTACTTAGGAAGAAAGAAAGGAGAATAAAATAGAAATCAAGTAAATTCTGAATGACCCCTTGGGTTTCAGAGAAGCTCATATAGCCAGGTTTTGAAGAGGTTTTCTTTTTAAAAACCAAGTACTTAGATGATTGATATGCAGAGTTGATTTTTAAAAATCAAGTACTATAAATAGGCTAACTAGAAGATCATTTCCTACCCTAAAGACCAATTGGAATTTGCTCTACTCATTTTTATAAAGCTTATTTTTAAAGGGCATGTTACACATTTTTATCAGATTCTGACTTGTGTCAATTTTCATACTGGATATTAACTGATAAAATTTCCAATATTTAGTCTCCCCAAATTTCTAAAGAAAGCTATCCAAATAGGTTATTAAAGTTTCTTGGTTCTTCTGCAGTTTACACACAAAAAAAACCTTTCACCTGCTTCTCAAATATGAAAATCCAAAAAGTAACAAGAGGGAAGGCATGCTCACTAGTAAAGAAGTGATTTGATTTCTTTCTGAGGTGATGGTGACCATCCCTTCCAAGGCAACTGTCCTTACTAAGTACCATGCAACTAACAGAAACTATGTAGGAATAAGATTTATAGACACAAAACAAAAAACATTTCCTTTGATAAAACAAACTGGCTCTCAGAGGGAGTAAAAACACTACGTTGGCCTCATTAGCAGGTTCCAGCCGGGAGGCATGCCAGGCGCCCCTCTATTTACTACACATACTCCAAGTGCAGGAGTTAACCCTGGCATTCCCCACTTTTCTGCCAGAGCCCCAACTATGGCTCTGGAAGGGTCAAAAGAACTGTTGTGCTGAAACTCCCTCCTCCTCCTCACTCTTGAGAGGCCCTGTCACTAGAAGCTTCCTTCTTGAGACTCTGCTGATGGGCCAGAGGCAGGGGCACGTTTCTAATCCCCACTACTGGTACAGCAGGCTATTCTCTTTACATTCCCTGCACCAAGTGACAGGTGCCCACTCCCCTTCCTAAACTCCACTCCAAGAGCGCTGGGTCTTGGGGAGCTCTTTCTCCCTGCCTGGCCTCCTAGAGCTCATTGAGAAGCAAAGACACTGGAGCAGGAGCAAAAGTCTTCCCTAACAAGGGGTCCACTATTGTTGCTGTTCTGAAACGAGAGGGATGAATTCTGGCAACCTTACTTGGAACATTTTCTCATACAAGTATAAAGGGTGGTTAAATTCCATTGTATCCTTAGTACAATAGTTTAGCTATATTACGGATTAAGTAGGCTTTTATAGATGGCCTGGGAAACTAATCTACATAACATTGTTTCTATGGGAAAATTTGTTCCAAGCCATAATCTTGAATAAACTCTGAAATCCAATCCCATTCATGAAATGAACATTGCCTATATCCAGTTCATGCTCTGAAGAATGTTTACACCTATCTTAAAGTTGACTAAAAACCAATGTGGTCAGGAGAGCTTATTACCGATGCCTAATAATAAACCTGACAGTGAATTAGAAAATACAAGATTTTGTTTCGTTTCTTTTTACTAATTCATTCCACATTTATTCCTAAAGCTCCTATGTAAAATACCGCCCCCACTAAGTGAACACACTATGTATGCACAAGTTAGGTAAGCTCGTAACCATGATAGTGATGCACAGCATGGTAATGTACCTTTACGTATTCTCTCTGCAACATGAATTTAATAATATCTGTTATGGATTCTTTAATATCAGCAGGAAGATTCTGGAAAAGAAAAAAAGTGTAACTATTTATGGAAGCTACTGTGTATAATTACAGACTGTCATTTATTCTAACTTTATATATTTTGTTTTTTAAAAAATGAGTTAATGTAAAAGCATTTTTCAAGGAACCTTACCCTTTTCCGTAGCTTCCTGAAAAGAGGTCTGAGATAGGACTCGGTCTGTTTTTGAGTAGCACTGTTCAGTTTGCCCTGCACACTGCGCTTCACGTAATCTTCTCTGGCATTCAATTCTTTAGCCCAAACACCAAGAAGAAACTGTTCAAAGAATGGGTAAATTTAGACCACGATGCCACCCAGTGGTTCAAAAGCTTTAAAAGTTCTCTAACACACTGAACAATATATTATCATCTTTACAGTATATCTTTTCTAATTAAAATAGCACCAATATTTAACTAATGAACTACTTTTGCTTATTTTGTCATATATGATGTTTTGTAGTGCCTTTGGCAAGTCACAAACTTCCCTAGTCTATATATTTTCTATATATTCTATATATATATTCTACATAATACATATATCCTATATATAATAGATATATATTCCTAACTCAAAGATAATCACTTTCCTGCTAACAATGAACAAATTTCAAATTTCATAGGTAACTTTGACAGAAATAAACTTTTCCTTGTATTTCTACCAAAATTCAACCCACCAAGACTTATTTGCCATGATACCGTAAGTGCTGTGAGACTTAATCTTCCAAGTATATTGCTGTAATACAGGCATTCCTCATGGACACTGGGGGACTGGTTTCATACTACCGCATTACAAAAGCTAATATCACAATAAAGTGAGTCAAATGAATTTTTTAATTTCCTAATACATACAAAAGTTATGTTTACACTATAATGTAGTCTATTAAGTGTTTGATAGCACTATATTATTAAGAAATGTATATAACTTAATTAAAGAATACTTTATTGCTGGGACACCTGGGTGGCTCAGTCGGTTAAGCACACAACTCTTGATTTCAACTCAGGTCTATTCTCAGGGTCATGATATCGGGCCCCCATGTCTGGTCCTGCTCTAGGCATGGCGACTACTTGGGACTACCTCTCTTCCTCTCCCCCTCCTCCCTTAAAACGTACTTTGTTGCTAAGACATGATAATCATCATCTGAGTTTTCATGTCCTAATCACTGATCACAATTAACCATGACCAATACAATAAGAATGAAAAAGTTTGAAATACTGCGAGAATCACCAAAATGTGACACAGATATATAAAGTGAACAAATGCTTTTGGAAAAACAGTGCTGATACACTTGTTCCACACACGGCTGCCACAAACCATCCATTTATAAAACAAACAACAACAAAACCAATGAAGGAAACCGCATTACTGCAAAGCACTATTAAAACCAAGCACTATAACACAGGGTATGCCTCTATTTGGACCTTCTGCTTTTATAGTAGAGACAGTGATTTAAATATTCCCACTAAAGCACGTGACTAAAGGAGAAAGCAGAACAGAAATAAAGAAACTATAACCCCTCCAACTGACCCTGGAAAACCACCCTCGGGCCCTTGGGTTCAAATGCATCAAGAGCACTGTTTCTAGAGGCAGGTACATAGGTAGGTGGCGGAGGACATGTCTCCCTAGTGGCATTAGCTATGGGTAGCCTCTATAAGGACAGGCTCTCACTCAGAGAGGAAAATTTGAGTTCACACTAGGTCCCACGCCTATCTAATTCCATGCCATATCCTCAATAGATGGAGAATCTTGATGATTAATATGTTGTATTTAAACTGTTAATACAAGTAAAGGCACTTCTTGCATTTTAATCTCTTGGCCTGAACACAAAAGTTTGTGATTAAATGCTAAAATGAATCTGGCATTTGCACACACTCTACCTAAACCAGTGAAGCAAGAAATGCTGAGGAGAAAGACAGACTGAGCTCATCACAGCAGGAATATACAGCTTTCTGATAGAACTGAGAAGATGAACAGTCTCTGAAAGCTTGCTGATGGGTTTGCTTTTTTTCACCGCCAAGGTCTTCCCACCTCCTTCCTCTCCTTACTGTCATCACCACTCATAAAAGCTTCTGGAATACTCCCCTCATTGCGCTTCCTCCTGGAATGGTTTTTAAAATTTTTAAACTCCCCAACTTCTTGTTCATTCCACTGCTGTGATTCTTTTCTGTATGTTTACATTAACAAGTCAGTTTTAAAGTGCTGCAGTGAAGTAAATATATGTCTCCTTTGATTAGCCTCCAAATCCCAACGCACAGCACTATCATAAGCCGTGTACATGCAAAACATGTTTACTGAGGGATTCCCTTTCCAGTCCTTAACCCTTAAATCATCCAAAATTAAACAACAGGTTTTAACCAACCCAAATGTCCTTTCCTAGGCCTAAAAGCACATACCTTAAGGAACTTGGTAATGATGTCCATGTCCTTATGATCATCGCCCTTTCCTAAAGACTCTCCCAATGCCTGCAGAGAAACAATGCTTCTGTTTATCAGTAAAGACCAACAGCTGAACATTCTCAACACCAGTCGGAACATGGATATTTATTATATATACTAATTTTTATTTTTAAAAAGCCAAGGGAATTTCTAGGTAAGTTAAAAAAGAAGAAAACACCGATTTGTCATTGAAATTTAGACAGCAAGGTATCTTCTATCAATCAAAAGACAAAAAAAGGTGGGAGGAGCTTAAGGAACTAACGGATAAATTTCTTTTTAAGGGAACAGAAATGTTCTAGAATTAGGTCATGAGGACGGTTCAAACAACCTGTGAATATACTAAAAACCAGTGAACTGTATGTTTTAAATGGGTAAGTTGTAAAGTAAGTATCCCAATAAAGCTATTTAAGAAAAAAGAAAGAGGGGCGCCTGGGTGGCTCAGTTGGTTAAGCGACTGCCTTCGGCTCAGGTCATGATCCCGAAGACCCGGGATCGAGTCCCACATCGGGCTTCCTGCTCGGCGGGAAGCCTGCTTCTCCCTCTCTCACTCCCACTGCTTGTGTTCCCTCTCTCGCTGTGTTTCTCTCTGTCAAATAAATAAATAAAATCTTTAAAAAAAAAGAAAGAAAGAAAGAAAGAAAGAAAGAAAGAAAGAAAGAAAGAAAGAAAGAAAGAAAGAAATGGTTGCTCACACTATTTCTATAAATTTTAGGGTCTAAAGATGGGTGCTGGGGGGTGGGAAGAGGGCCACAATTAAAACAACTATGATCTCACAAAGAGTGCGGCCAGGAATGAAAAGAAACAGAAAAATAACAGTTTCTGTTTATTAAGCAGTAGAAGCTTTCAACTACACCACAATTTCTGCTTAAGTGAAGATATTTAGATAGTACAACATGGCTTTTTAATTAGGATTACATGTATCACTCCGCACTCAACACACTGGCAAAAATTAAAAAGCAAGATACTGCCACGTGTTGGCAGTGCTGTGGGAATAAAAGGCACACACACACTTCTGATGGGGGTATAGACTGGTACAGCCATTTCAGACAACAACATGACAGTACTTGGACAAGTTATACATATATAAATCCAGCCAGCCTGCTTCTAAGCCCGCAGGGGTTATGGACAAGACTATGCATCACAAAGTTGCTTGTAGTAAGAGGGAGCTGGGAGCAATCTAGCTCTCATTACAAGAGAACAAAATAAAAGGCAGTGACTGCCATGAAGTATGAAATGCTATGAAGCAGTTCAAATCAAAGGTTCAGATATACAGAAAGCATCATCAAGGAAGGATCTTCTTCTTCTTCTTTTTTTTTTTTTAAATATTTTATTTATTTGACAGAGAGAAACACAGCCAGAGAGGGAACACAAGCAGGGAGAGTGAGAGAGGGAGAAGCAGGCCTCCCGCAGAGCAGGGAGCCCGATGTGGGACTCGATCCCGGGTCTCCGGGATCATGACCTGAGCCGAAGGCAGTCACTTAACCAACTGAGCCACCCAGGCGCCCCAAGGAAGTATCTTAAATACAGTTCCAAGTGGAAAAAAGAAATGTAAAAAAAATTTTTTTCACAGTATAGTATAATTTATGTGTATTAAAACACAAGCATGGGGTGCCTGGGTGGCTCATTTGGTTAAGCAACTGCCTTCAGCTCAGGTCATGATCCCCGGAGACCCAGGATCAAGCCCCGCATCGGGCTCCCTGCTTGGCGGGAAGCCTGCTTCTCCCTCTCTCACTCCCCTCTCTCGCTTGTGTTCCCTCTCTTGCTGTGTTGCTGTCAAATAAATAAAATCTTAAACACACACACACACACACACACACAAGCATAGGGGCGCCTGGGTGGCTCAGAGGGTTAAGCCTCTGCCTTCGGCTCTGGTCATGGTCCCAAGGTCCTGGGATGGAGCTCCATGTTGGGCTCTCTGCTCAGCAGAAAGCCTTCCAGCCTCTTTCTCTGCCTGCTTCTCTGCCTACTTGTGATCTCTCTGTCAAATAAATAAAATCTAAAAAAAACAAAACAAAACAAAACAAAAAACCATGCACACAAAATACTACTGGTTTTACAAAGACAACAACAAATAAGAGGCGGCACATGAAATATATCAGAAAGATTACTTTTGAAAGCAGGAAGTAGGGTAATGTGAGTGGAAAATGAGGAAAAAGGGAGTGAATAAATAAAGGCAAGAAAATTTTTTAAAAGGACCTTTGTAATGACCATAAGCCATAGTAGCACTCTCTGAACTGAACAATCCAATCAACTCAAGCATCTGCCCCAGGAAATGAGGATATGATGGAGAAATGAGATCAGGTGGGGATAGAGATTACCTCTAACTCTTCAATTGTGGTGTTTTCTTCATGAACTTTCAAATCATTCTGTGTGTCTTCCTCTCCAGGTTCCTGACCACCCACAAGCTCATTGAGGTACTGCTGGTCGATCTTATCCAAAGCTGCTTTCAGATCATTCCTCAATCCCTGAGAAAGGTGACAAATTACACATACTATGGAATTTCACTCGTTTCCCTTTTGATTTTTCACTACTAGTATGTTCAATTCATTTTTTTCCTAAGAGCTTAGTAAAACTAGAGACTCAAGATTTCAATTTATTACACAGCTATCATCATTGTCCAGCTAATTATAATGAACATATTTAAATTTAAAAGAATGTATGCACAAAGCTACTCTGGTCAGAAAAATAAAACATACATGTGACAAATCTAAACAAGAATACTCAAGAGATGCTGAAATTTTCTAATGCGGTATAGCCAAGTGAGCAGGTCTCCACTGGAGCTGTCAACCCATTTTCCTAGTTTACTTAAAATGTCTAACCTCATTGCAACTATTCTGAATTCCCTTAACATTCAGCAACGTCAGTAGTATGAAACTAGTATCTTATCTATCTCCTAGGCTTTCACCCAGTTTCTAATAAACCAGCAAATTCCACATTCTATTCACATCCAGTTTGTGACCACTTGATAAAAACATAAGAACCCATACCTGACATCATATACAAAAACTCAAAATGGACCAAAGATGCGGAGAGCCTGCTTCTCCCTCTCCCTCTGCCTGCCACTCTGCCTGCTTGTGCTATCTCTATCAAATAAATACATAAAATCTTAAAAAAAAAAAAGTGAATCAAAATGCACATTTAAGAGCTCATTCTATAAAACTCCAACACATGGGAAAAGCTTCATCATACTGGATCTGGCAATCATTTCTTGAATCCAACACCAAAGGCAGAGGCAAAACAAAAAAAAACAAAAACAACAACAAAAAAATAGGTACATGCTGGACTTCATTCAAAATTAAAAACTTTTCTGCAAAGATACTATCAACAGAGTGAAAAGATAACCAGTGGAGTGGGAGAAATATCTGCAAGTCACTGATCTGATAATGACTGATATCCAGAATATACAAAGAACAGCTCCCCAGGACATGTGGGTGGCTCAGTCCGCAGGTGTCTGCCTTCAGCTCAGGTCATGATCCCAGACAAAAATAACCGAGTTCATCGCCACTAAACCAACCTTACAAGAAATGTTAAGGGACCTTCTCTAAGCTGAAAAGGGGGCTAACTGGTAACAACATATGAAAGTACAAATCTCACTGGAATAGGTAAATATATAGTAAAGATAGATTAATCACTCAAAGTGTTTACAAAAGTAGTAAAAACAACTATAACTACAATCATAAGTTAAAGGATGCACAAAGAAAATATGTAAAATGTGACCTCAAAAACCTAAGATGTGGCCAGGAGGGGTAAATATAGAGAGCTTTAGAACATATTGACACTTGTGTTACCATCTTCAACTAGTCTGTTTCCATTATGAAATAAATCACAGGGACATAATGCACAGCAGAGTGACCACGTCTAATGCTGTACTGCCTACTTAAAATTGCTAAGAGTAGATCTTAAAAATCCTCACCACAAGCAGAAAAAAACTTAACAGGGTATGATGACAGATATTAACTACACTTATTGTGAGGATCATTTCACAATGCACACTACTATCAAATCACAAAGCTGTACATCTGAAACTAATATAATATCAATTATACCTCAATTTTTAAAAAAATTTACAAATAAACTCTTTGGTATCTGGGACAAGCTTGAGAAGATTAAAATATAGCAGGTTGTAATAAATTAATATTAATAACTAGAAAATTTTTCAAGGAATGAGAAACATGACTCCTAGAAAAATTAAGCCATACTAATAGTTCACATTAGTATTTTAATACTATCCTTGATAAAGAGGAATTCAGGATATAGAAATAAATAAATGTTGGTAAAAATGAAGGATTACAAAAACCACTAACTTAAGAATTTAAACAGGACTGAAAATTTTTCAAAAAATTGCTGTTAACATTAGAGCAGACGAACTTGTTTATTCATTTATGCTTAAAAGAAAAAAGCTAAGCAAAATGACTGTATGATCCACCAAGTCTGCATCTAGGGTATACATAAAAGAAGTGAAAGCAGGCACTCCAAAAGGTATTTGTAAACCCATGTTCAAAGCAGCATTATTCACAATAGCTGAAAGGTAGTGGTAACTCAAAGGTCCATCAAAGCCCAATGGACAAACAATATGGGATCCATACATTCAGCCCTACGAAGGAAGGAAATTCTGACCTACACTGTCAGATAAATGAATCTCTGGTATTATGCAGTTAGAAAGCCAGTCCAAGGGAGCCCTTGATGACCTTGGCCACAGTCCACATCTGACTGTAGTCATACGCAAGACTCCAAACAAACTGTCCAGTTCACTCCCAGTCACACCACAGAACCATAAGCGATGGTAATAGCCTATCTTAAGTTCCTCAGTTTCAGGGCGGTCTGTTACAGCCACAGAGGACTGAAAAAGATTTTATAGCCAACTGTTTGAAGCTCCTCAGTTTTGGAGTGGTTTGTTAACCAGCCAGAGATCACCACACCTGTCTCTCAATAACTGAGAGCAAATACAGGGGCGTTATTAAGGCCACAGAAGATCTCAACACCCCTGCAACTGACATTTACCCAATGTAGAAAAGACATTTTTTCAGGAGCCTATGGAATACTCACGACAGACCATCTGCTGAGCTATACCATAAGACTAGATCAAAGCCCTGTAAGCTTTAACTTAGAGAAAATAAAGAGTATCTTTTCAAAACCTTGGGATAGACAAACATTTCTTCAGAAAAACACCAAAAGCAATAACCGTAAAAGAAAAAAAAAATGGAGGTTATCAAAATTGAAATTTGCCCATCAAAAGACACTAGGAAAAGAACAGGTAAACCAAAGACAAGCAGAAAATAGTCACAAACCATGTATCTATCTATATATCTGACTAAAGACTTGCATTCAGAATATACAAAGATCTCCTTGCAATTCAAAAATAAAAGGGCAACAATCCAATCAAAAGATGAACAAAAGGTCTTAACACGCACTGCCAAGAGAAATATATGGGCAATATGTCTAAGAAAAGATGCTCATTACCTTTAGTTAACAGGAGGCTGTAAACAGAACTGCAATGAAATATTACTACACATACAAGAGAATGGTTATAATTTAAAAGACTTAAAATAACAAATACTGATGACATTTAGAAATACTAGGCATTTCTTAAAAACTAAAGCACATGTTTACTCTTATTATTCAGCAATTCTCCTTCGGGTATTTACCAAGACATAGAACATATCTTCCAAAGTAACACAGGCCCAAAACAGACCTGCTGAAGAACGTTCACAGCAGTGTCATCTACAGCAGCCCCAAGCTGGAAACACATAGCTGGAAACAACTATCACCAGCAGTGAAAAGACGAACTACTGATTTCTGCAGAAACAATAATTTTAAAAATATGCTCAGCACAAGAAACCAGATATACTCTCATGACCTCAGGACTCCGTCTATATGAAAAGCAGAACAAGCAAAATTAATCTACAATGATAGAATTTTAAAAGGTGTTTGCTCAGGCACTGAGAAGGAATAGGACTGGCTAAGAAGGGGCACTGGACACCTTCTTGTGTGATGAAACATTCTCTACCTTCCTAAGGGTGCTGCTTGCTAGTTACATGCTCGGAGTGGATTTGTTAAAATGCACTGAACTGTATGCTTAACATAGGTGCTTTTTTAAAAAATTAAATAAAACTTACATTCAGCAGCAGTAATCTGGCAACTTTATTTTTTCATCTTTGCCTAAAATAATGCAATTACTCAAACTCCGTGAGCTTTCTCAAGTTTTGTTCTGACTTCTTACCTTGTTAACTTCTGGTGTGAGGATCTCTATTTTTCTTAAACGTTGAAAAGCATCATAATCAGTTTCTCCGAATAGTCTGATTGGTTCTCCTCTTTCTCTCAATCTTCTGATAACCTGTAAGAAATAATAACAATACAGTAATTCCGATGTTTGGAGTAATAGGAATTCCTCCCCTAGATAACCAAATACTTATTTTGAAATATAGACAGAAAAAGTCAGTTGTGTTTATTTCTTCTTTAATTTTCTATGAATGGATACAATGAGTTACTGTCACATCTTAAAAACCCTACCATGTTTAAGGTCCTTTGGCTGACTGTTTCAGCAAAGGCTCCACCTGTATAACAGAATACCTAAGAAAAAATTAAGATGGAAGGGAATGGTAACTTTTATATACTTTTTCTCATACAGAAGAAAAATAAAGTCCAGAGTCAGCTGAAAATTCACAGACCATACCCAAGACTACATGAAAACCGAACACTTATCTCCCAGAAGTGAGTAATGATCAGGGAGGACACAGGGCAGGCTTTGAGGGGCTGAGAATACTGTGTCTTGACCTGGCTGACAGTCACTGGGTGTCTGTATTATAATCTTCCACCATACTGCACGTGCATGTTCTGTATAACATATATACATATATACAATATGTTCCATTTCATAACAAGAAAAAATGAGAACGGAGAAAAATAAAGGGTGATCCAAAATGTTTTTTAAGTACCAAGGACTTTATCTGGAAATATAAATAGCAGCACAGAAACCACCGGCTGAGCTCCCACTGAGGCAACCGAAGCTCTGTATTCAAAAGCAGCTAAAGAGGCCATCCGGTGCCGTCTCCCATCTATGCAAACATGATCTCCAGCACAGCCCTAGCAGGTCCATGACTGACCAATGACAGGGGCCACATCTCTTCATGCAGCAGCCCATTCCACTTTATGGACAGACAGGTAGAACTTTGAGGGAGTGAAGTGTTGCTTGACTGTGAGAAGTAAAACCTATTTATCTTAATTCTATGTTACGAAGCCACAGAGAATATGAAATTCTCTTTCAAAATTACAGCTGCTAAAATGGATTTTTTTTTTTTAAAGGTCTCCAATATTCTTCTCTTCAGGTTAGGTATTCCAAAATCCTTCATCTAATTTTCCCATGACAGCATTTACAGTCAGCCATCCTTTCCTCCATTTCCTTCTGTTCCAAGTTCATTTTTGTTTGTTCCCCTCTGTATAGTTTGTAGTCTTCGTGTCACATGAGTATCTAAATTTTTGTTGTTTTTGGCTTTTTCAGAAAAGTAACAATTGGTATTGACCAGAATACAGACGAGCACTATAGGTAAGAATACAAACCGAAACAACATGTCTACAGAGTCCTGTGGTGTTATGTATCCCAAATCACAGAAATGCACAGTGTTTAATCAATAGACTCCAGAAATCATGCTTCTCACAAATTTTCCAAAGGCAATGATCATACATTAGCATGCATGCAATGACATCTGTATAAAGATGTTCATCTTAGTAGGATTTATAATAGGGAAATGCCTGCAACTGACCTTTAAAATAATAATAGGTTTTTAAAATATGGGCAATTACAGTCGTGAAAAATTGTATAGATCTGTGTTTTGAACGTATTGTTACAAAATATTTAAAATAATTTAGAAAATTTATGTATAATTACTTAAAATATATATATATTTAGAACAATGTGTTTAATTTTTAAAATTTAGAGAAATATATTCTTTTAAAACTTTAAGAGTATCAAGAAAAGTAGAGATTGGGACATCTGGGTGGCTCAGTCAGTTAAGCATCTGTCTTTGGTCCAGGTCATGATCTCAGGGCCCAAGCCCCCATGTCCAGCTCCCTGAACAGCTGGAAATCTGCTTCTCCCCTCCCTTTATAAACTCTGTCCCTCCCCCATGCTCATGTGCACGCAATCTTTCTCCTTAAAAAAAAAAAAAAAAAAAAAAAAGGGCAGAGATTTCGAACCTCGAGAAGAAACTGGCTAGCTGCGTATTATTTTAGTTCAGCCACACATGTTACATAGACAATAATGACAAAGCTTACTGGAAAGAACTGGAGATAAATGCAAATGCTCTGGAGAATTTTTTCCTTTTTTTCCCATCAAACACTCATACATAAACTTACCTCCTGCCTAGAAAGAGTCATGGGTAACTTTTCCTCTGCCAATTCAAGTTCTAGCACTGGATTTGAAGAAGTTAATGGTTTCTGGTCCTCCTCCTTTGGCTGTATCTGTATTAATAGCCAAAAGAAATAAAATTCAGCTTTTTAAAATATAATACAGCTAATATTTATCATTCTGTGCATTAGTTGGTCATGGAATTTAAACATGTTTTAAACATTGAAGGTTTTCTACTAAATGTTCCACCAAGGAAAAAGCTCCTAATAAATGTACATGCTTTTGAAAATTCACCAAACTCCTCCATTTTAGAGACACAAGGAGCAAACATGCACACAGAAGACAGCATTCTTGCTATGAAAAGTGACAAATATAATGGTTTCCAAAATCAAAAACTTTCAACAGGGCTGAAATTTAGACTCCTTTCTCCCTAGACTCTAAAGAATTCTACTTTTTTCTTAAAAACAACCAACCTGCTTCTCTTTTTTGAGAAAATCATCCTACAGGGTTATCTGATCCTTGCTCTTGGGTTTTAAATGAAGACTCCAAAAAAACTGTTTTCTAACAAATCTGTGAAGCTTCAAGCTCCTGCTTTTTCTACCCTCCTTTTTAAAGGTAGGATTCCCAGTGCACCAAAATGACTGCTAGACATGGAGAAAAACTCCCAAAGCTACAGAGATCTGCCCTCAAACTGAGTTATGAACCCCAGAAAATAATAGCACCACATCATCAACAACAGTTCTAGCACCTTCCCACTCATCCACACAGAGTACATATTCTTGTGCACAGGGACCTGCAGGGGAAAAAAGCCTCTTCATGTGTTCTTGAGTCTGCTGCCCAGCTCACAGTTTAGAAAAATTAAGTTCAGCAATTTATAAGCCCGGTGGTGTGTGTGGTCTGTAAAAACATACTGATAAACATGGTTTCCCATCTGATCATGAGACTAATCTAAAATGCCGAAAGATTAAAAAAAAAAAAAAAACATAAAAGGTCAACATTAAGGCAAAAAATTCAATTAAGAAAGGTTATATGGGGTGCCTGGGTGGCTCAGTCATTAAGCGTCTGCCGGAGTCCCGGGATCGAAAGGTTGTATGGTTAAAATTGTATCATTTCTGATTCTATAGTGGCTAAAGGTTATGTTATTCGGTGCTGACAGAAAATTGAAGAAAAAACTAAACTTCCATATTTTCACAAACCAAATCAGCCTCCAGCCTCATAAATGGTAACTAGTTTTCATAAAGGAATAAAACTAATACATGCTGTATTTTCATTACTACCAAGAAGGAAATATTGAACGTGTTTTAAAGAGAAAACCCTGTGCTTCCTTTTTAAGCATAAGAACAGGTATTTCTCCCAAAATCTGAGGATGAAAAACATTTTTAATTATAGAATGCCAGTTCATCACTTGTAGGAAAAGAGAATCGAAGACATTTTGTCAGCAGGGCTCAATGTTATAAGTAATAACTTTACAGCAGTTATTTTCTTCACTCTATATCAACAAGAAAGTACCGACATATCACTAAAGCAATCTAAACAACGCAAAACTGCCCGTTTTAAATTGTTCTCCTACCTTACCAAAAAGTTGAAAAGGTTCAAATTTAGGGATGTGGGGAAGCAACAAGCTAGCAGACTAAACCCACGGTCAATGATTCTCATTCCAGATCAAATGTCAGTTAGACAACGATGAACAAGCAAAAGAATTCTTCTGAGTACCTACGCAATGGCTATTTACATACTGTGTTTTAACTTCCTAAACTAGAAGCAAATGAAACCAATATATTTATGGAAAATATCAAAATACAAATGCAAACTTTCATATTTTAGAAATCCATCAGAAATGAAAAACTACATTTTTAACACTTGCCCTCTGCCAACACTACAAAAGAAAACCAAATGCATATACATACCATTTGCATTCATCATGCTTCTTTCTAGAAATGCTTTGCTAGATAAATTAATTCCTAGAACTTTCCCCATCACATGCACAAGAATATTATATTATACACATTTCACGAGCAAAAAGTTGATGTCAAATTTGTGATCTGGCAAAAATATTTCAGAACCTCTAAATTTTGTTTAAAAAAATATCAAACTAGATATTGTCTTCTTTTAAAATAAACAGAATCTCACCTCATAACATTTAACCCCTCCCAGTAAAGACCCCAAAATATTGTTCAACTAGGATAATAGCTGAACAGGATAATAATAGGGTGACCTTAAAGATACTTTCAGTCATACTTCAAAAATATAGTCTTCCAGACAACTCATCTATTTCTAACAAATATTTCTATATATTTTCTATACAATACACAAGCAGTGTTTGAAATGTGGTACCTTATTACACAAAAGCATATAAATGTATGGCTTACTATCTCAGGCAGAGGTATTTAGGGCCAAAAGGAATTATTAACAATGCAAACATAAAAACAATGGCTTCAAATATTCAAGTGAAAGTGGGGAAAATACCACCGGTACAGCCACTGTGTTGAATGAATAAAATGTTTTGAAATCCTTTAAAATAGACTTTTATTGGGAGTGGTGGGGAAGGAGTGGTGGTGGAGATGAAAATGAAGCAGTATCAGATCCAAGAATTAGAAGAAAAAAAAAAATTCAAGCTTTGATCTCAAGCCACTTCATGCTGTCCACAAAAAGCCAAACCATTCCAAGCCAAAAGTCATGCATGTATTTTCCTGAATTCAAGATTAAAAAAAAGAAAAGAAAAAAGCTCATACCTCTCCAGATGGCTTCTCATTTACAGGCTAATATGTAACATTGATAAAGTGAACAGAGATCAATAATTTTGTCACTTTAACAGCTGTAAATATTTAAACTCAAATATACAATAAGAGCAGACAGTCATACCTTGTAACCACATCTTTCAAAATATGCTTCCTCTTCTTTTTTGGCAAGTTCACTACGCTTGAAATACTTTTTATTTTCCTATTGAAGAAAGAAGTACATTAACAGGTCACTGGGTAAAATTTCATGTTCCATAGTCAACCTAAAAACACTCTTCAGTTTTTCAAGAGCATGGTCAAGTTTGATTCTATAGAGATTATACTGCTTTCTTGAACATGGCACCGGTCCTCTACCCCTGCTCTAAATATGAAGTATTTTTCTTACACCATCATTTTAACAGGCATATCCAACAACAAAGAGAAAAAATCAACAGTATTTTCCAAATGTTTGTTCACATTGCTTTGATTTGATTTCCCAATGTTTGGTTTCAATGATAATTTCTACAAATGAATTCATTATGAACCACATAACACAAAGAATGCTTTATTTTCTCCCAACAGGAACAACTGAACAAAATTTAGGATTAACTGTATCTGACATCTTTATTTTTTTTTAAAGATTTTATTTATTTATTTGACAGAGAGAAACACAGCCAGAGAGGGAACACAAGCAGGGGGGGTGAGAGAGGGAGAAGCAGGCTTCCCGCCGGGCAGAGAGCCCAATGTGGCCAGATCCCGGGACTCTGGGATGGTGACCTGAGCTGAAGGCAGACGCTTAATAATTGAGCCACCCAGGCACCCCTGTATCTGACATCTTAACTCCCATTACCCGGAAAGCTCCACGGGTGTGTCCAAATTCTTCTTGTCACTTGTAATCTTTTTGTATCAATTACTTATATTTGTATTAATCAAATCTTAAAATTGTATTAATTCTTCAGCTAGACATAAACGGTTTGAAAGTATTAACAAAGTCATTTAAAGCTATTTGTTTTATATGTTATATATTTATATGTATATATTTATATGTTATGACAAGTTCTAAATCTGTAGGAGAATATATGTTATATATTTATATGTATATATTTATATGTTATGACAAGTTCTAAATCTGTAGGAGAAAAAGGTATTAGTTCTATATTACATACATTATTCTGTTAAACCTACGATCCCTAATTTGGATGTTGTCACCGTTGTCTACAGCTATGCCTCTTGGATATTATCCCACTAATGATTTAGCTCAAATAATGCTACTGCCCTACTTTATTAGTAGTATCTACAACAGTACCTCAGTAATATCTTCACACATGTATTTATTAGCACCTCACAGTGTCCAAACTCGTTCACTCTGGCAATATTCATGGATGCTAAGATCATGATAATAAAGGTTGATGGTGAACAACAGACAGCTCAGGAAGCTACACCTGAAGGCACCAGTTAAGCCTGGCATCAGGAAAACATTAAGTGTCTCCTGTGCGATACATACAGGAAGTATACAGTACATCTGTATTCTTTCCAAAAAGCTGCATGTCAATCTAATCACACATTCAAGTCTCATTTCTTTTTTTTTTTTTATTTTTATTTAAATTCTATGTAGTTAACATGGTGTGTATTATTAGTTTCAGGGGTAGAATTTAGTGATTTCTGAGTTGCATATACACCCAGTGCTCATTCCATCACGTGCCCTCCTTAATGCCCATCACTCCTTCCTCTCCCCCACCTCCCCTCCAGCAACCCTCAGTCTGTTCTCTCTAAATGAAGAATCTCTTATGGTTTGCCATGTGATTTTATTTTTCCTTCCTTTCCCCTCTGTCCACCTGTTTTGTTTCTTAAATTCCACGTGAGTAAAACTGTATGGTATGTGTCTTTCTCTGACTTATTTCACTTAGCATAACACCCACTAGTTCTATCCACGTCACAGCAAATGGCAAGATTTCATTCTTTTTGATGGCTAAGATACATACACATATACATAAATCACATCTTCTTTATTCATTCATCTGTTGATGGTAGGTCTCATCTCTAGTTTATTAGAAATGTAGGGAATATGAAAATAAACTAAACACAATCACTGGGAAGCAAACACTGGGACACTTACCAAACTAGCCAGTTTCTCCAAGTTAATGGTATAAAAATGCGGGGGGAGTTAATGAAAATGTTCTTGATTAAAAGAAACCAAGAGTCAGAATAAACAAATGCAATGAATGGACTGAGAAGATCAGATCTGAACAGACCAACTATAAAACATGTATTTATATATTTAAATCCAATTGAGGGCACTGCAGAGAGAGGCGTATTTAATGATATTAAGGACCTAACTGTAATTCTGTTCGGTATGATCGCATCTTGTTTATAAAAGAATATGTTCTTATTTTCTAGAGTCACAAAGTGTTAAGACAAGGGCAGAAAGTTCATTATACAATTCTCTTTTTGTATGTTTAAATTTCTCACGATAAATAGTTTTTAGTCCATTAACTCAATGAACATTTACTGATTCATCTATCGCATACTAAGCATAGCTTTCTACACAGAAAGTTGAAGATATTCCCTGGAATAAGGAACTGATGGCAATGTTCCAACATCAAAACTACCTGAGAAAGCTGGAATGAAGTAATACTAATCCCAGTTTAGACATGAGAGATCTGAGAGAAAGGGCAGGGGACATTCTCACAACTTACTGAGCCTCATGAGTAACACACACAATTAGAACTTTGGTCCTTAAATCCTTTGAATGATTCAGGATTGCAAGCTATAGTTCTTCACTCTCAAAATCTTATCCCAGCATCAACTGTTTGTTTTGACTACATAGCATGTAGCTGTTTCTTTTTTAAGCTTATTTATTTATTTGAGAGAGTGTGAGGGAGGGGGGAGAAAGAGAGAGAGAAAAAAGCACAAGTGGGGGAGAGGGAGAAGACTCCCACAGAACAGGACCCCAGGAACAAGACCTGAGCTGAAGCACATACTGGGACCCTCTCAGAAAGAGCAGATGCATAGGAAGAAAATAAAGGACTCTCCAGGCAAGAGTCTGTGGTCCAGTCTGTGGTTGCATCTTTTACTACCATGCTCCAATTCCATGGAATACACCTAAGAAAATCTTAGCCCAGAACATCAATTCTCAAAATGTGGTTCATGAACTTCTGGGGGACCCTAAGACCTTTTCAGAGGTTCTGCAAGGTCAGATGTATTACCGTAGTAACACTAAGAGGTTATGTGCCCCCCTTTCCATTGTGATCACACTTGCACTGATGGTACAAAAGCAGTGGTGAGGAAAACTACTGTAACCTCAGTACAAATAAAGTAAGTATTGATCTTTATTTATGTCTCTGGGTTCACTGCATTCTCCATCTCTTATTATTTGGTATGATGGAATCAAACATATAAAGCAGTCCCAGTGCTCCATGCCATACAATATGTGCCCTCCTTAATACCCACCACCAGGCTCACCCTTCCCCCCCACCCTCCCTTCCAAAACCCTCAGTCTGTTTCTCAGAGTTCACAGTCTTTCATGCTTCATCTCCCTCTCTGATTTACCCCAATTCATTTTTCCTTTCCTTCTCTTAATGTCCTCCACATCACTCCTTATGCTCCACAAGTAAGTGAAACCATATGATACTTGACTTTCTCTGCTTGGCTATTTCACTCAGCATAATCTCCTCCAGTCCCATCGATGTTGATACAAAAGTTGAGTATTCATCCTTCCTGATGGAGATGTAATATTCCATTGTATACATGGACCCATTATATATATGGACATCTTCTTTATCCATTCATCTGTTGAAGGGCATCATGGCTCTTTCCACAGTTCGGTGATCGTGGCCATTGCTGCTATGAACATTGGGGTACATATGGCCCTTCTTTTCATTACATCTGTATCTTTGGAGTAAATACCCAGTAGTGCAATTGCAGGGTCGTAAGGTGGCTCTACTTTTAATTCTTAAGGAATCTCCACACTGTTTTCCAAAGCGGCTGCACCAACTTGCATTCCCACCAACAGTAAAAAATATCACTATTCTTGCTAATTTCTTTTGTTTCAGAAAACACAGTTTTCATAACAGCATTATGTTAATGTGCATGGGTTTATTATAGTATAAAATAGAAGTGAACATGAAATATAAGTATTTTTAAATTTCCCAGTTTTAATTTTTTAAATTCTTTATTACTTATTTTTTTGAGAAAGAAAGTGCACTCATGCATGAGTAAGAGGGGTGGGGGCAGGAAGAGAGAGAAAAAGTCTCAAGCAGGCTCAACATCCAGCATGGAGCCTAACACGGCTCAATCTCAATACCGAGATCCTGACCTGAGCCAAAATCAAGAGTCAGATACCTTACTGACTGAGCCACCCAGGTGCCCCTAAATTTCCTTTTAATTTCTTATTGCATAATTAACAATAAATACATCCTACATAAACAAAAGCTCTCTGGAGCCATCACTTACACCTGTAAAGGAATTCTGAAATCAAGAAGTGAGAACCAAGGTACTAGTAGAATCCCCCCGTTGGCCCTCCCCATGCTGGCACCCAGTGTGCTAAGCACTACTGGGAAACCACTTGGGCCTCAATGCTGTCCACCAATCCTGGTATATTTATCCATTTAGTTTGCTCTCCTATTCTCTACAATGACCAGTACACATTCTCTGGTCTCTTAGACTTCGTATCCATTCATTTCCCCCCTCATTCTCAGCAACTGACCCAACCACTCCTGTTACAGAGAAAAGGGAAGCCACTGTAAGAGAATCCTCCCAGTATCAATCCTTACCGAGCTCTGTACCAATTCTTTCTTCATTTCAGAATGGAAGAATGGAAACCCTCCTCATGCCTAAGGCCAATCCATTCCAGGGGCATTCTAGATCTCAAGATCTCCCCACTGAGCAGGGAGTCTGATAAAGGGCTGGATCCCAGGACCAGAGATCATGACCTGAGCTGAGGTGGGCGCTTAACCAACTGAGCCACCCAGGCAGCCTCTGAGTGAATAACAATAAAATTTTTAATTAATTTGCTTTTCATTTTGGAAATATGAGAAAAATAAAAATATTTTGCTTTGTACTACTTGACCATTTATTTTATGACAAAGGATGTTTGACACAAAAGGTTACCCACGTTTCAAATGTCTCTATATACACCTTGTTCGGAAAAGAGAAGTTGAAAGAGCAACTAAAGCTTCTCTACCTATAAAATGTTATTTTATAAAGTACACTGAAATGCACTCTGAAATATAAAGTGCTAGGGATACATTTATGAGAGGATTAAAATTGTAGAGCATTAAAACTTAAATATCAGTGATAAAGCACCTTTAACAGTAACTCAAGCAGGTTGGAAAACTTGCCCAAAGTTAAAGAGCTATCTAGGAATGCAGCCACAGTTAGATTTTTACGACTTGTTTATTCATTTCACAAATCTACCTTCCTTTCCAACTATATTCAAAATATTTAAGCTCATAGTGTGAATTAACTACAGAATGCATAATGAAGACCTGCAAACATAAAAGTCTAAAAGTGGCTGATATACACTTTAAGATAGCATATGAATGAATGGTTTACATTTCTTCAGATTCTCTCCTAAAGCACATAACATTTCTATTGGCCCTTTCACCCTGACAGATTTTTTTTTTTAAGATTTTATTTATTTATTCGACAGAGAGAAACACAGCTAGAGAGGGAACACAAGCAGGAGGAGAGAGAGAGGGAGAAGCGGGCTTCCTGCTGAGCAGGGAGCCCAACACAGGGCTTGATCCCAGGACTCTGGGATCATGACTTGAGCAGAAGGCAGATGCTTAAGGACTGAGCCACCCAGGCGCCCTGACCCTGACAGATTTTTAAAACAATGTACAAAGGGCACAAAAGTGCTTCTCCTTTTTAAGACAGAACCTAATTCCTATATGCTGCTTCTTCACAAATGTTATTCTTGGACTCTCCCCAAGTTGTACTTTCTAGGTTATAAAATGGAGCTTCATAGGTCCAAAGTACAAAAACCTACCTACCACATCATCTGAATTGTCTGCCTTAACTAATAAAGGAAAAGCAAAATTTAAAACATTCAACCATGATTATCATTTCAATACTTTAAAATCAGCCTTCCTCAATCACATTAAGGTTTTTAGTGTTGATATAAATCAGATACAAACATCATCAAGAGCTCTACAAAAACACACTGTAAAGTCAACAAATATACAACCTGAACATGTAAAACAAGATACTACAGGGACGCCTGGGTGGCTCAGTTAAGCATCTGACTCTTATTTCAGTTTAGGCCATGATCTCGTGGTTCTGTTATCAAGTCCCACATAGGACTTTGGAGTTGAGCCTGCTTAAAATTCTCTCCATCTGCCCCACCCCACATGCTCTCTCTCAGGCATTCTTTAAAAAAAAAAAGAAAGAAAGAAAGAAAAAAAAAAGACACTATAGACACTATACATGAGATCACAAACCATGTTGCAGGGTCAATATCTTGCTGAAATATGAAAATAAGCCTTAAAATTCCTAAAGTAATATACCAAATGGGAGCACACACAAACAAGCTGAACAGACACAATGCTACATCAATGGACATATCATCCAGATAGAAAAAAAAAAACAAAAAAACAAGGAAAGGATGCCTTAAAGCCAGCTGGATGTAACACATACATATAGAACATTCCATCTAAAAGCAGAACAGACATTCTTCTCAAGTGCACACGAAAATTCTCCAGGACAGATGACGTATTAGGTCACAAATCAAGTCTTAATAAATTTAAGAAGAATCAAATAACATCAACCATCTTTTCCAACCACAATGGTATGAAACCAGACATCAATTACAGGAAGCAAACTGGAAATTTCATAAATATGGAGATTAAACAACATGTTACTGAACAACCTAAGTGTCAATAAAATCAAAGGAGAAATGAAAAAATACCTTCAAACAAATGAAAATGGAAGTACAAGTTACTAAAAGTTATGGGATGCAGCAAAAGCAGTTCTAAGGGGGAAGCTCATATCAATACATGCTTACCTCAGAAAACAAGAAAAAAAGTCTCAAACAACCTAACTTCACACCTCAAGGAACTAGGAAAAGAATAAATGAATCCCAAAGTTTATAGAGGGAAGGAATTAACAAATATCAGAGCAAAAATAAATGGAACTGAGACTAAAAGAGATCAATGAAACTAAGCTGATTTCTTTGAAAAGATAAACCTTCAGTTACATTTATCAAGTAAAAAGAGAAAGTGCTCAAATAAAATCATAAATGAAAGATGTTACAACTTATACCACAGAAATACCAAAGATCTTAAGAAACTACCAAGAACAATCATATGCCAACAAACTGGACAACCGTGGATAAATTCCTAGAAACCTACAACCTTCCAGGACTGAATCATCAAGAAATACAAAACCTGATTACTATTAAGACTGATTACTAGTAAGGAGACTGAATCAGAAATCAAAGACCTCTCAATCCAGATGGGTTTACTGGTTCATTCTACTGAACCTTCAAATAATTGATACTAATCCTTCACAAATGCTTCCAAAAAATAGAGAGTGGAACACTTCCAAACTCATCTTATTAGGCCAGCATCACCCCAATTCCAAGCACAAGGAAGAAAAATTACTTGCCAATATTCCTGATGAATACAAATGCAAAAATCCTCAACAAAATATTAACAAACCAAATTCAACAATGTATTTGGAGAACCATACACCATAATCAAGTGGGATTTATTCTAAGGATGCAAAGATCATTCAACGCCCAGAAATCAATATAATACACCACATTAACAAAATACAGGAAAAAAATCTTATGATCTCAATAGATGCAGAAAAAGCATTTGACAAAATTCAACATCCACTTCTGATAAAAAAAAAACAACTCTCAAAATAGTGGTATAGAGGGTACATACTAACATAATAAAGTCCAAATAGGACAAGCCCACAGATAACATCATACCAATAATGAAAAGCTGAAAGCTTTTCCTCTAAGATCAGGAACAAGACAAGGGGATCAATTCTCACCACTTTTATTCAATACAGTATTGGAAGTCCTCACCACAACAAACACCATATGATAGCATATGAATGAATGGTTCCAAAATGAGGGTGCCTCGGTGGCTCAGTCATTAAGCATCTACCTTTGGCTTAGGTCATGATCCCAGGATCCTGGGATCGAGCCCCGTCATCAGGCTCCTTGCTCATCGGGAGCCTGCTTCTCCCTTTCTCACTCTCCCTGCTTGTGTTCCCTCTCTCATTGTCTGTCTCTTTGTCAAATAAATAAAATCTTTAAGAAAAAAAAAAAGAAGAAAAATCCAAAATGAAAAGATAAAACTGTCACTATTTGCAGAAGATATATTTAGAAAGCCGTAAAGACTCCATCAAAAAACTCTAAGAATAAATGAACTCCGTAGAACTGCAGGATACAAAATCAACATACAAATCTGTTGTTTCTATGCACTAATAAAGTACCAGATACATAAATTAAGAAAAAATTTCATTTACAACTGCATCAAAATGAATAAACTACCTAAGAATAAATTTAACCAAGGAGGTAAAGACATCTATACACTGAAAACCCTAAGACAGCGATGAAAGAAACTGAAGATACAAACGGAAAGATATCCTGTGCTCATGGAATGGAAGAATTAGTACTGGCTGATGTTCTACTGTGCTCCACAGATATTAAGACTTACAAATTGAAGATATGTAGCAACCCTGACTTGGGCAAGTCTATCAGAGCCATTTTTCCAACAACATTTGTGTACTCTGTGCCCTATTTTGTCAATTTTAGCAAAATTTCAAGCTTTTTCACTTTATTTTTGCTATGGCATCTGATCAGTGATTACAACTCACTAGAAGCATAGATGATGGTTAGCATATTTTAACCGTATTTGTAAATTATGTTGTATTTTTATAGATGAGGCTACTGCACACTTAATATAGTATAAATTTAACTTTGATGTGCACTGGGAAACCAAAAAACTCATCTGATTCGCTTTATTACGATATTCGCTTTACTGCAGTGGTCTGGAATCAAAGCCGCAGTATCTCCAAGGTATGCCTGTACTGTGAAAATGTCCACATTACTCACAACAATCTATAAATTCAACACAATCCCTATCAAAATTACAATAGAATTTATTACAAAAATAGAACAAACAATCCAAAGTTTTATACGGAACCATGAAAAGACCTCAATAGCCAAAGTAATTCTGAGAAAGTAGAACAATGCTGGAGGCATCCCACTTCCTCATCTCTAACTATAACACAAAGCTAGAGTAGTCCAAACAGTAAGGCAGTGGCATAAAAACAGACAAATAAATGCAACACAACAGAGAGCCTAGTGGGGCACCTGTGTGGCTCAAACGTCCAACTCTTGATTTAGGCTCAGGTCATGAACTCAGGATCTTCAGGGCAAGCCTCAAGTTGGGCTCTGCACTCAACAGTGAATCTGCTTAAGTTTCTCTCTGTCTCCTCCTGCTCGCTCGCTCTCTCTTTTAAATAAATCTTAAAAAACAAAAATAGTTGAGAAATAAACCCATGCACATATAATCCATTAATTTACAACAAGGGAGCCAAGAATATACAAGGAAAATGTAGTCTCTTCAAAAAATGGGGCTGGATGGCCACATGCAAAATAATTGAACTATATACTACTATCTTAAACCATATATAAAAATTAACACAAAATTGAGTAAAGATGTGAATGTAAGACCTGAAACCATGAGACTCCTAGAAGAAAACAGAGACACAGTTAGCTCTTTGACATCTGTCTTAACAAGGAGTTTTTAGGTCTGACTCTAAAAGCAAAGCCAACAACAACAACAACAAAAATAGTAAGTGAAACCACATTAAACTAGAAAGTTTCTGCTAAGCAAGTAAAACCATCAACAAAATGAAAAGGGAACCTACTGAATAAAAGGTATTTGTAAATTACATACCTGATAAAGGGTTAATATCCAAAATATATAGAGAACTCAAGCAACTAAATAGCATAAAAACAATCCAATTTAAAATAAGCAGGCCTGAATAGATATTTTTCAAAGAGGTAGAGATGGCCAACAGACACATGAAAAAATGCTCATCAACACCACTATTCATTAGGGAAATGCAAAACAAAACCAGGAGATATCACCTCACAACCGTCAGAATGCTATCATCAAAAAGACAAGAAATAACCACTGGCAAAGATGTGGAGAAAAGCACTCCTGGTGGGAATGTAAATTGGTGGAGTCAGTATGGAAAATGATGTGGAGGTTCCTCAAAAACTTAAAACAAAAGCACTATATTGTTCAGCATTGCACTTTAGGTATTTATCCAAAGAAAATGAAAACACTAATTTGAAAAGATGTCTCCACCCTCATGTTCATTGCAGCATTATTTTTAATAGCCAAGATAGGGAAACAACTTGTCCATAATTGAATGAATGGATTAAAAAAATCTTTTTCACACACACACACACACACACACACACACACACACACAGGAGTATTATTCAGCCATAAAAAATGAAATTTTGCATTACAACAACATGGACGGACCGTGAGAGCATTACTCTAAGTGAAGTTAGAAGACAGAAAGACAATGGATGATCTCACTTACCTGAGAAATTTTAACAGCAAACCAAACTCAAAGATACACAAAACGGGTTAGTAGTTGCCAGAGGCAGGAGTTGGGAGGGGGGGAATGGATGATGTTCAAAAGGTACAAACTTACAGGTACAAAATAATCACTGATGGAGATATAGTGTATAGCATGGTGACCACTGATAGACATCTGAAAACTGAAAAATGAAAATTGAGGACAGTACAGCTTAAAAGTCTTCACCAAAGGAAAAAAAGACACAATGCTTTTCAAAATGAAAGAACTATTACATGCCAATGAATCCTGCTGGCTGTATTTTATCACTGGTATCATCCAAAAAACATGAAAATTTACTATGCACAAATGAAATCTACTTTGTATTTACATATGCTATAAAACATATAGTTATATAAAACTGTATATAAAACTGTATGCAAGAAATAACACCCCATCTTACACAAACTCTTTAAGAAAATAAAGTTAAATGTAACTACATGACCCAACCATCTCACCCCTTGGCATTTAGTCAAGGGAAAAGAAAGCCTATGTCCATATAAAAATGTATACATGAATGTTCATAGCAGCTGTAACATCACAGCCAAAACTGTAAACAAATGCCTTTCAACAGTTTAATTAACCAACTGGGTGGAATACTGTTCAGTAACAAAAATAATGAAGCACTGATATATACAAGCATATGAATCAATCTCATGATTATTAGGCTGAATGAAAGGAGGCAGACAAGAAAGAAAATAAAGTGAACAATTTCTTTCTCAAATAACTCTAGAAAATGCAAACTAACTGAAAGTAAAAGAAAGCAGATCAGTGACTGCCTGTGGACGGAGTGAGTATGGGGGCCAGGGAGGGGCAGGAATTGGGATTACAAAAGGGCAAAAGGAAACTTTGGAGGGTGCGATGGACATGTTCATGCTCTCCACTACGGTGAAAGTTTCACAGGTACACACTTAAACGTCAAATGCACCCAACTACACATTTTAAATATGTGCAGTTTACTCTATGTCAATCATACCTCAATAAAATTGTTTTAAAATAAATTATCACAGTAAGAGAATAAAAAGGAGGAGAAAGGGGAAGAGGAGAAAGGAAGGAAGAAAAGGAAAAGAAAAAGAATAAAGAAAAGCTAGTAGTAGTGGCGGCAGTATGGAGCTTGCCTGACCTTGAGACTCACCATGATGCTACAGGCATCAAGACAGTGTGGCACTGGCATAACGATCAACAAACAGCTTACACGAATAGGAGTGAGCATGCAGAATGGAGCCACACTTATACAATTATTTGATTTTTTTCAAGACACCAAAAATGACTAAAGGGGAAATCATTTTCAGTAAATATTGCCATAACCACTAGATATCCACAAGGAATGCAATAAACCATACCACCTCACATCATACAAAAATACTGATTCAAAATTGTTTAGAATTCTGTTTATTAAATAAAAACTAAAAACTTTTAGAATGTAAGAGAATACCTTAGTCTCCTGAATTAACACTAGGAATAGGGGGACTGGATCATACACAGTAGGGGTATGTTTAGCTTTTAAGAACCGCCAAACGTTTGTCCAGCTAGTTGTACTCTCATATTCCCAAACAAGACACACAGAACAATAATCATTACAAACTCGTAAAACGACTTTATCAAAATTCAAAGTTCCTGCTCTTCAAAAAACATTGAGAAAATGAATAGAGGGTCGCCTGGGTGGCTCAGTCAGAAGCGTGAGGCTCTTGATTTTGTTTCAGGTCATGACTTCAGGGTGGTGAGATCGAGCCCAGTGTCTGGCTCCCCACTTAGTGGAATTTGCCTCTCTCCCCCTCCCTCTGCTCTTTCTCTCTCAAATAAATAAATCCTTAAAAAAGAGAAGAAAATTAATAAAAGATCCATAGTCTGGAAGAAAATATTCACAAAACATATCTGATGTATCTGATAAAGCCTGGCATCAATGATCTACTGGAAAAATTCCTTCAATGCAGTAAGGGGAAAAAAACCCAACTCAGTTAAAAAATATGCAAGCAATTTTAACACTTTACAAAAGAGCTAAAGCACACACACATACATATTAAAACCACAATGCAGTATCACTACACATCCTCCAAATGGCTAAAATTAAAAAGACTGACAACACAAACTGCTGGCGGGAATGGAGGACCTCAGAACCCTTCCTGCTAGTAGGTGTGTAACATCGTCCAAACACGTTAGAAAAACGTGTGGTGGCTTCTTATAAAAACATGTATGCACTCTATGACCTAGCAATTCCACTCCCCAGCATTTTCCTGAGAGAAATGAAAACGGCAGACTTATACAGCAAGTGCCACAGCAGCTTTCATCTTCGAGCCAAATCCTGGTAACAGCCCAGGAGCCCAACATCAGAAGAATAGATTCACAAACCGGGTCTGTTCATACAATGGACTACTATGCAGCAAAAAAAGGAACTGATCTAGCCAACCTGAATAAAACTCAAATCATTATGACAAAACACAGTGGAAGACAGAAGAGTGCACTGTATGATTCCAGTCCTGTGAAGTTCTAGAGTAGGAAATATAACCAGTGGTGCAAAGAAATCTGAACAGTGGTGGCTTCTGGGGGTAGTAGGCAAAGGGAATGACTGGAAGCTGGAATGAGGTAATAATCTCTATTTTGATACAGATGGGATTACACAGGCATACGCATCTATTAAAATTCACTGATCTGTGTATACATATGTAAATTTGTGCATACACATAAAAAGAAGTATAAATAAACGCTCAACTCTCGTTAATGATGTGCACACCAAATTGTTTAGGGGTAAAGTGTGCCAATGTCTGTAACTTAACTTGAAATATATTAAGACCATTAAAGTGCTTTCATTACCCCATCTGCAGCTGAGTAACACGTGTCTGTATACAGTTCCCGAAGAGCTCCCTCATCTTTGGTCATCTCAAGTGGTGCCCCTGACTTTTATTATTAATCTGTTAGAGTTCACTTACCTTGTGAGTGCCCCTTCATTAAACTGTGGAGAAGCTACTAAAATAGCCTATCACCATCCTAAAAAAAATTCCGACTGCTATAACTGCTCTGAAGTAGTTTCTTCATTGTTACATGAAGTAATAATGGAAAGATGGACAGGTACATGATAAAGCAAACAGAGCAAAACATTAAAAACAGAGCAGGTTTAACTACAAAATCTAGGTGAGTTTCTAACTGTACAATTTTTATTTAAGATTTTATTTATTTGAGAGAGAGAGAGGGAGAGAGAGAAGTAACAAGCAGTGGGGAGGGGCAAAGGAGAGGGAGAAGCAGATTCTCTGCTGAGCAAGGAGCCGGACTCAGGGCTACATCTCAGGACCCCATGGTCACGCCCTGGGCCTAGGACAGACGTTTAACCAACTGGGCCACCCAAGCACTACTCTAACTATGCAATTTTGAGTTTTCTGCACAACTGCAAATTTTCACAGCAAAATGTCAAAGAAAAAAATCTACTCTGCAGATGTCAAAATACACTATCAACAGAACAGCAAAATCCCTACTACACTTTTTGGCTACACTAGGAAGAAAAAAAAAAAACTTTCAAAAGCTACTCACTGACCATGAAGTGAAGAGCTGAAGAAAATTATAGAAGACTACTACAAAGAAAAGGATTAGTAAGGGTAAGAAAACCAAGTTCAAAGAACTGAAAAAACAAAAAAAGGTCCAAAAGAGTCAGAACAACTCTAGGTGCCAGGGTGTAATGGGCACAGATTTTCACCGGCACAGAAATTAAACTCTTGACCTTTTTAAGTCCAAGATCCTTTAGTATCATCATAAAGAAGGAGAGGTGGAGGGGCACCTGTAGAAAGAAGACTGGTCAAGAGTGTCAAATGCTATTGAGGTCAGCTGGAAAACACGAAGGTCACTGCTGTCCCTGATTAGAACAGATTCAGTACAGCTGTGGGGACAGGAAGCTTTGCGCATCATGTTAAGAAGTGTGCAGAAATTAAAACTTATTTTAAAAAGCCTGGTTATAAAAAACAAAAACACCTTGTTAAAGATGGAAGAGACATCAGTATGTTCCAGGGCTGGTGGGGGTAAGCCAGCAGACTGAAGGCACGGAAAGAAATGAGATACCTGACACTCAGGTTCCTGGGGGTGCTAGGATGAGCTGGGATCCAATGGGCAGGTGGAAAGTTTGACACAAGCTTTAACTGATACCTCATCCTGTTTTAACAGGAGAAAAAGTGAGGAATATCCTGCCTGTTGGCTTCCCTACTTTCTATGAAACTGAATGCATATTCCTTAAAGGATGGAGCATGACTTAACTTCTTAATCCTCTGTGGCACAGTGTAGCATATATAGAAATATACAGAAAACATTCAGTAAATACTGGGGAAAAAAACAAAGCTAAAATTCTACCCAAATCCCATCCTCACAACCACAACGAAAACTGCTAAGTATGCTCCACTGTTTCTTAAGCACCCCGGGTTTTCCACATAATAATACTGTGTTCACCCCAAAGCACTGGTATGAAAGCAACGCAGAGTACACTTACCTCTGAGTAGCTACACGGGGCAGATCATGTACGAAAGGTGACAGAAGGCTATTTTAGGGGCTTCTCCAATTTAACAAGGAGGCACTGGCAGTAAGTACTTACTATTTCAACTCTCAGACTAACAATGAAAAGCTGCGACATCACTTAAAACCAAGTTGAGGCAGCTCTTCCAAAACAGATGTTTCCCAGCTACAGATAGGGTAATGAAAACAATTCAGTGTTCCCCAACCAGAATTTTTAAATCAAACAGATTAAAAATACCACTGAAGCACTTGTAGTTAAGAACTGTTCTGTTAAATTTTTTCCATGTACATATAAAAGCAAAATATAAAAAATTTCTTAAAGTGACTGGGGCAATCAAAAATGTGAAAACTACTGATGGACGCTTTGACACAGAAAAATAAAGACTACAAATCGTCGAGTCTATATAAAATTATATAGTTGCACATAAACAATAAAATTTTGCCATTTGGGACAATACAGATGGAGCTAGAGGGTATTATCCTAAGTGAAATAAGTCACAGAAAGAAATATCATATAATCTCACTTATATATGGAATCTAAAAACAAAAAACAAAACAAAAAACCAGAAACTAAAAAATACAAAGAAAAGGTGATGGGGTGGGGCTCTAGAGAAACAGATGAAGGTATACAAACTTCCCCCATAAAATTAAGTAGCGCGGATGAAAAGTGCATCATGAGGAATATACTCAATAACATCTGAATACTTTTGTTAGTGACAGATGTTAAACTACACTGTGGTCAGCAGTTCTTAATGTTTGTAATTGTCCACCACCATGGTAAGCACCTGCAATACAATTTTGTTTGTCATCTAAACTTCAATAAGAAAAACTTCTTAGCTTTAACTTCTAAATCGGTAAATACTGATAAATACACCAACTAAAGCCCTTTGTGAGCCTCACTGAGTTGGAAAAGTGTAAAGGGCTCCGGAGGCCGAAGACTTTAGAACCCCTGGTCTCAGCTATTGTTATGCAACAAAGTCATGAACATCTAGTTAAGGAAGTTTCTAAATCACCCCAATTCTACTCTTTCTCCTTTTACTCCAGGGTTTGTCAACAAGTTTTAGCCGTCCTATCACACGGAGGGCTGACCAACAGACTTTTGTAACGTGTTGGGGGTGGGGGAGGGATGTAATAAAAACTCGGGTTTCAACAGTAGGACGGAGTTACCGATTTTAAATAATTCTGGGCCTGCCCTTATTCTCCTGTTTTGGCTGGGCACAAACCCTTAGTAAAACCACAGACGTGAACCAGCAGAACCGGGCACGTTCGCAGAATATAGACCGCAGCTTGTGTAAAAGGCAGACGGGGAAACTTCGAGGGAAAAGAGGGCAGCTGGGGCGAGACGTGCCAAAATTTGGAGGTTTGTTGCAATTCCCCACCTCCCTAAGACTCCCGAAGGAGGTGTCAAAGGGAGGGTCTCTGCGGGTAGCCGTGGAGCTCCCACCAAGCCTCAGTCCTGCCCAGACCCCTTCACCCCATCCCTCACTCCCAGCGCTCCCCACCCACCCACACGTCTTCGAACACCGAAGCCCCACGACCCCCAAGGATCCTCACCACCAACAGGTTCCTGTCCTCCACCAGCTGCCGCTTCCGGAGGATCTCCGATTTCAGAACGTCCATCCCGCTGCCCGGGTTTACGCTCGAGCTTCCCTCGCGGGCTCCCCCGACAAAGCCTCACCCACCCCGGCGCCGCGAAATCACCAAAAACAAGCCCAAATACCCGACGACTGACAATAACCGCTTCCGGCGGAAGCTGAAGTAAACGAGAGGGAGGAGCGAGTGCTCCAGGACCCCTGTTGTAGACGAAGCCGCTTCACACTTGCGCCCCCTGGCGGCGCCCTCCGGAAGCGCGCGTGTCGTTTACGGAGTAGAGGTAACAATTGCAACTAGGCTGAAAGGAGTCTTCTTGAAGCCTGTGGAGGTCGACATGCTGTATTTTTAATGAGAAGTTATTACATCTGTTTGTACCTGCTAGTTCAGAAGCAAAAGCCTCCTCATAGAATACTTCAATTTTATTACCTAGGGTCAGATCCTCACTCATTAAACCAGTGCACTACAGAGTTCTTGAAGTTACCTGCTTGTCAAAATGAATGCGCTGAATTAGGAAAACCCTGAACAACACTATTAGCTCATTAGTACAGACTAAAGGTGCACTGTTCTTTGCCAGCCCGTTAAATTTCCTGTAAAGTTAAGCAACTACATTCCTTTAAGTCGCTTCAGAAGTAAATGTCTCTCATTTCTTAGTTCTAAACTGCTTGCATATCTTGGTGATAATAGAACATTTACCACAAGCTAACTGAGATAATTTTTACAGTTATGTTTTCAGCAATCAAGATTTTCAGTATCATGATTGGAGATATAATCAGAAAATGTGTGCGTCTGTGTGTGTCTGTGTGTGTGTATCCAACCCAAGAAGAAAAATTAAATTGTGGAGAAAAATTATATCTAAAATTTTTAATTTTAAAAGGACCTTAAGAACTGTTTACAAAGCATTCATCTTTGGTTCTATGCCATTGAAGCTGTTTTTGAAGTTCCAGATAAGTCATAACTGAACAATATTTGACAGGTTAACTTTTCCCACTCAAAAAGGAAAGAAATATCATTCAGTTCAGTGTATTGGTACCAGGTGATATGACTTATGAAAATAAAAGATGGTAGAGAACTGTTCGATCAATTTACAAAGTTTGGTACTTTTACCCAAAAGATAGCTGACTTTACCAGAAATAAATCAATAGTAAGTTAACTCACTCTCTGATACTATGCTAATCTTTAGAGCTTTGGAAAGCTTAAAATATTTTACAAAGAAAAGGTCCTTGAACTAATAAACATGACAACACTCTTATATGGCTATCAGTCTCCTGAGTCACTTATAATTCCCTAAGCAAATAATTTATTAGCATTTTCCTATTCTAGGCATTAAAGATTATTACACAGAAACCTGAATGAAGGGTTGGCAGAGATGATAGTAACAGTAACGGGAAGTTTACAGTAAAGGAATAGCTGGCCAATGGGAGACAGTAAGTGCAAACCAGAGAAAAAACTAGCTACCAAAACAAGGCTCCTTTTTAATTTCAGACTCTCGCGGATTTCCATGTTTACGTAAACATCCACATTAAATCCTGACAAAGGCTTGAAATGGAACAGAGAGATGTGTTCTTAAACAAGCTTACTGGTGAGTCAGCTTTTCAATTCACAAGGGAAAAAGGACCACCAGGGGAGAATCAACCCATCCTAACTCCTAGGGAGAATGTGTTCATTTCCAAACTATGCATCCAGGAGCCACCGGGTGGCTTAGTCGGTTGAGCGAGCGGCTCTTGATTTCAGGCTCTAGATTTCCGCTCTGGTCCAGATCAGAGCGGCGAGATTAAGCCCCGCCCCCCAGCGGGAAGTTGACTTCAGATTCTCTTTCTCCTACTCCCTCAGCCCACCTCCCCGCCCCTTGTGCACTCCAAATAAATAAGACCTTTAAAAAAACTGCATCCCCTTTCATCACAGCAGTTATTTAAAAAGTGAAATATTGTTAGCAACCCAAATATCCTAAATGGGGGAATGGTTAAATAACTTACAGTTCATACATAAACAGAATAATCTAGGACATCAAAAACCATGCTTCAGAAAAATATTCAATTATATGAGAATGCTCATGATACAGTTCTTAGTGAAAAAGTAAACTAATGAAACTAGAATTTAACATATGGTCTCTTTTTGGTTAGAAAAGCATATAAACTTAGAAAAAATAATTGGAAGGAAACATAAAATATCAGCTTGTTATCTGTCAATAGTAGCACTGGTGATTCTTCTTTCTTCCTCACACCAGAACTTGATACAAGTTCTGTAATTTGGAGAAAATATCAACAGCAGCCATTTTCTGTTTTAATTATTGACGGTTGTTAATTATTGAAATTCTTTATAAATTTTTCCAGTGTAACTACTTTTAGAAATTATGTGTGATAAACTTCAAATAATGCCAATAAAAGAAAGCAAGGGATTGGACAAAAGCATTTGTGTAAGTCTTCATAATTGTAATTTAGGTGTCTTTTGTGAGTTCCGTACTACATTAGGTTCTTTGACCTAAACCAAATTCAAAATGTCATCCCGGGTCTTGAGGATATTACCAGCTAGCTTGGGAATCAAGAAATAGATCCTGAAAAGTCAAATTATTAAGATAACTATGATTTAATAGCATAGATGGGGTTATAACAAAGCATTCACAGAAATAAAAGACTGCTCGTTTTCTGAAAGAAGAAATAGTAAAAATCAACATAAGATTGATAAGGTTATTGCTCTGCTGAAGTAATTCAACCAAAGGGAGATTGTCATTTCTGAAGACTGGAAGAAATACCAAATTTAATCAGGATGACCTGGCTTTATTTTGTTGCTCTCCTAAAGAACAGAATGTAACTTTTTTTGAACTAAATAATCTAGTGCAGTGGCCCTCATTCTTCAGCCTGCCTGAGAATGACATGTAGGACCTTTGAAACCCAGACTGCTGGTCCTCGTCCCCACACATCTCAGTCAGAAGGTTTGGAGTTATGCCCAATAATTTGCTTTTTGAACAAGCTCCCAAAAGAAGCAGCCGCTGTTGATCAGGGACCACACTTTGAGAACCACTGATGTAATACATTATTTTGAAATCTCTCTGGGGAGGAAAAAGTGGCGGAGTCAGAAACTCAGTCTGCATGGAGTCTTGATAAACAGGAGCAGAGATGGTAGCAAGTGCCTGTGTGTCTGCAGCAGTCATGGACTCCTCTGAGGGTGCCCTCCCACACACAGGGATGCTTCCAGAAATTGCCTAATGGGAGGTGACAGGCTCCCTTTGGATCCAGCTATATTCACATACCTGCTTTGTGTGGCTCTACCCTCGGTGGCTACCTGACCCATTCTGGGCCAACCAGAGTCCAATCCCTAGAAAACTGGCATTGGAATGGGTCGATCTTTCTAAGATGCAGGAAATACAAAATGTGAATTCAAGAGTGGTGGGGAGCCGTTTCAGTAGCAAGCTGGAGTCAGACCAGTCTATAGTGACCTGTAAGAGTGAACAGCTAAATATTTAAGAATTTTATGAGTTAGCTGTGAAGCACAGCCATTATTAAAAGTTAAATGTTTATTTACATAAGTACAGGCAATTATAAATACAGGTAATATATTATAAATACAGGCAATAAATACACAGAACCTATTACATGCCATTATATTACTACATGTTACTATAATTTATACTCCTGTAGTTAGTTATAACTATTGCCTCTGTGTGTGGAAATTCCACATAAGGTGCTATCACACATTTTCCAACCACTGCACACTTGAAGATGTCATATTGGTAGACTCAATCAGCCATACTGGGAATATTTACACCACTGAAACTGGCAACTGCTACAAATCTGGGCTTGATTTATTATTTTGTTGATTGTCTAAACTTTAAAGGGTTATGGAGAAAATATTACTAATACAGGTCAGGATTTCTCAACCTTGGACCAGATAATTTGAGGGGGGAGGGATGTCTGGCATTGATTTACCTATTAGATGCCAGTAACATGCTCCTTCTATAGTTGTGACAAGAAAAACGTCTCTGGACATTGCCAAAGTTCCCCTAAGGAGCAAAATCTCTCTTCTGTCAAAAACAGTTGATACAAATTAAATTTAAAAGTGTTGTGTCTGCAGCTGTCACCTATTGGTAAAGAAGAAAGAGACTAGAGGCAATATTCTTCCAGGATTCGAGAACTATTATCAGATTCAATAAAGAAGTCATCTCACATGACAAACAAATGAAGTTCTAACATACATCTTTGTTGTTTCACTTTTGCCTTATTAATTTAGGCAAAAATATTAACCAGCATTATATCAGAGCTAGACTCATTCATCCTTCATAACCACAAGTTAGCTGGGGATACAAGAGTTCTGCAAAAATCAATTAAAGCATTCTGTGAGAATCAACTGGCTATATGGAACTGAGAGCAAAAAATATTGTAGAGTTCATTATTACCTAAATTGTGTCCTCTGTATCCTTCATATCAGTAAAAATTACATGAATATATGTGCACACTTCTTTCCCACCAGAGAGCCAATTTTATATATTCATTCCAGCACAGTGCTGGCCATAATCCACCTCCCGTGTGGGCTTTGCTAAACTCTTCAGCAAAGAAAGCTGGAATATCAAGAAGTAAGAGTAAAGCACATTTCAAAAAAAAAATCATAAATGACATACAATGGAGAATAATCCCTGAGACCCTCTGGATTTTCAGTTCGCTGCTTGGATTCATCCTGGAGTCCAGCTTGCATCTCTACACCAAAAACCACTACTGAATCTTTACAACATATTTCTACCTATATTTTAAGGTGCACTTTCTTCACATTTAACGTTTCTGAATTCGGGATGTATCTTACAACCACCGTTTTTGTAGCGAATGCTGTGTTCTGCCTAGGACCTCTCTTGAGGGCACAGGCACCTAGCCCCCATTTGAGGGGGGGGGGCATGCAGTTGCGTCCCTCACTGGTCAAAGCCCCAGGCTGCAGGGACCCGCCTCGGCCATGGTTACAGGCTCTCCCAGGCAGTGTCCATAACCGACAACTGACTAATGTGGAGATTCCAAGGCCCAGCTCATTGCCTCAACTCAGAGCATCTCAAAGGGCCATTCGCACTGCAGAACTCTCCATGGGGTCACAGGAGATCTGAGCTGTGACTCCCTCTGCCAAACCCTGCCTTCTTCATTCCCTTACAGATGCTTCTCCAGCAGCAGTCTCTAGGAAACCATAAACACTTGTATGCAAAAGAAAGCAATGCATTCATTGGCAGACACGGGTATTCGGTTTCATTTGTTGGGAAACTAGTAAACTGGCATTCTAGCTTTCACATCAGCCATTTCTGTGAATAGGGTTAGCCAGTTACTCTACAACCTGATCCAAACCTGGTAACACAAGCAAAACTGAAGTTAAGGACACTAAATTTGAGAAGAAAGGCTTGGATCCTGGTGGATTTCCAAACAATGGCCCTGTGATGCCTAGGCTGAGAGACCAGCTGGCAATCCCCACTGACGACCCTTTGTCTGGAACTTTCACAGGGATCAAATGACAAGGTCAACCCACACAGCCATCAGTCCCCTTTCCTTCTTCCTGGACAGTGCTTGTCTGCTATGGTCTCCCCTTGTATTTCCCTTCATCCCAAAGCTTTTGTACTGCTTTATTAATGGGATATGGGCACTGAATGAAATGAAGTGTGAGTTCGGGAGAAAAAAAAATCCAAGGTTAGGAATAAGAAAGGAGAAAAACCTAGGGTACAAAAATCATTAAAGGAAATGTCAGAGATACTACCCACAACACAATGGCAATAAATTTAAAAAAACTGAAACATAGGATTTCCTAATAAAAACTTAAACAAAATCATTCAACTAAAAGTATAAAACTAAAATAAGCAATTACAGTGGAAAGAAAGAAAAGGTAATTATAAATTCTCCCATTTAAAAAGCATCAGATGCCGATGTTTTCACTGCATGAAATCTTTAAAGAACAGATAATTCAAACTTTCTGGCTCAGAGCCCCGTTCTACTCTTAAAAATTCTTGAACTTTTCAGAAAGGCTTTGTTTATATAAATAGTTATATAAATTATAAATCAATACCATCCTAGAAATTAAAACAGGAAAAATGTCTAATTATTATTTCATTTTTAAATAAGGACATATTATATATAGCCATATAAATAATATACTTGGTGAAAAATAGTTTCAAAAAATTTAGGAAGAAGAGTGGCATTCTTTCTCATTATTATAAGCCTTTTTAGTGTCACACCTAAGTAAAAAAAAAAAAATCCAGATTCTTATACCTGCTTCTGCATTCAATCTGTTATGATATGTTATTTTATCTGAACTACATGAAGAAAGGCTAGCCTTACACAGATACTACTTGGAAAAGAGAAAAGAATCTTTATTTTTCAAGCAAGTTCTATGCCTAAAATGGGGCTTGAACACAAGAACCCCAGATTAAAAGTTGCCACCAGATAGGCCCCCAGGAAGAGTATCTTTACCAGATAATTGTGGACATTCTTCTTTGATACTACACCCAAACATGACAATCTGCAGTTTCCTAAAAGTGAGCTGTAATCCAAAAGCATATTGATAAACATTTTTAAATTTATTATTATTATTATTATTATTATTATTATTATTATTTAGAGAGAGAGAAAGTAAGAGTTTGGGAGAAGGAGTGTGCAAGCACAGGGAGGGGGAGGGATAGAGGTAAAGGGAGACAGAAAAAAACGTTTCTTTTTAAGTTTCAGATAGTTCTTCTGTTTGTGTTTTTTTATAATTTTTTTATTATGTTAGTCACCATAGAGTACATCATTAGTTTTTGATTCAGTGTTCCCTGATTCACTTTTATGTATAACACCCAGTGTTCCATGTAATCCGTGCCCTCCTTAATACCCATCACCCGGCTCACCCATTCCGCCTCCCACCTCCCCTCTGAAACCCTCAGTTTGATTTCCAGAGTCCATAGTCTTTCATCATTCAGGAAGAGAGAAAATCTTAAGCAGGTTCCACACTCACTGTGGAGCCAGATGCAGGACTCGATCTCATGACCCTGCGATCATGACCTAAGCAAAAATCAAGAGGCAGGCACTTAACGGACTGAACAACCCAGGTGTCCTACATATTGAAAAACTTTTCATTCTCCATTACATTAAAATCCATTGGCCTATCTTGAACTTTGAATGGATCTTTTACTTGTGCACAATGTTATAACATCATGCATTGGTCATTTGGAAAGTATTAGTTCACTGATTCACCTTAATCTTCCAAATGTTGACACATTTTATTAGACAACCTTTTAAAAATCACATGCATTAATATCACCCCTAAATCTCATCAGAAAAGCATTTTAATTATTGGGAGGCTATTAAGCTCATGGTGGCAGACACAATTGACTGATTGTAAAATGCTAATTTTCCCTGAAAGCTCATATTTTATCACTAGCAACAAATATTTTCAGTTGTTTTCTCTAAAAGACAGGCTCACTTTATTTGCAAGAAAACACCCACCAAATACCCAAATCTGAATAACCATATTTGTCCACTGATTCTTCTTTTAAGAAAAAGTAGTGCCCCATGAAAAAAAGAGCTAGTTCACCTTGCAGTTCAAGCAATGACCCAGTGCTTTTCCCACGGCCAACCATCATACTTCAGTACGCAGCAGAAGTACTTCTGTATACGTCCCTTGCCATCACACGGAATATTACAAAGAGGCCTACTCATGAGTCAAAAATCGGTAAAAATTAATTTTTATTTTTTATTAAGAACATTTTTAAGTGAAACTGGCTTTTGAGTGTGTGTGACTGCAGGCAGATGAAGAATAGCACTTCTCGTGCAATTTAGCAACACTGCTTTGATTCCTGACAATGCGTCAACAAACTTGCTACTGCTTTTGTACATTCAGTGCAAGTGTCACTTTTCTTTTTTTTATATATTTTTAAAAGATTGTATTTATTTATTTGACAGAAAGAAACACAGCGAGAGAGGGAACACAAGCAGGAGGAGTGAGAGAGGGAGAAGCAGACTTCCCACCGAGCAGGAAGCCCTACGCGGGGCTCGATCCTGGGACTCCGTGATCATGACCCGAGCCGAAGGCAGTCGCTTAACCAACTGAGCCATCCAGGCGTCCCGCAAGTGTCACTTTTCAAAAGATAATATGTAAATTCCATGTTTCACTTATAATATGGAACAGGGTTTTCATAATAGGAGATAATGACCTTGCAGATCATATGGAAGCATATGTTTCCAATAATAGTCACGAAAATGGTGGATAAGTATAATGAACTGTTCTTTTGGCCTGAAGGACTAACTGCTATAGGAACTTCTGTCCCACCATAAACAACTAGAAAAAACAGGCAAGATGTAAGAAACTTAACTATTTTTCAGACGTTGGACAACATGCCACAATGGGCTATGATTCCTAAGAGAAGGAAAACAAATGAGGTGAGCTCTAGTCCAGGATTACTATATGGAGGCAGTTTCCAGGATACAGCACAGATAATAGGAAATCTAAACAGCACCCAGTTGTCTCACTGAGTTGAGGAAAAAGTACTGTCAGAATGAGGAAGCTACATTTGTGAAGGAAGAGTACTAGTGAGAAAAAATGTGTCCAGGTGGAGATCTCAAGAGATCTGCCGAGGAGACCCTTCAAATCACAGGCTGAATCCTGATCTGCATATATTTGATTGAAATTCCCAAGACTGAGTAAAGAACCAACATAAAGCAGTGGGACATGCAATGCCCAGACTTCACACAAGTCATCAGACATAGGATGAAGTCTTCATAAGAGAATCACCCAATTAGTGGGCTAAATTATCCTAGACTGCAGACTGCTTTGATTCACCCTAACAAAGCAGAGAAGCAAGACTCAAAAGGATCAGACTGATTCCAACTAACTTAACTGCTTGTCAGATAAAAGGCCAATATGTTTGAAAGAATACAATAAAATCCAGCACCCCAAAACATAAAAATCCAGTGTCCTGAGACCCCCCAAAAAATTACCAGACATGCAGAAAATATAATCCATAACCAGGAGAAAAGTCAGTCAATATAAATAAACCTAGAAATGACAGAGATGATGAACTAGGAATGTTTCTAAACCAGCTATTATAAATATGCTCCAGAATGGAATGCAGAGGAAAACATAACATAATGATGAGAGAAGGGGAAGAAAACAAGACCAAACGTAAATTTTAGAGATGAAAAACACAGTATCTGAAATGAAATGGAAAAAAAAATAGCATGAGTGACCGGTGGGACAATATAAAATAGTCTAACCTGTCTGTAGTTGGAACCCCAGGAAGTCAGAAGTGGCAGGGAGGGGTGGTGGTGGCAGGGTAGATATTTCAAGAAGCAATGCACAAAATTTTTCCAAATTTGATGAAAACTAGAAAACACACAGATCCAAAAAGCTCATGAACCCAACAGAAAACTAGACCAAAGCACATCATAATCAAATCTGTGAGACACAGTGTTAAGGTATATGTTAAAGTTGTCCCCAAAGGTCATTATGTAAAGAGGAACCAAGGAAAGAATGACTACAGAGTTTCTATTAGAAATGACATAAGCTGGGGTGCCTGGGTGACTCAATCAGTTAAGTGTCTGCCTTCAGCTCAGGTCTTGATCTCGGGGTCCATGTCAGGCTCCCTGTTCAGTAGAGAGTCTCCTTCTCCCCCCCCTCCCCACCTCGTTTGTGCACATACACTCTCTCTCAAATAAATAGAATCTTTTTTTAAAAAATGACACAAGCTAGAAGACAAAGGAGTGACATTTTTAAAGTATGAAGGAAAAAACTGTCAACCTAAAATTCTACACTCAGCAAAAATACCTATTAAAAATGGAAATGAACTAAAGATTTTTTTTTAGACAAAAAGTGTTGAGAAGATTCATCAGCAAGCCTGTGCTACAACAAATGTTGAAGTTCTTGGGACACCTGAGTGGTGCAGTCAATTAAGCATCCAATTCTGGGTTTTGGCTGGGGTCATGATGTTAGGGTCCTGAGATAGAGCCCCACAGGGGACTCAATGCCCAGGGCCAAGTCTGTTTGGTCCTCTCCTTCCCCCTCCACCTCTTCCCCGCTCTCTACAACAAATAAATAAATCTTTAAAAAAGAAAGAAATGTTGAAGCTCTTCATATGGAAGAAAAATGTTGCAAAAGGATTAAGAACAGTATGGAAATGCTAAGCATGTGGATAAAATATAAAATATTTTTCCTAATTGTTTAATCTCTTTAAAAGGAAGGTAAAACTATGTAAATCAATAATTGTATTAAATATAAATTGCCTAAACAGTATGATTGAAAAGCAGAGATTATCAGGTGGATTTAAGAAAAAAACAAAAAACAAGATCCAACTACATAATGTCCACAAGAATCCTAATTTAAATATAAAAACACAAATAAGTTAAAGATAAAAGGATGGGAAAGGATATATGCATGCTGTCATTAATTAAATTAAAAGAAATTAGGAGTGGCTATACTAATATCAAACAAAGTAAACTTCGGATTAGGAATATTATTAAGGAGCAAAAGGGGTATTTTATAATGATAAAGATGCTGAAATAACAAGAGGGCAAGCAATTCTAAATCCTAAATAACATAGCATCAAAATACATGAAGCAAAAACTGTTAGAATTGAAAGAAATAAACAAGTCCACAATTATACATAGAGATTTCCATATGTTACTAACAGTAATTGATAGAGTAAGTGGACAGGAAATCAGTAAGAATACAATAGGCTTGAACACTATCCAAATTAACATGAGCTAATTAAAATTTATAGAACACTTTACCCTGAAACTCAGAATGCATATATGTTCTTTTATTTATTTTTAGTTTATTTTTTTAAACTGAGCTCTACACCCAGCCTGGGATTTGAACTCATAACCCCAAGAACAAGAGTCACATGCTCTACCAAGTGAGCCAGCCAGATGCCCTTATATACATGTTTTTATAAAGTCATGTGGAATATGCAGTAAAACAGATCATATTCTGGGACAGCAAACAAATGTCCATAAATTTAAAGTTATTAAAAACCATGCACTATATGTTTTCTGATAACAAACTAAACTAGTAATCAGTAACAGAAGGATATCTAGAAAAATCCCCAAATACTTGAAATTAAACACCCTTATAAATAACCCACAGAATCAAAAAAGAAATCACAAGGGAAATTAGAAAGTATTTTGAACTGAATGAAAATTAGATCACAGGGCATAAAAATCTGTGGGCTATAAACAGAAATCTGCAGGCCCTAATAGATTCACTGGAGAAGTTACCGAATATTTAAAGAAACATTAACACAAATTTTGGACAGTTTCTTTCAGAAAATGGAAAAGGAGATGATACTTCCCAACTCATTTTATGAGTCCAGCATTCCCCTGATACCCAAAACCAGGCAAAGACAGTACAGAGAAAGAAAACAACAAACCAGTATCTCTCATAAACTTAAGATGCAAAATTCCTGAACAAACCATTAGCAAATTCAGTCCAACCATGTATAAAAAGAATTATATATCTTTTTTTTAAAGATTTTATTTATTTATTTGAAAAAGAGAAACACAGCAAGACAGGGAACACAAGCAGAGGGACTGAGAGAGGGAGAAGCAGGCTTCCCGCCGAGCAGGGAGCCCGATGCGGGGCTCGATCCCGGGTCTCCAGGATCATGACCTGAGCCAAAAGCAGTCGCCCAACCAACTGAGCCACCCAGGTGCCCCAAAAGAATTATATATCTTAATGAAGTTTCAACATCCAGAAATCAATCAATGTCATCCACCATATCAATAGGCTAAAGAAGAAAAAGCAAGTGACCATATTAAATGACAGATGAAAAAAGCATTTTACCCTCTTCTGCCAATTTGAAAAAGAGCATTTACCAAAAAACCTACAGCTCATATCATATTAAATGGTGAAAGACTAAATTGTGTTCCCATTGGGTTGAGGCACAACCCAAATGTATACCAACTGATAAATGGGTAAATAAATTGTGGTGCAGTCCATACAAAGGAGCACTATTCTGCAAGAAAAGGAATTAACAGTTGAGACAGGCAACAACATGAAAAAGTTTCAAAACATTCTGCTAAGTGAAATATCTCGGACAAAAAATACCATATACTGCATGATTCCACACACATGAATTCTTTTTTTTCCTTTTTAAGTATGCTCCACACCCAGCATGGACACCAGTGTGGAGCTTGAACTCACCACGCTGAGATCAAGACCTGAGTCTAGGTCAAGAGTCCCATGCTTAAAGCGACTGAGCCACCCAGGCGCCCCTCCACACACAAAAATTCTTAAAAAGGTAAAACTATAGTGATAGCAGTTTCGTGCTCCCAGGAGCTGGGGTCTGGGCTGGCAGTTGACTACAAAGGGGCAGGAAGGAAACTTTTGGGGGGGATGGAAATACTACATATCATAAAGTGGTAAAAGAGACACTTCTAGAACCTCCCTAAACTCCCTATCATTTGGAGTATTCCATACTCTGATTACACCCACTCCTTAGAGTGCTCTACCATTCTCTTCTCCTGTATGAACCACCACTCCCCACAATACATACACTTCATCAATTTTTCAAGGAAAGCCCTATTTGTGACAAAAGCTGCTATAGTTCACAGGACCTGAAGGGAGGGGCAAGTCGACCATAGCAGTGGTCATGAGAGGAGCTGGTTACGAACGGCCCCTACGTGTCAGAAAATCTATCAAAACACATTTATACACTACATTTCAGCAATTTCAAGATGCTCTTTTTTTACACATTTTAACTTCTCTGAAACAGGGAGGCATCTTTCAATTGGTGACATCATGTCATTATAACCGGGTGTGCTTCTGGGGCCCCTGAATGACTTGGTCAGTTAGATGTCTGACTTTTGATTTTGGCTCAGGTCATGATCTCAGGGTTGTGAGACTGAGCTCTGCATCCAGCTCTGCCCTGGGTGGAAACTGCTTAAGATTTTCTCTCTCCGTTACCCTCTGCACACACTCCCTTCCCCCCTCTCTAAAAAAGTAAATAAAAATAAAATAATTGTGTGGGTTTTTTTCTTAGTAGGACATTTCTTTTAATGGCATACCTTAGAATTGATGGCTTAAAAATAAAATAATTGTGTGGGGTTTTTTCTTAGTAGGAAATTTCTTTTAATGGCATACCTTAGAATTGATGGCTTAAAAATAAAATAATTGTGTGGGGTTTTTTCTTAGTAGGAAATTTCTTTTAATGGCATACCTTAGAATTGATGGCTTCCACAGAATCAAGAAACTGCAGAATGACTGGGCATAGAACACACAGGTTTTTGCTGTGGCTGATGAGAGAAAGACAGCAGAGATGAGAGCCAAGGCAGAATCTGGAGGACTGGAATCCATGCCCTGGGCCAGAGTCTACATGCTATGTATGAAATTATCAGCCCTGTGGCCACGTATTCCTGTCTCCAGTTAAGGCTGAAGAGGTACCCTGGCAAGCGGTGCCGACAGACTTCGGAGCAGGAAGTCACTACTAGAATGGGTGAAGAGCTAGTGGTTGGGAAAGGGAATAAGAGCAGGTCCCAACTCCAGCAGGTGGCACCACAAACAGAAAAGACAAATAGATGCACTTGGGCCCGGCTTGATCAAGGAAGAGGAAGGTCAGCCAATTGCATTATGAAATTCGGTAGCCAAGGACCTTCAGGCCCAAGCTAAGGGCCCAAGCCTCAGTACTATAATTAATCTTTCTGGACTTCAGTTTCTTCATCTGCAAAGTGAGGAATGATAATATACCAACCTAAAAGCATTAGTGTATTGATTAAAAAGCGATAACCCAGGGGTGCCTGGCCGGCCCAGACGTTAGAGAATGCAACTCTGGATCTTGGACTCGTGAGTTCAAGCCCCACACTGAGTGTAGAGATGACTCGAAATCTTAAAGAAAAAAAAGAGATAATACACGTAAAGGGCTAAAAATAGTGCCTGACATGTGTATGTATTCAATGAGTTTATGTACTGTTATGGTCACTTCCATAAATATTTTACAATTCACCCATTCATTCATTCATGCATTCATTCATTCTTTCAACATTTATTTAGCAGTTATAATGCTAAAACCTGAATAGTTTATTGTAGTTTGTTACTGGGTTGGTTTTTTTTTTTTTTTGTCTTTTTCATCTGCTTAGCAATGACCAATGTCAAATGGCAATTTCTCCCGACTTACTTATCCTCCTCCATATATTTTATTTCTGTTTCATCATCCTGTCGGGCATTTGGTTGAACAGGGCTATAGTTTTTACTCTCTGCATTATAACCAGTGCTACTTATTCACTGTAAAGTATACCATGCCAACAAAGATATAGAGAGATACTTAAGACTGAAGAAAGAAAAATAGAGAATGGCCTTATTACAAAAGGAGGTGTGATTGAAGGTCAGTTATTTGCAAAGCAAAGATACTACTTAACTGACAAAGATTTTGAGAGAAATAAATGAGATGATGGATGTCAAAATGCATAAATTAATATGATAAATGGACTCCTAGTCATTATAGATTTTTGTTACCAAGAATAACATAATACACCTGAAACTAATGTCACATGTCAATTACACCTCATTTTTAAAAAGATTTTTTTTTATTTATTTGAGAGAGAGAGAAAGGAAGGGAGAGCAAGCACAAGCAGAGAAGGACAGAGGGAGAAGCAGACTCCCTGCTGAGCAGGGAGCCGGATGCGGGACGTGATCCGGGGAGCCTGGAATCACAACCTGAACCGAAGGCAGATGCTTAACCAACAATGCCACCCAGGCACCCCTACCTCAATTTTTAAAAAATAAAAGCCCACAAAAAGAAAAAACAAAAATGTGATTTTCCTTTGATTGATTATAGTAATTAAATGTATTTACATAGTATCTTCCTACTGAAAAATCCCTGAGTTTAATTCTCCAAACTCCTGAGAGAGATAAGGGACAGAAACAATATATTACCCTGAGTTTATATACCACTTATTAATTGTATTGTTGAGAGAAAAATTTTTAGAAGATTTACTTATTTATTTTAGAGAATAAGAGCACACATGAGCAAGCCCGAGGTGAGGGGCGAAGGGGGAAAGAGAGGGACAAGCAGCCTCCATTAGCAGCCCAACACGGGGCTCTCACTCTCATGACACTGAGATCATGACCTGAGCCAAAATCAAGAGTCAGACACTCAAATAACTGAGTCCCTAACAGAAAATTATCCAAGATATATTAACTGGCATTAGTGCTAAATCTAGAATTTGTACCTCTTATTTCCCAAATTTGTGTTTCTTTCCTTTGATTCTAAGCCCCTTAATCTTTCAAAAGAAAAATATATATGTACACAGAGACCAGAGGTTCCTCATCCCGGCTGACCATTAGAATCATCTGGGAGCTTCAGAAAAATACTAACGCCCAGGCCTTACTCCAGACCCATTAACTCAGAATCTCTGAATGCACAGTCTGGATGGATATTGGTCATTCTAAAGGCTTCCCAGGGGGTTCTTATGTGCATCCATTGTCAGAACCACTAGTAGAGAATTAAATACCAGCTACGCAATTTCAAAAGCACACATGCAGCTTTTCCAATGTCAGCTTTTCTCCTGAAGCGTTTTTTTTAAAAGATTTTATTTATTTATATATATATTTATTTATTTATTATTTGTTTGTTTGTTTGACAGAGAGAAAGGCATGGCATGAGAGGGAACAGAAGCAGAGGGAGTCGGAGAGGGAGAAGGAGACTTCCCGCTGAGCAGAGAGCCGGATGCGGGGCTCGATCCCAGGACCCTGGAACCATGACCTGAGCCTAAGGCAGACACTTAATGACTGAGCCACCCAGGCAGCCCCCCGAAATGGTTTTGTTGTGTAGATGCTCCAGATAAGGGCTCAAACCTGGCACTCTGGGATCACGACCTGAGCCAAAGGTCTACACTTAATGACTGAGCCATCCAGGCGCCCCCGATGTGTTAGTTTCTTATATGTGGTTCCTATTAATAGGGCAAGGGTGAAAATATGTGCCATGAAAAGGTAATATCAGATATTATGAAGGGAAGGCTAGACCAGGCATAAGTGTTGACTCAAAGAGGTAGAAGCAGAAGTAATCCTATGGGTAAATCAAAGTCCCTGAAAGAGAAATTAAAAGTCCATGCCCAAAGGACTGCATCAAGCATGAGATCAGGAGGACAAGTATATGCCCATACACAGGAGGTGGGACAAGGGATGAAGAGCCAAAGGTATTAGAAATCTCTTCCCGAAACAGAGTGCAATCCTAAAATAAACATTGGCATTCTAAGCTGTGCACAATGTATCAGAGCAGGAATTCATTTACATTGAACATTGGATCTATGTGCTAGGAGTAATTGGTCAGTTTAAGGATACAGACAGGTTACTCTCTTCCAAAAGGCCCCCCCATCAGACAGGATAGACCTGGATTCACCCATCTGGGTATTCTTGGCAAAAACGGAGTTGCCTTCTGGGCTGCGTATGAGCATCCTTGAGCATCCTGCAGTCTGGACCCCTTCCACTGAGCCAGACTTAGCACTATTCTTGAAGGCTGCAGTTACATCAACCTCACCAATAACTTGTTTGGAGCCTAATATAAGATTGGTGGGGTGAGTCTCTGGGGTGTGTAATAGAGAACAGGTGCTAAAATTTGAGGGAGAAATGGAGGAATGAAGGAACTGAATATAGGAGGCAACCAGAGTTATGGACTTTGTCATTACAAAGGGCCCAGACTCTCTGACAAGGACAGATGAGGAGAATGGGAGAAAGACAAGCAGGACATGTCCCATCTGACTCATTTTCCTTGCTATTATGGCCTTGTATTATAATGTCCCTTGTCATGCTAGTGGGTGTCCTACGGGTGGTTCTCAGCAGCCTGAGCTCAAACATAGATTTGACCAGTAGCTTGGCTCCCAGAGGTTCAGGATTATCCCAGGCCGAGGTGACAGTAAAGCAATAAATACCACAAATGCGAGCTTTCAGAGGAGAGGAGTTCAGAGAGCTACTGTATATAAATGCAGAGGTTATTTCTGGATTACTCACTTATCTGTTCATCTTTGCCACCATTGAGGCATACAAACAGTTCCACCTTCCCAGCCCCCTCTGGAAATTATTGTCCTCAATAAATTCTGCAGCTTCCTAAGAGTATCTGGGCGCTAGATCATGGTGACTTCCAAATGTCCCTGGAGAGCGCCTAATGCAGATGACATCTCAATATCCATTGAGTCAAAAGACATAAGGTCTTTGAGCTCAGCCCTGCCCTGACCTCCCCTGGAAGAGGGTCGTGGAAGTTACAAGATCAACTCAGCGGACAGAGCCCTTCTCCCTCAGCAGCAACTTGGTAAAGTTAAGTGATGGCTCCATCGATAGCTCTTCCTTTGCCTTGCTTCACCCAGCATGATTACATAACTTGCCCACAGTCATACAACTATGAGCAGAAGACCTAGAATCTGAACTCATGTTTGCCGTAGTTCAAAGTCTACGATCTTACCAACTACGATCTTACCAAAAGCAGGTTAGTGAAATGATGACTTCTTCAAAATGGCTATGCTTATACTCACTCCAAGCTCATTCCAGGACCTAGGAGATATGAGAACACCAATAAATGTGTCAAAATATTCATTTAAATGAGAGAAAGAATTAGCCTCAATAGGAAGCTGGAATTACAGTGTCTTTAAAACTAATATAATGATGTTCAAGAAATTTAGAAAATAGAGCAAATGAAAGCATATGTAATTCCAGCTCTACAACACTGTTACCATTTCATACAACTCATGTACATATTTCATATGTATATTTACAGACTTTGTAATAATTGTGGGCATATTTTGTACCCTTTTTAAACTTTTAATTCCAGTAAAATTAATATACAGTGTTATATTAATTTCAGTTATACAATACAACATAGTGATTCAACAATTCTGTACATTACTCACTACTCAAAGGGTACTCTTTAATTCCCTTCACCTATTTCCTGCATCCCCCCGCCCACCTCCCCACTCTGGTAACCATCAGTTTGTTCTACTACATCGAAGAGTCTGCTTTTTGGTTTGTCTCTTTTGTTTGTTTGTTTTGTTTCTTGAATTCCACATATGAGTGAAATTATATGGTATTTGTCTTTCTCTGACTTAGTTCACTATACCCTCTAGATCCACCCATGCTGTTGCAAATGGCAAGATCTCATTTTTATGGCTGAGTAATATTCCATTGCGTGTTTATACCACATATTCTTTATTGGCTTGTCGATCAGTGGATACTTGGGCAACTTCTGTAATTTGGCTATTGTAAATAATACTGCAATAAACACAGGGGTACAAATATCTTTTCTTTTTTTTTTAAGATTTTATTTATTTGTTTGACAGAGAGAAATACAGCTAGAGAGGGGACACAAGCAGAGGGACTGAGAGAGGGAGAAGCAGGCTTCCCGCCGAGCAGGAAGCCCAATGTGGGGCTCGATCCCGGGTCTCCAGGATCATGACCTGAGCCGAAAGCAGTCGCTTAACCAACTGAGCCACCCAGGCGCCCCACAAATATCTTTTGAAAGTAGTGTTTTGATATTCTTTGGTTAAATACCTAGTAGTGGAACTACTGGATCTTATGGTAATTCTATTTTTATTTTTTGAGGCACCTTCACACTGTTTCTCACAGTGGCTGTACCAGTTTCCATTGCCAGTATCCTGCTTTTTTTCCCCTTACTATTACATCATAGAAACTTTTCCATCGAGACCTGCATCGGACTCCCTGCTCGGCAGGAAGCCTGCTTTTCTCTCTCTCACTCCCCCTGCTTGTGTTCCCTCTCTAGCTGTGTTTCTCTCCGTCAAATAAATAAAATCTTAAAAAAGAGAGAGAGAGAAATTTTTCCATTTTCATTAACAGCCTTCTTAACAGTTTATTTAGTGAGCTATATAACATTTCATGAAGAGGGCTACAATCAAAATTTACTTAAATCATTCCCCTGCTATTGGATATCTAGGTCATTGCAAGTTTTTTCGGTTATAAATTATTCTGCAATGAACATCTTCAGGCAAATAGCATTTTACTGGCATAAAGTGTTAAGATTCTTTACTTCTTACATTCACTACCACTCTAGGCCTGGTCTTAAGCATCACATCTCCAAATTAACAGATTAACATACCAGCCAATCTCCCTTGCTTTCAATCTGTCCTTGATAACACTAAGAGATTAACTATCCTAAAATACCACTGCCAGCATGTCACTTTCCGACTTAAGATATCCTAATTAGCCTGTCTTCCATGTGGAATGATTGGACTACTCTATTATAACCCTTACAGACCAAAATGTGAAGCGTGTTGGGCCCCCAAAGTCTAACCAGCAGGAACCAGGAGATAAACTGGGGCCAGTGGGACTAGATTCATGATACACCAACCCAGGAACAATAGTGGGTCCCTAAATGCGCATCACAGTGTCCACTGAAGCAAGAAAAACTTGGGTCCAATTCAAGTTGGATCCACCTGGGAGGTCTTATCCAGTAAGGACATGGCATTAATGGTCACAGAGGGGTGGTAACACACACAGTCGAGCAGAACCAAATATCAAAGTTCAAGAGAAGTTTACCCAGCTTGAACGGGACTGGGAGTGGGGTGAGCAGTGTCAGATACCCAGGGGCAAAGGAGCCAAGGTAAACTAGACAGGGGATCAGAGCCCAGCCAAACTGGCCCTGGTTTGTGGCATGGTTCCAGAACTACTAGATTACTATAGTGCAAACAAGGAACCAGGGAAAAGCCCAGTTGTATAAAGTAGGCCCATGTGAGAAACAGTAGGGAAGCCTGTGCCTGCAAGCAGCGGGCAGGCTTGTAAGTATTCGGGTTTGGGGGAAATCACCACATGAGATGTCTGATTGACAGCAGCAGACTACGTCTGGAACTAGTTGACCTGGGTTCTTAGTGCACTACCAGGGACTGAGGAGATCTATTTACAAGACCACAAAGACTTAGCCTGCTGGTGTAAGCGCCCCCTATCGGTCGCTGGCAGACACTGATGTCCAGAATGAGCCTCCAACCAAAACTCAAGTGAGTGATAACTTGATAGATGAGCCAAAATCAAAAGCCAGATGCTCAACCAACTGAGCCACGCGGGCACCCCGATGTTTCAGTCTTGATGTAAACGCAGCCTGGAGGTAGAATTTCTTCCTCTTTGGGGAATCTCAGCCATTTTCTCTTAAGACCCTCATCTGATGGGGCATCTAGGTGGCTCAGTCGGTTGAGCATCTGCCTTCAGCTCAGGTCATGATCCCAGGGTTCTGGGATGGAGCCTCATATCAGGCTCCCTGCTCAGTGGAGAGCCTGCTTCTCCCTCTCCCCCTGTTCATGCTTGAGCGCGTGCTCTCTCTCTCTCTCTCTCTCTCTCTCTCTCTCTGTCAAATAAATAAATAAAATTTTTAAAAAGACCCTCATCTGATTGGACAAGGCCCACACATTACAAAGAGTAACTGTGTTACTGAAAACTCTACTAATTTGAATGCCAGTGTCACAGAACAAAAAACTTCTGAATGTGTCTGACCAAACAACTGGGTGCTATAGCCTGGCCAATATAAAATTAACCATCACAGCCACTGAAACAAATCCAGGTCACTCAACTCCTGAGTATGGGAGAGAGGTAAAGATAATAAGAAATAATTTTCTCAATTATTCTAGGATTATGTAACCAAACTCACGTTTCTCTTTCTTTGTTTAAGTACTTATCTCTCGTGGATCCTGAATACAACCCTTCTCTTGTTGAGTCAGGTCAGCTCTGCCTCCTTCTGGTTCACTAGCATTCACCAATAAATAGATCATAGCCACTCTGCTGCTGTGAATCCCAATTTCTCTGCCTATGCAAATCCTCGCTTCCTTCAAGAACAGGTTCACAACATTGCTCTTCCACCAAGATTCTGACTAAATCCAAAAGAGAAACTATAATGAAGCATCAAAAAAAGCCAGAGAGGAATAAGAGCTGGAGCTCTGCATATTAGCTAACCTGAAAAAAGATTAGCTACACAAGGAAATAGATTTGAGAGAGCCATTCTCCACCTATTCATGATACTCAAGAACACTGCATCTCTTCAAGGTCAAGAACACTTATTTATAGCTGAGTCCTGCTTCCTTTAAATTTTTGTGTTGCATCATTATTCAGCTGGCTACAGTCCAATAAAGCACAGATAATAATACAGTTGATTATTTATTGAGATAAAATTTATATGCAGTTAAATGTATACATCTTAAGTGTATGGTTAAATGAGTTTTGATTAGCATATACATGTGTGTGTATTATAAAATATTAGACTTTCTTTTTAGAGCAGTTTTAGGTTTATAGAAAAATGAATAGAAAGTACAGAGTTCCCAGATAACCCCTCTCCCAAACTATTTCCTCCATTGTTAACATCTTGCATAGTATAGTGCATTTGTCAGGCTGATGAGCCAATATTCATAGATTATGATTATCTAAAGTCCAAATTTATAGTAGGGTTCATATTTTGTGTTGTACATTCTATGGGTTTTGACAAATGTGTAATGACATACACACACCATTAGAGTATCACAGTTTCACTGTCCTAAGGATCCCTATGCTCTACTTTATCATTCTTTCCTCCCACCTTCTGATCCCTAGAAACAATTGATATTATTTTCTCCAGTTTTACCTTTCCAAGAATGTCACATATTGGGAATCATGCACTACGTAGCTTTTTCACATTGGCTTCTTTCATTTTGAAATATGCACTTAAGTCACCTCCATGCCTTTTTGTGGCTTAATAGCTCATTACTTTTTCATCACTGAATAATATTCCACTGCCTGGATGTACCAGAGTCCATTTACTTATTTACTTGCTGAAAGACATCTTGTTTGCTTTCAAATTTTGACAGTTATGAATAAAGCTGCTATAAACAGTGTGAAGATTTTTGTGTGAAGGTTAAATTTTTAGCTCATTTGAGTAAATACCAAGGAGCATGATTGCTGGTTCACTTAGTAAGAGTATGTTAAGGCTTTATAAAAAATACAAATCAAACAAAAACAAAAAGCAAAAAACAACTGTTAAATTTTCTTCCAAACTCACTGTATTATTTTGTATTTCCACCACTGTATTCCTGTTGCTCCACAAACTCAGTAGCATTTGGGTTATCAGTGTTTTAGATTTTGGCCCAGAATCGTATAGATGTACCCTGAGGTTTAGTGGTATCCTGTTGCTGTTTTAATTTGCAATTCCTTTTTGATATATGATATTGAACACCTCTTCATATAATTATTAGCCATTTGTATAGCTTCTCTGGTGATGTGACTCTTCAGATCTTTTGTCCATTAAAAAAATGAAGCTGTTTGTTTTCTTATTGAGTTTTAAGAGTTATTTCCATATATGGTATCCATATATGAATAGCAGTCCTTTATCAGATACGTATTTTGCAAAAATTTTCCTCTCAGTTTTTGGCACTTCATTCTCTGAACAGTGTCTACTCTGGAGCAGAAGTTTTTTTTACTTTTAATGAACTCCAATTTATCAATTTTTTCTTTCATGGATCATGCTTTTGGTGCTTTATCTGAAAAGTCATCACCAAAACCAGTCACTTAGATTTTCTATGTTATCTTCTAGGAGTTCTGTACATTTGAGTTTATAATTCATTTTGAGTTACTTTTTTGTGAAAAGTGTATAGATCCATTTTTTTGCATATGACTATCCAGTTGCTCAAGCACCATTTGGTGAAAAAACTATTATTTATCCATTAAGTTGCCTTTTATTCCTTTGTCTAAGATGACTATATTTGTGTGGATTTATTTCTGGGCTCTCTATTCTTGGATTGGAATTGCATTAAATCTATAGACCAAGTTGGAAAGAACTGACATCTTGACATACTGTGTATTCCTACCAATGTGCATGGAATACCTCTCCATTTATTTAGATCTTTGATCTCTTTTTCAATTTTGGTGCTAATATATATAGTATTATGTTTAAATTTCAAGCTCCACTTTCTTGTTGCTAGTACATAAAAAGTCAGTTGACTTTTATATATTAACCTTGTATCCTGCAACGTTGCTATGACCTAACTTTGATTCAAGGTTTACTGTTGTTGTTGTTGATTCTTTGAGATTTTCTACATAGACAGTCATGTCATCTGCAAACAAAGACTGTTTTATATCTTCCTTCTCAACCTGTTTATCTTTCCTCCCTTTTCTTGTCTTATTCCATTAGTTATGACTTCAAATATGATGTTGAATAGAGTGGCGAGAGAGTACATTTTTGTCATGTTCCCAATCAAGTGGGAAATTACCTAGTTTCTCATCATTAAAAATGATGTTGAGTGGGTTTTTTAATAAAAATTCTTTATAAAGTAAAGGAAGTTTCCCTCCATTCCTAGCTTTTGAGAGTTTTTAACATGAATAAGTGTCAGATTTACTGCATCTACCACTATGCCAATGATTTTTCTTCTTTTGCATGTTGATGTGAATGATTACATTTAATTGATTTCAAAAGTTGAACTAGTCGTGTGCAACTGGAATGAATCCCACTTGGTTGTGGTATATCACTTTTTATTCATTGTTTGATTTGATTTGCTAATATTTTACTGGGGAAGAATTGATTTTTGAGTAGCTGTAAAACATTATTTTACAATAATCCACATGCTTTTGTGCAGAAAAATATTTTTTACATTCTTTGTATAGCAGAATGATTAAATACTCATGTTACTGTTTATATTCAAGAATATAAAGTAATAGGATTGGGTTAAAAAATGCTATCTAGCTATCTTTTGTATTTTTCCCCTCTCCATCTGCGGCATCTTTCTCCAATTGTGATAACCTCCCCTTCAATCTCTACTGTTCCAAATCACACTACCTTTTAGGAAAGCTCAGAAGGGTTTCCAGTTTTACATGGTAGATTAAATTAAAGATCAAATTAAAGAAGTATTTTTAGGGGCGCCTGGGTGGCTCAGTTGCTTAAGCGACTGCCTTCGGCTCAGGTCATGATACCAGAGACCCGGGATCGAGTCCCACATCGGGCTCACTGCTCGGCGGGAAGCCTGCTTCTCCCTCTCTTACTCCCCCTGCTTGTGTTCCCTCTCTGGCTATGTTTCTCTCTGTCAAATAAATAAATAAAATCTTTTTAAAAAAAGAAAAAAAAAGGAAGTATTTTTACTTGCTTACTCTTGACACCAAGCAAAAATGATGTGTAAGGAATTACAAAATGCAAAACCACAAAAAATGAAGGAATGGAAGGAAGCAATAGATAAGTATTACCAATGAAATTTTGGAAAATGGAAAATAGAGGTGGAGTGGAAATTTTTTTAGCAAGACAGGGAAAAGCCTAAAAAAAAAACAAAACCAGACTTATTGGCAATAGCATGCCAACAGAAAGCAATCCAATTTACCTAAAAGAACCCTGGGAAGGCCTGGACATTAGAGGCACCAAATAAGTCAGAAAGTGGGTGTGAGAATGGGATTTAAGTGTCTATAAAAAAATCTCTCCCATACTCCATAAACTCCTCCACCAACCCACAGAAGGGGTAAGAGTTTTACTGTGTTTTTGGAGATGCTTAACCCTACCCTTTGGCCATGGACACTACACATTGTAGAGGGAAGCAATGAAAACATGTCCCTGAAACATTTTTGCATGAAAATCTGCATGGTGAATGATATCATCCAAGGTCCATTTTCCCACTGTCATCTCCCAAACTTATACCAGCAAGCACCATTGCTGAACACCACTACCTACCCCTATCCTCCTGGAGAAAATTTGCAGACATTTGCTTTTGATGGTTTACCAATAAAACAGCTAAGGGTCTACCAATTACCCTACAGTGAAGCCCACCTGGCAACAGCCCTATTCATATACATTAAGCTTCGAATTATTTTTTAATATCTTATTTCTATAGGTAAAAGGACAACCCATGATCATTAAGCAAATGAGGAACACCTCTAATGTTGTTCTTTTTAAATAATGCTTTGAATATTTTAAGTCTTTTGCAATTTTACCAAAATACAATTGGCTACTCGATTTCTACAAAAAAGCCTGGTGGGATTGAAATCAGTTTGAGGAGAAGTGACATGCTGGCAATATTGGGTCTTCCAATTCTTCAACAAGGTATCTCTCTCCATTTCTTGAGATTTTATTTTATTTTATTTTATTTATTTTATTTTATTTTATTTTATTTTATTTTATTTTATTTTTTAAAATATTTTTTTATTTTGTCAGTGTTCCAAGATTCATTGTTTATGCACTACACCCAGTTCAGTCCTGAATGTAATATGTGCCATTCTTAATACCCACCACCAGGCTCACCCTTTTCCCCCCACCACCTTTCCTTCCAAAACCCTGTTTGTTTCTCAGAGTCCACAGTCTCTCATGCTTCATCTCTCTCTCTCTGATTTACCCCAATTCATTTTTCCTTTCCTTCTCTTAATGTCCTCTACATCACTCCTTATGTTCCACAAGTAAGTGAAACCATATGATACTTGACTCTCTCTGCTTGGCTTATTTCACTCAGCATAATCTCCTCCAGTCCCATCCGTGTTGATACAAAAGTTGGGTGTTCATCCTTTCTGATGGAGGGATAATATTCCATTGTGTATATGGACCATATCTTCTTTGTCCATTCATTTGTTGAAGGGCATCTTGGCTCTTTCCACATTTGGCAATTATGGCCATTGCTGCTACGAACATTGGGGTACATATGGCCCTTCTTTTCACTGCATTTGTGTCTTTGGGGCAAATACTCAGTAGTGCAATTGAAGGGTCATAGGGTAGCTCTATTTTTAATTTTTTAAGGACTCTCCACAGTTTTCCAAAGTGGCTGCATCAACTTGCATTCCCATTAACAGTGTAAGAGGGTTCCCCTTTCTCCACATCTCCAACACTTTCTGTTTCCTGTCCTGTTAATTTGGCCATTCTAACTGGTGTAAGGTGGTATCTTTATGTGGTTTTGATTTGAATTTCCCTGATGGCTAATTATGATGAACACTTTTTTACGTGTCTGTTAGCCATTTGTATGTCTTCTTTGGAGTAGTATCTATTCATGTCTTCTGCCCATTTTTTGATGTGATTATCTTTTTCTGGGGTATTGAATTTGAGGAGTTCTTTATAGATCCTGGATATCAGCCCTACATCTGTAATGTCATTTGTGAATATCTTCTCCCATTCCATGGGTTGCCTCTTTGTTTTGTTGACTGTTTCCTTTGCTGTGCAGAAGCTTTTTATTTTGATGAAGTCCCAAAAGTTTATTTTTGCTTTTGTTTCCTTTGCCTTTGGAGACATGTCTTGAAAGAAGTTGCTGTGGCTGATGTCGAATAGGTTACTGCGTATGTTCTCCTCTAGGATTCTGATATAGGTTCCTGCCTCACGTTGAGGTCTTTCATCTATTGAGTTTATCTTTGTGTATGATGTAAGAGAATGGTGGAGTTTCATTCTTCTATACATAGCTGTCCACTTTTCCCAGCACCATTTTTTGAAGAGACTGCCTTTTTTCCACTAAATAGTTTTTCCCTGCTTTGTCAAAGATTATTTGACCATAGAGTTGAGCGTCCATATCTGGATTCTCTACTCTGTTCTGTTGGTCTATGTGTCTGTTTTTGTGTCAGTATCATGTTGTCTTGGTGAATTTTTTTTTCTCAAAGATATTTTGTAGTTTTCAGATAGGGGTCTTGCATATCTTTTGCTAAATTCCTAAATGTTATAAAATTTGACATTACCATAAATGGAATTTAAATTTTTCATTTCCAAGGTGCCTAGGTGGCTCAGTCGGTTAAGCATCAGACTCTTGATTTTTGCTTACATCATGATCTCAGGGCCATGGAATCAAGCCCCATACATTGGCTCCTTGCTCAACTTGGAGTCTGCTTAGTATTCTCCCCCTCTTCTTCTGCCCTTCTCTGACTGCTCACACATGCACTCTCTCCTTCAGAATTTTTTTTTCATTTCCAATTGTTTGCTGCTAGTATATAAAATTAAAATTGATTTTTAATAGTAAATTTGTATATTGCAACCTTGCTAAATTCTCATCTTGTTTTTGTAGATTCCTTAGGATTGCCTATGTCAACAGTCTACAATTTAGATTAATTGATACACCTGGGTAACCCATATTCCATCAAGATGTAGAACATCTACATACTCCCCAAATAGCCCTAGTGTCCCTTCCCAGTTAATCTCTGGTGAGATAGTAATTGTTCTGTTTTTTCCAGCATAAAGTAGTTCTGCCTCCTCTAAAACTCTCAATAAATGGAATCATACAGTATGTATTCCAGTTTTGTTCACTCAGCATGTCTATGAAATTCACCAATACTGTTATATGTATAAATGGTACATTTTGATCACTGAGTAATATTATACTGTATGACTATATCAAAGTTTTAAAATCCATTTTCCTGATAGATCTTTTGTTCCATATTTTGGCTATCACAAAGACAGCTGCCACAAATATTCCTGTCCAAGTATCTGTGTTGGCATACATTTTCATTTCTCTTGGGTACATACTTACGAGTAGGATTGCTGGCTCAAAGGAAGGGATAATTTTATAAGAAACTACCAAACCTTTTCCAATGTGATTTTATAATTTTACATTACACCAGCAATTTATGAGAGTGCTGGTTTCTTTGAACCCTCCTCTCAACATTTCTATCGTCCTTTCTAATCCATTTTAAGCATTCTAATGCTATCTTGTAGGTTTTGTTCCTAAGTGGGCATTTGTTTATTTTGGAGACAATTTCAAACTTACAGAAAAGTTGCAGATACAGTACAAAGTACTTTTCCTCCTAAACCAGTTGAGAGAAGTTGCTAATATCATGTTCCTTACTCTCAAATACTTTAGTGTATTTCCTAAAGTCAAGGATATTCTCCTGCATAATCACAACACCATCATCAAAATGAGGAAATTAACATTAATACGTTACTATTTAATTCTTCTACCCCATTTAAGTTTCACCAGTTGTTCCTGTAACAATCTTAATAGCAAAAGGAGCTGGTCCAGGATAATACACTGCATTTACTTGTCACATTTCTTTTGATTCCTTCTATCTGGACTAGTTCCTTAGTCCTTTCTTGATTTTCATGACCTTGACAATTCGGAAGATTACAAAACAGTTATTTTGTGTTACGTCCTTCAGTTTGAGTTTCTCTGCTGTTTCCTCATGATTAGATTCAGTATAAATCTTTGACAGGAGTTATCGCAGACGTGATGTTTTGTGTGTTCTTTTCGTTGCGTTCTAGCAGGTGCTGCTGATTTCTTTGTCTCATTACTATGGATGTTGCCTTGGCTCATTTGATTAAGATAGTGTCTGCCAGGCTTCTCCCACGATCAAGTTACTTTTTCGCTTCGTAATCAGTAAGTGTTTCACAAGGAGGTAAAGACTATGTAGATAGCTGTTCCTTCACCTAACTTTCAATTTGTTCACATATTTACTCAGAGCTAATGTGGACTCATGGGTTTTTGCTTTATTCAACAGCTTAAAATTTGTTACTATTATTTATTTTGAAGTCACACTGTTCCAGATTTCACCAGTGGTAAGCCCAGTCAGGCTGAATTCTAAGGCCTTTGACAGATTCCCTTCATTCCTTACCAGGGACTTCCTTACTTTTGGACACAGAATGTACCAGGCTCGATTTGTACATTCCCTACCCCAGTCCTCAAATCAGTCATTTCTCAACAAAAGCCTTGGTTCTTTTATACTGAGAAGCATTATCAGAAATCAAAACTGGGCCTCTAAATACGCTCATAATGGATGTCTTCAAACCTTGTCAATGGTCAGCTAGAAATAATATAGTTGTTTGTATGGATCTCTATGGATCCCCGCATATACATACATATATTATATCCATATTTATGTATTTACTTAAAGAAGTAAATTCCAACACCAGTAGTTCATTCTAGTTTCTACATTTATAACTCCCTTCTCTGATGATAAGAAACCTAGCTCCCATGATCATTAATATATATTAATACATTCAATTTGTTTTTTGTTTGTCCACTTCATTTCTTTTCCTCCCTTCCTTCTTTTGGGCTATTTGAATACTTTACAGTATTCCATTTTTATTTCTCTGTTGGCTTTTTAGCTATATATCTTCCATTATTTTTAGTAGTTTCTCTAAGGATTTCAATATACGTCTTTATATTATCACAATCTACTTAGAGTTTATATTGTACTACTTCACATAAAATATAGCAACCTTTTAATAATAATAGTTTTATTTACCACTCTCCCGACTTGGTGAGATTTTTCTCAAGTCTATTATATGTACTTATGTTATAAAGCCCACAATACTATGTTATAAGCTGCATTATGCAATCATATGCTTTTTCAAGAAAGTAGGAAAATGAGTACATGGGACACCTGGCTGGCTCAGCTAGTGGAGCATGTAACTCTTGATCTTGGGGTTATGAGTTCAAGGCCTACTTTGGGTATAGCATTACTTAAAAGTGAAATATTTTAAAAAAAGAAAGAAAGAAAGAAGAAAATGTACACATTTTTTCATGTTTACTCAAATATATACCATTTCCTGTGTTCTTTATTCCTTCCATTGAATCCAAGATATCATCTGGTGTCATTCACCTCCCACTTGAAGAATTCCCTTAAGTATTTCTTATAGCACAATATGCTGGTTCTCAGCTTTTGTCCATCTGAAAACATTTTTTATTTTTCTTCGTTTTTGAAAGATGATTTTGTAGCGTATACTAGCTCGGTTAACAGCTTTACTTATATTTCAGTACTTACAGGTGTTATTCAATCATTGTCATGGGTTGGGTTTCCTAGGAGGTAGACTCTGAGGTGGAATTTAGCCAGCAGAATGCTTACTAAGGAGTTTTCTTGGTACCAAAACCTGTGGAAAGGAGAAGGAAGCAAGAGTAGTCAGAAGGAAAAATTGAGCTCTGATGCATGTCCTTTGGTAGCCTCAGCCAACGTCCAGGGGAGGTCTGGAGCAAGAATGGCCCTTCACATTCCTCTTGCATTGGGCCAAGATGGTCAAGTCCTGCACTGATCAACCACCGGCTGTGGGTACCCCAGGAAGACCCTTGATCTTAAGTGAGTCAGTGCTCTACAGCTGAGGCAGATCCCCCCAGAAGGGACAAAAGCAGAAGGTTGTCTGCTGATGGCACTCCTCCTAGCTGGGCAACTGGTTTTTCCACGGATGCGATCTGGGTGTGTATCACCGAGTTCTGGTCTCCCTGTTTCTCATGAGAAGTCTGCCTTATTTGTATTATCGTTTTTCTCTAAGTAACATATAGGCCTTGTTTTTCTCCTGGATCCATTTTCTTTATCTTTAGATTCCAACAGTCAGTCATGTGCTTAGTGTTGTTTTCTTTGTATTTATTCTGCTTGTGCTTCACTGACCTTGTATCCATTAGTGTTTTTACCAAATTGCTAAGTTTTCAGCTATTATTTCTTCAAATATTTTTTCTTCCCTATTCTCTTGGCTCCTTCTAGTACTCCAATCACATGTATTAGACCATTTATCTTTCAGAAACCATAGCACTCTGAAACTCCATTCATATTTCCTCTATCATTTCTCCCTTTTCTGGAATTGGAACAATTTCCATTCATCTGGTTTTAAATTCACTGATTCTTGTGCATTCTCTAACATGTCATTAAACATATCTAGTGAGTTTTTCATTTTAGTTGCTGTACTCTTCACCTAGAATTTTCATTTGAGTCTGCTGTAGACTGAATTGTGTCTCTCCCTGCCATTCACACGTTGAAATCCTAACCCCCAGTGTGATGGTATTAGGAGGTGGGGCTTCTGAGAGGTAATGAGGTCATGACGTGGAATCCTGGTGAATGGTATTAGTGCCCTTGTCCAAGAAGCCCCAGAGAGCTCCCTGATGCTTTCTGCTATGCAAGGGCACAGTGAGAAGATGGCCATCTCTGAACCAGTAAGCAGAGACGCCACCAGAGACCACATCTGGTGGTGCCTTGATCCTGGACTGCCCAGCTTCCAGAAATGTGAGAAATAAATGTTTGTTATTTAAGCCACCCAAGCTATAGTGTTTTTGTTAGAGCAGCACAAACAGACAAAAATGGACTTTTCCTTCTCTCTGTTTTGTTGCTGTTTCTCCATCTGTTCATTCATTAACACTATATTTTCCCGTAAGTACTCATACATATTTATAATAGCTGCTTTACACTCTCTATTATGCACCACATAAGGTTTGGTTTTCTTTGGTTGTTTTTTCCTTCTTGCATATGGGTCATATTTTCTTATTTCTTTACACTTTTGGTCATTTTTACTGTATACTTGATGTCAAGAATGATACATTGGAGAGATTCTGGATTTTATTATATTGCTAAGAAGAGTGTGATTTTTGTTCTAGCAGGGAATTAAATTGGCTGGACTCAAATTCCTGTCTTTCTCCTCTGTTTTGGATGATAATTGAAATCTCTGCTCAATTCTTTCGGTTTCTCGTGGTCATTTTCTCTGTACGCTATGTGGTTTCTCCTATTGATGCATATTTCAGCAGCTGGACAAGAATTTGAGCAGAGTTTATACGCAGGCTTGGAGTTCACCACCTCTGTGACTCCCTCCCTCCTAGGGATACACCCTCCCAGCTCCACAGCTGCTCTTTCAGTCCTGAACTCTATACTCTGACACCAGTATTCAGTAAGCCTTCATTCTGAGCTGCGTAACACACTGATGAACTCTGGCAAAAACTACAAACTCAAAAATCACAATGGTATAATTCCAATCTTTTAAAGGCAGACTCTGCTCCAATAACTGTCTGTTTAATCTCTGTCCAATGTCTTCAAATAGTTGGCTTTTAGTATTCACATCCAGACTCTATCATCGTTATCTGTAGGAAGATTATCTAACCGAGATACACTACCATTACTTGAAGTCAAATTTCCCCATATTACTACTATGCTCCATACTAGAATCATACTTAAATCCTGATTTGTCTATGTCAGTGTTGTAATTCATTTCCCTTGCATCAGTGCTATGTTTAGGAAGAGTCACAGAGCAGTCTGGAAACCTGAAGCTACTTTTTGCAGTCTAGCTATAAAGGGCTTTAATACAGGGAATTGGTGGCTTATCCCCCCAAAAAAGCCTTAAGAGAGCAAAGGTTAGAGAAACTGCTACTGACCTTCTCAACTTGAAGTGCTCAAGCAGGTGGTTTTCAAAACTCACCCTGAGGTTCCCACAATTCTGGCTGCAACTGACTGGAGAATAATGAACTCTCCATCACTTTGGCTCAAGGTTGCCTCTCATCAATACACTGTAGCCTCAGACCATACAACAAAGGGGAATCTAGCAAATGTAGCTCCTGGCTTCTCTTCAAAGCAAAGAAGACTTTAGAAGGGGTGGTGGTCGGGGCGCCTGGGTGGCTCAGTTGGTTAAGTGACTGCCTTCGGCTCAGGTCATGATCCCGGAGACCCGGGATCGAGTCCCACATCGGGCTGCCTGCTCAGCAGGAAGCCTGCTTCTCCCTCTCTCAATCCCCCTGCTTGTGTTCCCTCTCTCGCTGTGTTTCTCTCTGTCAAATAAATAAAATCTTAAAAAAAAAAAAAAAAGGGGGTGGTGGTGATGTCAAATTGACAACAAATAATCCAAACAGGACATGTGACCCAAATTAGCCAAAGGCTCGGAGGGAAAGGGAGCTGCAGAACTTCAGGGAAAAAAAAAAATGTATTTGCTAATAAACTAAAAAAATTTAAAAAAAAAACAAACAAAGAAAAACAAAAAACAAAAAACAAAAAAAACCAAAGACTCACAAGAAGAATGGTCCCTCTTCTTACAATGGATTTTTTCACGTGATTCTTGGAACAGAAGCATTGATCTTATGATCATGATGAGGAGCCAGCTGAGATGGAAGAAAATACAGCATCTGAAGCCTGTCCAGTCTGGGCTTCCTGTTGTGAGAATAAGTGTTATTATTTAAGATATTTTCGAACTAGTTTATTTTGTTACTTGCAGCAGATAAGGTACCTTTTTAGACCATAGAGGTAAATTCCAGAAGAAACCACTTAAATGGGTGACAGCGGTAGACTTTAAGGAGTAAGACTGGGGTAATGACACATGGTTGGGTGCGCATTGGCTTTTAATCTATATTTTGTGTTATTTAACATTGTAAAGAAGATATATGTACTACTTAGATAAAAAAAATAATTAAAAGAGACAATCGGACAACTCCTCTCCATCTCCACATCACAGTTTTCATGATTAACTCTGATCTTAGCACAAAAGGAAATGGCAGGTAAATGCAACAGTTCTTCCCTGTTTTTACTTCAGGTGATCATCAGGTGTAGTTGCCTATAAAAGAGCTTCCTGAGTGAACCCTATCTTTATCCCCCTCAACCTACTGTCTGTCACTAGAATTATCATTCCAAAGGCCAAATATGATCACATCTCTCTCCTGCTTAAAAGCTCTAATTGGCTTCATTTTGTCTCTAGAGGATAAAACGCAAATTCTATAATATGGCCTCAAAGACTCTTCCTGATTTGGCCCCTCATGTTTTCTAATGTATATATTCTAGCTATTTTTAAAAACCTTGCTTTTCCGCACACTCAGAGGTCCATTCTTTTGGAGTTTCTTTGGTTTGGAACATCCTTCCTAAATAATTCACTTTCAGCTACCTGTTCTGTGAAGATTTCTTTCTCCTCCAGTTCTCCCATAGTCTCTCCTTCCAGATGTGTTGTGATATCTATAGCCATCCATCAACACAAATTATATTACAGCTCAAAAACCACTTACTAAAAAGTCTGAATGAAATCCAGAAAATCTCTTTAAAACTGAAATATTTTTTGATAATTCATTTGGTGACAAAATCTGAATTGAACTACTTATATTTATAATCTCTATTCCAGTTTCTATTAATATTCATTAATTTTGCTGCAGAAATATTAATGGGTTTCATCACAGAGTGAAGCCTCAGACCCCACAGGTAAGAGTATGTAACACATAGTATACATGCTTCTACTCTATGCATCATTCCAAAAATGGCTACCACAACATGTCTCAACCCACAAGTTCTTCTAGAACTTTTACCACTTATCAAGAGGGGAAGGTCTATTTTCTCTCCCCTCTTGAAAATGGGAGTGATTTTATGAATAAGAGTAGTAGAAGTGACACTGCTTGACTTCCAAGGCTAGGTCATAAAAGGTGATATGGCTTCTGCCTATTTTCCTTTCTTCTCTTGAAATGCTTGCCCTTGGAATTCAGCCACCATGTTGTGAGGAAGCTCAGCCACATAGTGAGGTCACTTGTAACTGTTCTAGACCATAACCCCGGCCAAGATCTCAATCACCAGTCATCATTAACGACCAACCAGCATCAACTACCAGACATGAAAATGAATTGATAACTTCAGATTATGCCTGTCCCTGATACTCAAGTGCCCCCCACCCCCCGCCACTGGCTGAGTGGAGCAAAGACAAGCTGATGTCAAGCCTTGCCCCACAGATTGATAAGAAAGACAAATATTTTTGTCTTAAGGCACAAAATTTTAGGTAATGTTCTGTAGCCACAATGATTGGAATCTCCTATTACCTTGTAAAAATGTGAAATATTCTGAATTCTAAAACCCATCAAAGTTTTCAGGTAAGATCTGCATACTAAAATCATGTTTGTATAACTATTTTTCTATAGAATTAGAAGTTCTTTGAGGACAAGAACTAAGTTTTCTTTTTTTTCTTTTCTTTGCTTTTAATCTTGGTATTCTCAGAGCTACTATTTAAGATTGGGTAGTTCCAAATGGTTATTCTGAAATAGTTTTTCAGTAGACTATACTTTTATTCAACTCAATCCATTGCACAAAAATAACTTAGAATACCTTATTTTTAGAATTATTTTCAGTTTATGAATGGTATAAAAAGTTTCATTAATTTTCCTATGTTGTTTTTATCTAGAAGTGTTATCTTTTTTTTTGAAAGATTTATTTTAGAGAGAGTGCACATGTGAGCAGGGCCAGGAGGAGGGGGAGAGGGAGAGAGAACCGCAAGCCGACTCCCTGCCCAGCACAGAGCCCAACACAGGGCTCAATCCCACGAATCTGAGATCATGCCTTGAGCCAAAACCAAGAGTCAGATGCCTAACCCACTGAGCCAACCAGCACCCCCCAGAAGTGTTATCTATTGTGATTATGTACTTTATCCATCAAAGCATGTTCCAGATTATCCTTGGCTGTTTCCAAAAGTCAAATGCATCTTTAAGGATGAAGATTTCTCATTACTGAAGATAATCAAAGTAATCTGACATAGACTCTGAAGGTTATGCCAAAACAGGAGATCCCAATGTTTTTGAACAATGCAAAAGCAGTGCAATGTGTGAAAATGATGGACAAAGACTGCAACATCCATGTTGACAACTGTGGAATAAAAATACATTAATTTGAAGTGTAAGTTTTACCTGTATGGCCAAAATGTAAGTTTATTTTTCTCATGCCTGTATTTCATATATATGTCTTGTCACACATGTACTTAACTACATGAGGAAAGGGGATGAAGGTAGAGAGAAAATCCTTGAATAGATATAAATAGATAGTGTTGATTTATTTTTTAGTGTTCCCATCAGGAATAACATTTCTAGCCCACCCCACCCCCACCCCAGGAATGGTATATGATGAAAGCATGAAGTATAAGTTCTACAGTTTTGCTGCCCAACAACTGTCTGATCAGAGTTTAATGGATCCTTACCCTTCTGCTTTACCCTCCCTCCCCATGTTGTGTAAAAGAAGCTGGGTTTTAGGTAGGTGTGTTTCAGGACCATTCACACTCAGAGGAAATCTCTGTGGAAGTAAGAGTCATTAGATAAAGATAATATTAACCACAGTCTGTCAAAAAATGCCAAGAGGAGGACAAATTTTACAACCCATGGCATAACTTCCAATCTTTTCTTTCTCCTCCCTGGTGTTCCATGGAGTCTGGCAAGAACACTGGCTCCAGACCTCCTTCTTTCCCGTCCTTTTCCTCCAAAGTCCTGCTTTCTCGTTATCTCCCATGCCCCCTTCCACACATGGAGCACCCTGTTCTTTTTCCGCCTACCCGTTTCATCTTCTCAATCTGTTATTTTCTCATTGTGCTGCTTCCTGAGATCAATCAAACTGGCCTTGGCTGTATTAATTCCCTTCCTCAGGCATTAACCTGGTCCCATGCAATCCTGGGACCAGAGACAGAGCACAGATGAAAAGACACTCTCTTTTTCAAGGTGAGGAGGGGGAGAGCCTGAGAATCCCTAAATATGAATCTTTTTCCTTGTCATATCGACATCTTACAAGCAGAATTCCATTTCACTAAACAGCAATAGTATGATAAGTAACCTCGGCCAGACACGCTGTCAGGAAAGCATAAAGTACATGACCTGCCTATGGACTCCAGAAGAACAATTCAAGGACCACATACTCACCAGTATATATTGCTGCGGGCCTGCTGGGGGCTGGATAAGTTGAGATGGGTTTAAATGGATGTGTAAACAGTGTCATGAGGAGCTCTCTCATTCCTGGGACAACCTTATTCCTCGGGTCACTCTCCTTTCACTGAATACTTCAAGTACCAATTTTCTAGGCTTCCAAGGGAGTTTAAAGCCCCAGAAATCACCAAAGACCTAACAATGAAATCCAAGTATCCCCTCTTATATCCCCTTCCCTCCCTTTGGACTCTGAACCCCAGAGTTTCTAGGGATTGAGGGTGGAGATGCTGCAAAGAAGAAATTCCCCTTTATCATAAGGTCGCAAAATAAAACAAAGTACACTGAATTAGGTCTGAATTCCACACAGAGAATGGATGATTTTTTAGTATGAGTAAGTCCCAAATATTGCATAGGATATACTTTAAAGAAAAGCATTCATTCTTTTTTTTTTTTAAGATTTTATTTATTTATTTGACAGAGAGAGAGATCACAAGTAGGCAGAGAGAGAGGAGGAAGCAGGCTCCCTGCTGAGCAGAGAGCCCGACACAGACCTCCATCCCGGGACCCTGAGATCATGACCTGAGCTGAAGGCAGAGGCTTAACCCACTGAGCCACCCAGGGGCCCAAAAAGCATTCATTCTTTATGTGAAGTTCAAATTGAATTGGGTGGTCCTTTATGAATTATACCCAGAGATCTGGTAACCCTAATCTAGGACAATCAATGAGAAGAACACCAACCAGGAATAAATATGTTAGGCTTAAAAATGGGAATTCTTAGGTAGATATGTCTCTTGAGTTGCCCATTAATGTACCTAGAGGTGCCTGGGTGGCTCAGTTGATTAAGTGTCTGCCTTCGGCTTGGGTCGTGATCCCAGGACCCTGGGTTGGAGCCCCGCATTGGGTTCCCTGCTCAGCAGGGAGTTGGCTTCTCCTTCTGCCCTGCTCATGCACTCTCTCTCTCCCTCTCACACAAAAATAAGTAAATAATCTTTTTTAAAACATCAGAATATAGGGGCGCCTGAGTGGCTCAGTTGGTTGAGCGACTGCCTTCAGCTCAGGTCATGATCCCGGAGACCCGGGATCGAGTCCCACGTCGGGCTCCCTGCTCGGCGGGAAGCCTGCTTCTCCCTCTCTCACTCCCCTTGCTTGTGTTCCCTCTCTGGCTGTGTTTCTCCCTGTCAAATAAATAAAATCTTAAAAAAAAAAAAGGTTAAAAAAAAAACATCAAAATATAAAAAAAAATGATAAACTGTCTCTGAAAACAGCAGGATCAGACATAGAGTAGTAAGATGCTGAAGTAGCTAGAAATGTTTTATTGGTGCACTAGAGAGAGAGACTACGTCAGTTCGCCCTTAAAGCATGTATGATGCTGTAGCCATGTGATAACTGACCTGTCAGCGCAACTTGTACAGATGCGCTCAAGTCGTCTCAGTTTCTGGAAAGGGTGATGGGAAGTGCAAAGGAAACTGCTTATAAGAACATAAAAATTTGGAGGAAGTCTGTATGGCCCAACTGAGGACAACGAGATCAAAGACACTAAAAGGTAACCACGGTGACCTGGAGAAACTTAGGGGCAAAGGGTAGGCATCAGCCAAAGTGCTCAAAAGCTCATGATGTTTTTGTCTTGAAAAACGCTAATACAGATTGTGTTGAAAAGTGAAGACTTTCAGAGATAAACACAGTCTAATCTGGTTTATTTTCACTTGCTTACCTTCAATCCTGCTCATCCTCATAAGAAAAGAAAAAGCAGTCTCAGCCTAATTCTTCAGAGATTGAAACTGGTGCCATGTAGCTTCACGGGGGTTAATCATTACTTTCAAAGCCAATACGGAATATATTTATATCTTATATTACATCTTATATTTACATCTTATACATTACATCTTATTTAAAATGAAATTATAAACTACTATGATGAAATTAGCAAAAATTACTAAAATAGTATAGTATATTTGCATGGATTATTAATTACCAATAATTTATGAAACCAGAAGATGTACCAGATCACTTGAGTTTTACAGCAGACATCCAATTTACTTGTTTTGCTTTGCTTTTTCAAAAACTACATGTCCCCGCAAAGACACATCTCATTCAAGTATTCTTAAGCAAAGATTCAACTACCCAGAATGTGCAGAGGCAACGAGGGTCCTTGGTCGGCTCCACTGTCGGAATGAACTGGGACCTTGCTAGTTCTGGGGGCAGCAGCGGCAGCGGGGGGCTCATGGGGGGGCAACTCAGCCCACGTGAAAGCAGAGCATCCTCCTCTCCACATACACCAGAGAGTACAACAGGGGATCAAGGAGAGGCACTCAGGATGTAAGTAAAACAGGGTGAGGTTTGAGTGACAGCATGGACAACAGTTAAGAGACTGTCCTGTGATGCCTCCTCTAACGAAGTCCAAAACTTAGGCTCTTTTGCTAAAATATGACTTAAGAGTTGTGGTGGTTAATCACATGTGTCAGCCTGACGGGGACATGGGCACTCAAATTAGATGTTATTTCTGGGTGTGCCTGTGAAGATGTTCCTAACGAGATTAACAGTTGACTCGGTGGCCTGGGTAAAGTAGCTCTCCCACCCCAAGTGGGTGGGTGGGCATTATCTAAACCACTGAGAGTGTGAAGAAAACAGGCAAAAGAAGGAGGACTGCACCCGTTTGGCTTCCTCCCTGCTTGAGGTGGGATATCAGTCCTCTCCTGTCCTTGGACTGAGAGTTAGAGCCTCAGCTCCCCTGGCTTTCAGACTCGGACTGAGCTACAACACTGTCCTTCCTGGGTCTCCAGCTTCTAGAAGTAGACTGTGGGACTCCTTAGTCCCTGAGCCAATTCCTCAAAGGAATCTCTGTATCTGTGTCTATATCTATATCCACCATTGATTCTGTTTCTCTGGAGAGCCCTGATTAATATAAGAGTAAAAAGGAGACCGTTAAACATCACGGAGGGAAATAAACTTAGACCCACCCAACCTAGTGACCTCTTCCTGCATATTCCCTTCCTCCAGCCCCTAATCTCAATTCCATTTCCCATTGCGCCTTCAGTGTTTTAGAAGTGAGAGTCCATGTAAAGACAGCAGCACTTTCTCATTTTAGCAGCTTACCAAACTGTATACTCACTGAAGGCAGGAGCAGTCTCCCAGGACCTGTATTTCCTACGTGGCCTAAAACCTAGAAGCAAGTGCTTTGCACATGAGCAGTTCCAGTGAATTAATGAATGCAATCTCCAAATTGCTAACATTTAAAAATGCTAACTAGTATTGTATTATTCATCTCAAAAACAAAACTGAATCAGATGACCCAGAGAGCTTTGCATCCTGCCATTACAGTTCTCCCCTAGAAGCCTTGAGAATGAGATCAAGCACAAGGTCAGGGGAGTGAAGGACACACTGCATTCTCCTGAGCTGTGGGTCTGGCCCCCTTTACCAGCATTAAATTAGCCATAAGAAAAATGAATGACAGTCCTGTCAGCATGCAATACGCTTTGGGGAAAAGAATAAAGGAAATCATATTGACAAAATACGTATCCTGTTTCTCTAGAATTTCTCATTTGATCTTTATCCCAAAGCTTCTTTGACATGATTAACCAAAGACTAAAAACTGAATATATGAGACACACAAAAGCCTATTAGATTATCTAGTCCATTTTTTAGGCCACATGTACAATTATGTGTTCCCTATAGAAATATTTTCTAGAAGTTTGTCTGCCCCTTTCCCAGTAGACTTCTGTGAATGTCTTAAAGTCTTTTCTGGGGAGCGTGTTCCAGTTAGGCTCATCATAGATACCTGACAGTTTTTCTGAAGCTTCTATTTCCATTTGTCTTATTTAAATTTTGCCCCATTACTCCTACTTAGACCCTTTTCCCGTTACCATATTGTAGATAGTTTTCATATTCCATTTTAGTCATAATTTAACCATGCTTCACACATTAACTTGAGTAGACAGTATATGGTATAAATTACACAAAACAGCGATGTGTGAAGACATTCTGTGGTGAATAAATTAAAGCATTAATTTCAGACATATCAAACTAACACTTCTTAAATTTGTGGCTCCTATAATTTTGAGACCTGTTTCTAAAGTCTCTGCAGTGGAGGAATTAAATGGAAGAGATTCTTCTAAAACTTCTCCTTTCTTTTCATAGGTTGGAGATCAGCCATTCCCATGAATATTTAAAAGAGAAAGAATTTTTTTTTAAAGAATTTAACACAAAGGTCCTAGTCAGATTTAAGGAGGTGTTGCCATTCAGACATATAGATGAAAAAGATGGGGCTTAGCAACTCTCCAGACACGGTCACCAACCATCTAGCAGTTAAGAGAGAATTAAGGAAGAGGACGTTATTGTCCACGGGTATATGTGAAACTCGGTACGGTGAAGCTGAGTTCACTGAGGAAGTGCACGTGGGTATAGTACGAAGAGAAGATTTAAAATAAGAGAACCTAACTTCAATTTAACCCAAATTCCTCCGTGTGAAAAGCACAGGCTTCCTCAGCACAGGCTCTCCTGGGATCCTGGGGTTTCTGCTTTCCACAGATGTTATGGAATCGCTGAATGGACAAGGATCTGGTACCAACAGACGTACCCACACAATTCCTTCTAAGTAGTGAGACTTGAGAAGAAGCAAGTTTATCCTCTCTGCGAGTTTTAGTTTTCACTGCGGTATTTACCACATTAATATCATTTTTTAGTTTGTTTATTGACTGTGTCCTCCAGCCCTCCCCTAAAATCTAAGCTCCATCAGGACAGAAATTTTTGGTTTTGTCTGTTCACTTCTAGATCCCTGATGCCTAGAACAGTGCCTGACCCACAGAAGGCAGTTAAGGATCAGTTAGAGGAAGTCACTTACTTGGCACTGATTTCTCCATTTACAGAGTCCAAAAGAAATGTAGCTTGCATGTTCTCTGCTAAAAAGAACTAGATCCATGCCCCCCCTCCATTGTTCTACTATGGGGAGAAATTTTTTAAGTTCTTGAAGGTAGGCTTTGAGATAGTATTATTCCTTAAGATACAAACTAGGAAGTTTCTCAACCCTGACCACGTAGTTAGAGGTGCCAAAGATGAGGCTCCATGAGGCCAGAGGGAGTGTCACATTTTTCTCTCGGGATTTTCAGCTCATAACACAGACTTGCACTGAGGAATAAAGACCGGCTGGAATAGCTGACCTAGACTGTGCTAGTCACTGGTCTACACACTTGCAGGCATTAATTCATTTCCTTTTTATGATAGCTCTACCTGGGGGCGCAAGTATTATCCCGCTTCTAGACAAAGAACATTAAAGCCTAAAGAGAATAAATAACTGCCGGTTATCAATGGATTGTTGCTCAGCTCCAAACCCCCGCTTCTTGGCCCGGTTTTGTGAGCAGGGACCGGCCTAACACTGTGTCAACAGAGGGCGCCAGAGGGACACTGCCCTGCCGCAGCCCCAGGAATGGCCCTCCCCTACAGGCCCCATCCCTCAGGAGAAACCAGAAGGCAGCTTGGAGGAGTCCCAGCTGGACCTCAGGCCACACTGTCCTCCCTGGCCACTTCTGCAGCACAGCTCTGGCCCTACCCCTGGAAAGGCCTTGCCCACGAGCACCCTGCATGTTTCTGAGGTATGCACAGCTTCTCTGAAAAGGACTGACTCCCAGCCTGGCCCTTAGTTCCTTTATTGTCTCCTCTCCTCAGCCAAGAGGTAGTGGGTGGCACACACCTTTTCCTCCTGTAAGTAGCTAGTCCCCTTCTACTAGTTAACAGTTCTTTATATTAACTTGTCCCTGGATAGAGTGCTGGAAGGGTACTCTATTATTTCAGACCCTAAATAGTCCAAGATTGTACCACTAGGAAGCAATCAAGCTGGGCTTCAAACCCAAAAAGGCTGATAACAGAGGGATACTCCAAGCCATGATGCTGCAGTCTCCAGTGTTTGGGGGAGAATCCAGAGTAATTCCCCCCACAGCCTGGAACCTCTGAGGCTGTAAAAACAAAGACTGCAACACAGAATTGCATCTCCTCAAGTACAACAGGGATTAATACTACATGACCCTAAATCTTAATATTTCAAATCCCTTTTAAAAATATTTATTTATTTGTCGGAGAGAGAGAGAACAAGCAGGGGGAGCAGCAGGCAGAGGATGAGCAAGGAGCCTGATGTGGGACTTGATCTCTGGGTCCTGGAATCATGACCATGACCTGAGCCGAAAGCAGACTCTTAACTGACTGAGCCACCGAGGCATCCCTCAAATCCCTTAAATGCAGAATTTCACCACCAAACAACTCTACAGAGTTGATAAGGCATATGTATTTATTCCTACAAATAAACTGAAGCCCACAGATGTTAAAATTTTGCACAAGTAGTTATACTCAAGTCTTCCAACTCAGAGCCAGAACTTTGCCTATAGCATCACTATCTTGCCTTGAGGTTTAGTTACTCTGGAGGTGATTGGACTGTGAGACTGAATAATGGGTCTCCAAAGATCCATGTCCTAATCCTCAAAGCCTGTGCATATCACCCTATATGGAAAAGGGAACTTTGCAGATGTGATTAAATTAAGGGCAGAGAGGAGTGATTCTAGATAACCAGGGTGGTCCTTAAATGCCATCATAAGAGTCCTCATAAGAGAGGGGCAGAGAGAGACTTCACAAACACAAACACAGAGGAAAAGATGTTGTGAAGACAGGATGATGTGGCCACAGGCCAAGGAATGCAAGTACCTCCAGAAGCTGGAAGGGAAAAGGCACAGAAAGAGACAAGGAGGATTCTCCTCTAGAGCCTCTGTAGGGAACACAGCCCTGCTGACACCTTGACAGGAGCCAAGCATACTGACGTCCAATTTCTGGTCTCCAGAACTGTGAGAGACCAATTTCCTATCATTTTAAATCACCAAGTGTGTGGTAAGGTCTTACAACAGCTTCAGGAAGCTAATATACTAACAAAATCAAGTTAAAAAGAAAAGTTTATGCAGATATAAACTAATTTTTGAACATGACATAAAGAGTTTTATAAAATTAGCTTCATTAAAATGAAGGATGCTGGGCATGTGGGTGGCTCAGTTGGATTCTTGATTTTGGGTCAGTCAGGATCTCAGGGTTGTGAGATCAAGCCTTATGCTAGGCTTGCACTGAGCCTAGAGCCTGCTTGAGATTCTTTCTTACTCTCACTTTATACTGCCCCCTCCCAAGTGCTCACATGCACACTTGCTCTCACTCTCACTCTCTCTTTCTCAAAAAATAAATAAAATGAAGGATGTTTAGAACATGCAGAATGGGGGCACCTGGGTGGCTCAGGTGGTTAAGCGTCTGCCTTTGGCTCAGATCATGACCTTAGGGTCCTGGGATCAAGCCCTGCTTCAGGCTCCCTACTCAGCGGGGAATCTGCTTCTCTTTCCCCCTCAGCCTCTCCCCTCTGCCCCTCGCTGATGCTTCCTCTTGCTCTCTCTCTCAAATAAATAAAATCTTGGTTTTTTAAATTATTTTTTAAGATTTTTATTTATTTATTTGACAGAGAGACACAGCAAGAGAGGGAACACAAGCAGGGGAGAGTGGGAGAAGAAGAAGCAGGCTTCCCCCTGAGCAGGGAGCCTGATGAGGTACTCGATCCCAGTACCCCAGGGGGATGATGACCTGAGCTGAAAGCAGATGCTTAATGACTGAGTCACTCAGGCATGCCAGCAAATAAATAAATAAAATCTTAGAAAGAAAGAAAGGAAGAAAGAAAGAAAGAAAGAAAGAAAGAAAGAACATTGAGAATGAAAACACAAGCTACATAGAAAATAAAATCTTCCAAAATTGAATCAGGGAGAAATAGAAAATATGAATAGTCCAATTACTAGTAACAAAAAATTCCCCAAAACAAAAGTCCAGGATGAGATGTTTTCACAAAAGTCCAGGATGAGATGTTTTTACAGGCAAATTCAACCAAACATTTAAAGAAGAGTTAATATATATTCTCTTCAAATGATTCCAAAAAATGGAGAGGAAGGGAAGCTTCCAAATACATTCTACAAGGCCAGCATTACCCTGATATCAAAACCCAGACAAAGATGCTACAAAAAAAGAAAAAGAAAGAAAACTATAGGCTAAAATCCCTGATGAAAATAGATCCAAAAATCCTCAACAAAACGTTAGCAAACCACATTCAACACTATAATAACAGGATCATTCACCATGTTCAAGTGCAATTTATTCTGGGGGATGCAAGGATGGTTCAATATCTGCAAGTCAATCAGCATGATATACCAACACTAAGAAAATGAAGGATAAAAGTCATATGATCATCACAATAGGTGTGGAAAAAAGCATTTGACAAAGTTTAACATCCATTTATTGTAACTCTCAAAAGAGTGGCTTTTAAGGGAACATAATAAAGGCAGATGTGAAAAACCCACAACTAACATCATACTCAACATTAAAGGTTAAAAGCTTTTTGTTTAAGATCAAGAACAAGAACAAGACAAGAATGTCCATTATCTTCACTTTTATTCAACATTGTACTGGAAGTCCTAACCACAGCAATCAGAAGGCATCCAAATAAGTAAGGAAGATGTTAAACTGTCACTATTTGCAGATAACATGATACTGTATACATAAAACCCCGAAGACCCCACCAAAAAACTATCAGAAATAGTTACAAAATGTACATAATTCATTAAGAATTCCATGAAGTTGAAGAATACAAAACCAAAATACAAAAATATGTTGGGTTTCTATACACTAATAACATAGTAGCAGAAAAAGAAATTAAGAAAATAATCCCATTTACAATTACATTAAAAAGAATAAAATACCTAGGAATAAACCTAACCAAGAAGGGGAGAGACCTGTATTCTGAAAACTGTAAAATATCGATGAAAGAAACTAAAGACAACACAAATAAATGGAAAAATATTCCATGCCCATGGATTGGAAGAATTAATATTGTTAAAATGTCCATATTACCAAAAGCAATCGACAGATTCAGTGCAATCTCTATCAAAATACTAACAGCATTTTTCATAGAACTAGAACAGATGATACTAAAAAATATAGAAATATTTCTAATGGAAATAGCCAAAGGAATCTTAAGAAGGACAGAGCTGGAGGTATCACAATCCCAGACCTCAAGGTATACTACAAAGTGATAGTAATCAAAACAGTATTGTACTGGCCTAAAAATAGACACAAGGTTGGATAGCACATAAATCGAAGACCCAGAAATAAACCCACACTTACACGGTCAATTAATCTATGACAAAGGAGGCAAAAATACACAATAAGGAAAAGACAGTCTCTTCAACAAATGGTGTTGAGAAAAAGGGACAGCTACATACAAAAGAATGACACTGGACCACTTTCTCACACCATCCACAAAATAAACTCAAAATGAGTTAAAGACCTAAATGTGAGACCTGAGACCATATACTCGTAGAAGAAAACATAAGCAGTAATCTTTCTGCATTGCCTTAGCACCATTTTTCTAGATAAATCTCCTCAGACAAAAGCAAGGAAAGCAAAAGCAAAAGTAAACTGTTGGTACCATACCAAAATAAAAATATTTTGCACAGCAAAGGAACCTACAGACAAAATGAAAAGGCAACCTACTGAATGGGAGAAAATATTTGCAAATGATAGATCCAATAAGGGATTAATATCCAGAATACATAAAGTATATAACTCAACATAAAAATAACAAATAATCCAATTTAAAAATGGACAGAGGAACTGAATAGACATTTTTTTCCAAAGGAGACATACAGATGGCCAACAGACATCACTCATCATCAGGGAAATACAAATCAAAACCACAATGAGGTATCACCTCATACCTGTTGGAATGGCTGAAATCAAAAATATGAGAAAGACTAAGTCTTGGAAAGAATGCAGGAAAAAAGGAACCCTTGTGAACTGTTGGTGTCAATGCAAATTTGGTGCAGTATGGAAAACAGTACAGAGATGCCTCAAAAAATTGAAATCGAATCACCACATGACGCAGTAATTCCACAAGTGGATATTCATCCAAAGAAAATGAAAATGTGAATTTGAAAAGACCTATGCACTCCAGTGTTTACTGCAGCACTATTTACAATAGCCAAGATATGGAAGCAACCCAAGTGTCCATTCACAGATGAAAGGATAAGAAGATGTGGTACAGATATACCATGGACTATTATTCAGCCATAAAAAGAGATATGTTGCCATGCACAACAGCATGCATGGACTTGGAGGGTATAATGCTACGTGAAATAAATCAGAGAAAGACAAATATCATATGATTTCACTCACATGTGGAATTTAAAAAACAAACCAAAGAGAAAAAAAAGAGACAAATAAAAGAACACTCTCAAAAACAAAAACAAACTGGTGGTTGTGGGAGGAGAAGTCGGGGAGGGGAATGGGTGAATCAAATAAAAGAAATTAAGAGCACATTTACCTTGAGAAACACTGAGTAATGTACAGAATTGTTAAATCATTATAGTGTACACCTGAAACTAATGTAACATGGAAAATTAATACACTTCCATTAAAATAGAAAAAAGTAAATGTACAAGAGTATCCATCCAACAATAAAATGCATAAAATGAGCTACCCTACAACCTAGCAACTGCACTACTGGATATTTACCCTAAAGATACAAATGTAGTGATCCAAAGGGGCACACACATCTGAATGTTTATAGCAGTAATGTCCACAATAGCCAAACTATGGAAAGAACCTAGATGTCCATCAACAGATGAATGGATAAAGAAGATGAGGTATATACACACAGTGGAATATATGCAGCCATCAAAAAACCCCAAATCCTGCCATTTGCAACGACGTGATAGAACTAGAGAGTATTTTTTATTTTTTTTTATTTTTTTTAAAGATTTTATTTATTTGACAGAGAGAAACACAGCGAGAGAGGGAACACAAGCAGGGGGAGTGAGAGAGGGAGAAGCAGGCTTCCCGCCGAGCAGGCAGCCTGATGTGGGACTCGATCCCGGGTCTCCAGGATCATGACCTGAGCCGAAGGCAGTCGCTTAACCAACTGAGCCACCCAGGCGCCCCGAGAGTATTTTTTAAAAGATATTATTTATGTATTTGACAGAGAGAGAGCTCACAAGTAGGCAAAGAGGCAGGCAGAGAGAGAGGAGGAAGCAGGCTCCCTGCGGAGCAGAGAGCCCGACATGGGCCTCGATCCCAGGACCCTGAGATCATGACCTGAGAGCAGAGGCTTTAACCCAGCCACCCAGGCGCCCAGAACTAGAGGGTATTATGCTAAGTGAAATAAGTCAATCAGAGAAAGACAATTATCATATGATCTTGCTGATATGAGGAATTTGAAAAATAAGACAGAGGAAGGAAGAAGGGAAAGGGAGAAGAGAAAAATGAAACAAGATGAAACCAGAGACGGAGACAAACTGTAAGAGACTCTTAATCTCAGGAAACAAACTGTGGGTTGCTGGAGAGGAGAGGATTGGGAGGGATGGGATGGCTGCATAATGGACATTAGGGATGGTATGTGCTATGGTGAGAAAAAATAAATTTTAAAAGAAGAACAGATTAAAAAACTGTCGTAGATTTAGATGATGAAATAACACATGGCAATGGAAAAGAGTAAAGAGTCACTATACCGAACATGAATGACTCTTGCACATAGAACACTGACCAAAAGAAGCCTGACACAAAACAGCTACGACTCCATTAATATGAAGTTCAAGAACAGGTACATAATTGAAGCATGGTGACAGAAGTTAGAATTGTGGTTTCCCTGGGGGATTATCTGAGGTGGGGGAGCTACAGGGGAGGTACAGGGGAGCCTGCTGCTGCGCGGGAAATGTTCTCTATCTTAATCTGCGGGGGAGGTAGTTTACATGAATGTATACCTAAGTAAAAGGAATGGAATTGTACACGTCAGACATACTCTTTACCATGTGTAAGTTAGATCTTAATAAAAAAGAACACTAAATACTCATTTTAAAGAAATGACAGAAATGCAGCAAGTTAATGCATCGCATTTAAGATAATCAGAAAAACAGTATACCATTCCCAAGTTTCACTGAAAAAAGAGTTTTAGGGGCACCTGGGTGGCTCAGTTGCTTAAAGCGGCTGCCTTTGCTTGGGTCATGATCCCAGCATCCTGGGATTGACTCCCAAGTCAGGCTCCGTGGGGAGTCTGTTTCTTCCTTTCCCTCTGCCTGCCGCTCCCCCTGCTTGTGCGCGGGCTCGCGCTCTCTCTCACTCTCTCTCTCTCTGTTGTCAAATAAATAAACAGAATCTTTAAAAAAGAAAAGAACTTTTAGGATTTTCCTCATCTGCAAAATTGGAATAGTAATATCTACCAACCTCATATAGCAAATAACAGAATTAGATAATGTATAAATACCTTTGCACTTCTATAAGAGAAGTCCTATGTCAATATAAGGTAATATTTGTGGAGCATTCCAAGATGCCATTTTCACTTAAGTAATCTCTTAGAAATACTACTTCCATTCTTGTAAAATACAGTAACTAAAAACCATAAAGTAAATGAAAGAGGAACCTTGAGTTAGGCCAGCAACAAATTAATGAATTGATCATTGGTACTAAAGTAGAGCTGCCCATTCTTTCCATGACCCCTCTGATGGGCAATTATCATTCAACTGAAAAGTTAATGTTTATCCCAACGTTAAATCTTCCTGAAGGATTCCAGAATCTACCTAGGACAAGATATTCAATTCCAGAAACTCCGATCAAAGATTTATGAAGTTGCAAGCTCAATAATACCATCCTGCTTACCTTCTTTCTGAGAGTTATTAATAAAACAAACAAGGTTGCAATCATCTCTTTGTATATAAATAACATGGTTCAGATCATATAATTCTTCTAAATCAGAGCTGTCCAGTGCAGTAGCCACTAGTCATATGTGGCTACTGAGCCTTTGCAGTTTGGTTAATCTGAATTGATCTGTCCTCTAAGTATAATATACATACCGTTTTCAAAATTTCATACAAAAAAGAACATAAAATATTTCATTCATATTTTATATTGATTTCATGTCAAAATGATAATATTTTTAATACACTGGGTTAAATAAGCTAGTTACAATGAATTTAACCAGTTTATTTTTAGTTTTCTTGAGGTGGCTAATAGAAAGCTTTAAATTCTATATATGGCTTGCATTGTGTTTCTATTGGACAGCAGAGATCTAAATAAAGATAGAAATTTTCATAATGCCATCTCTTTTAAGACAGAGTTTTCAAAAGAGTATTTTTTAAAAGATTTTATTTATTTATTTGACAGAGAGAGAGATCACAAATAGGCAGAGAGGCAGGCAGAGAAAGAGGGGGAAGCAGGCTCCCCACTGAGCAGAGAGCCCAACGTGGGACTTGATCCCAGGACCCTGAGATCATGACCTGAGCCAAAGGCAGAGGGTTACCCCTCTGAGCCACCCAGGCACCCCTCAAAAGACTTTTAATTAAGAATTAGGGTGAAGCTTGCTTACATGTTTTCTGGGAAAATTACATGTCTTTGTCAACAATTAAAATCTATGCTGGGGGCGCCTGGGTGGCTCAGTCTTTAACCGTCTGCCTTTGGCTCAGGTCATGATCCCAGAGTCCCAGGATGGAGCCCCACATCGGTCTCCCTGCTCGGCAGGAAGCCTGCTTCTCCCTCTCTCACTCCCCCTGCTTGTGTTCCCTCTCTCGCGGTGCTTCTCTCTGTCAAATAAATAAATAAAATCTTCAAAAAAATATATCTATGCTGAATCTTTATAATCAACTGAGGTCTAGAATGGTCATATGATGTTTGGCCCCCATGAAATCACAGAATATTTAACCAGTTTTCCCTGAGCTTTAATAATATATATTAATAATATATATCTGTAGTTCTAAAATTTTTCAGGGCTTTGTACTGTTGAGGCAGAGAAAGGTCCTTTCTCTTAACAGATCTCCAACATGACTTTCCAAGATACCCGAACACAAACCATACAGTCAATGCACCAAAAATGATACTGCTATGAAGTGAACTGTGGGCTCCCAAATTCCTGTGTTGAAGCCCTAACCCCCAATAATGGTATTTAGGGGCGGGGGCTTTGGGAAGTAATTAGGTATAGATGAGGTCATGAGGATGGGGTGCTAAGGATGGGATTAGTGTCCTTATAATAAGAGGAAAAGATCAGAACTCTCTGTGATATGAGGACACTGTGAGAAGGCAGCCATCTACAAGCCAGAAAGAGAGCTCTCACCAGGAACTGAGCCTGCCAGACCTTCAGCTGGGACTTCTGGTTTTCAGAACTGGGAAAAAATAAATTTCGATAGTTTAAACCATCCAGTCTACTGTATTTTGCTATGGTAGCCCAAGCAACAAACACAGATACCTACTGCTTAAAGCAATCTCTTTTTTATTAAATGTCATCATTAATCTTTACCTAAGGCTATTTATGATTACATCCTTTTTGTTCTATAAAGACACAGTGATTTGCGCAATGTGAAAAATAAAAAATAAATATCTGTTGATCTTCTCTATGTGTTATTAGGACAGGTCTGACCTATGCCTGTGTGGACCAACTCACTTATAGACCATCTTTGTTCATCCAGGAAAAAAGGTCAAGGAAAGTTATTATTATCTAAAAACACTGTTACTTTGAAATATTTCATCTTAATTATACAAAAAATATTTTCTTCAATACATGGAACTCATATTTGTACTCTAACTCAAAATGCAAAGTTGTTCATCTCTCCCCTAGGGATCTGCTTCTTGGTGTGACACTTGCAGTGATTTCACCGGAGTTTTAGCATAGTAAAATCTCATTTTATGCTGAAAGGCAGGACCGATTCTAAATGTTCCTCAACCAGTATAGTACGCAACTTTGTGGTTTTGGGAATAACATTTAAGTAAACATCACAAAAAAGAAAGAAAGTGTCCCAACCTAGGTAACCAAACAGTATGCTTGTTTCTTTAGAAACATTCAAAATATCATCAGATGTTTACTGCCTGGTTTTAAAGAAAGAAAAGGGGGCGCTTAGGTGGCTCAGTTGGTTAAGCGACTGCCTTCAGCTCAGGTCATGATCCAGGAGACCCAGGATAGAGTCCCATATCGGGCTTGAAGCCTGCTTCTCCCTCTTTCACTCCCCCTGCTTGTGTTCCCTCTCTGGCTGTGTTTCTCTCTGTCAAATAAATAAAATCCTTCAAAAAAGAAAAAAAGAAAGAAGGAAAGGGGGAGGGATGAAAAAAGTAAAAAAAACATAGTGGATTTAATCCTTTTTTATCACTTCACTCTCTTTTGCCACCTTTTAAAGCTCCAAGGGGTCTAAGTTATTCCAAGAAAACTACACAATATTGCACGGGTCCTATCTGTATTTTCTGGGAAAAGGACCCTGAGCTTTGAACATAATCTCCAAGGAAACAGTGATCCAAAAAAGGTTAAGAACGGGGGTGCCTGGGTGGCTCAGCTGGTTAAGTGACTGCCTTCAGCTCAGGTCATGATCCGGGAGACCCGGGATCGAGTCCCACATCAGGCTCTCCACTCAGCGGGAAGCCTGCTTCTCCCTCTCTCACTCCCCTGCTTGTGTTCCCTCTCTGGCTGTGTTTCTCTCTGTCAAATAAATAAAATCTAAAAAAAAAAAAAAAGTTAAGAACCTCTTGTTTAAGGTTTGCTTAAGGGAAGTGACTGGGCATTTCTCCTCACACCTGGCCAGGTATAAATACCTGGCCTCCTCACTTGCTCCAACCGCCTAAGACATCAGAATGCATACCAGGCCATGCTTCCACTATTTGATTAACTTATTCCTTGGTTTTTGTTTCCTGGTGTGTGTACACTAGCTGCCTTCAACTTCCCCCTTCCTCAAAGTTGTCCTAGTCTGATTACCCCAGTTAAACAGCGTGGCTGTCTCCTCCTCTGAGTGTGATCCATGGTGAAATATATCCTATTTATCAACATCCCCTTATTCCTTGCTACTCTTTTGGGGCCACGTGAGTTTGCCACTGTGCTGAATGCTTCGTCCATCTTTTTCATTCTATTTATGAACAGTAAACCATCAGTTTGGTGAGGTACTTTTTTTTTTTTTTTTTTTTTTTTTTTTTTTTTTTTTTTTTTTTTTTTTTTTTTTTTTTTTTTTTTTTTTTTTTTT
>PITA01001211.1:0-104420 GCA_004023965.1 Spilogale gracilis | reverse complement strand
TGAGGTACTTTTAAGTACGTCTAAAGCTTAAAGTCCTGTACTGCCATTCCCAGGCGGTGTAAAATTCTCTTCCATTCCCACCCCTAAAGAGGTTGTAAGAAGGAAATGGCGTGCTCCTAGCTCCCTAGAGAAGAATGTTATATAAAAGTAATAAAAGCATTCTGCTGCTGTCAATTATTTTGGCACTTGTACACCAAGTGGCGGAGTCCCCCGCACCTGCCTTGGCCATTTCTTCCCTAAGAGCAGAGCCGTGGAGCACCCACTGACGTTGCGCCCCTCACTCCTTTCACCCTTTCCAAGCCCCATATTCCAAGTTGTCGCATTGAATATAACTCCGGATCTTTCTACAACCTTCTTTGTATTGAGGTAAAGAAGAATTGAAGCTCACTCTTTTCTATACTCTGCTCACCAGTAAATTCTCAAATCTCTTCGTTTCCTTGCAGAACGCGGAGGGTAAGTTGTGTGTGTGTCTGTGTGTGTTTCCTAAAACTTGCATAAAGATGGTGAGAGTGGCCCTCCGACATCCTGGATCTCGAGGCAAGGAGTGGGCTGGCCGGAGGGTCCCCGACACCCAGCACTACGTATAACAATCTCGGCCCCGGGGAGCGGTGGCGACAGGCAGGCGAGCTCGGGGCCGTGAGCCGGGCCCCAAGCAGCAGCGCCCCGACACACACACACCCCCCGCCGACCCCCGCGTCCAGCCGAGCCCGCGTCCCCGCGGAAAGGCCGGCCGGCCGGGCCGAGGGCGCTGCGGCGCGGCCTCCGGCTCCTCTTCAGGGCGCCGCGCGTCCAGGCCGGTGGGTGGCGACGGCCCGGGCCCCCGGGGATGGCGGCGGCCGCGCTCCGCCAGCAGGTGGCCCCGGGGTCCCGGCGGCGCCGCCTCCTCCCCGGCGCCCCTCCTCCCGCGGGGGCGGTCAGCGCCCCGACCCGACTCGCACCCCGCCGCAGCTGCCGCCGCCGCCGCCCTCGGCCGGCCCGCCCGCCCTCGGCCCGCCCGCCGCGTCCCCGGGGCCGCGCTCGCCGCCGCCGCCGCCGCCGCCGCGTCCGGAGCAGCGCCCAGGCCGGCCCGCGGCCAGCGCGCAGGGCGCCGGCAGCACCCGGCCCGCCGCGCCGCGCCCTCCCCGCCCCCAACTCGCTCCCCAACGGAAAGTTCGGCTCCGGCTGCGTGTGGCACGGAGACCGGGAATGAGAGGGGGTCGGGGGGCGTGCTGAGGGGACCGGGCGGCGGCGGCGAGGCGGGGGCAACTTCTCCCGGGAAAGCGCCTCCTGCCGACCCGCGAGCCGCAGCCCCCGAGTGGGCTCGAGGTGGTTTTTCCCTTGCCTTTGCCTCCCCCTGCGGATTCAAGACACGGACCTTGGTCCTGGCGCTCCCGCTGCCGAGTGACAAGAGCCGCCGCCGCCGCCTCGGCCGCCGCTCCCTCCGCCCGCCGGCCGCCCGCCGGCCGCAGCCCCTGCCTCCTGCCTCCTGCCAGCACCATGGAGTTCTCCGAGAGGAAAAGGAGCAGGAAATCCCAGAGCTTCAAACTGGTGAGCCGAGGTAAGCGGCGGGCCGCGCCGGGCCGGGCGGGGGGCGTGCGGGCGGCGGAGGGAGGACTTGGCGCCGCGTAAACATCCCCGCGCCCGGCCCGCCGCCCCTCGCCCCGCGCCGCGGCCGCGCGTCCCAGCCCGGGGTCCGGGCTTCCGGGACCCCGAATCTCCTCCCGCGGCGGCCGCGGCGGCCGCACACGCCGCGCGGCGGGGAAAGTTGTGCCGGGGGGAGGCAGGATGTTATTCAGCATAAACAAGTCGGAGGGCACATCAGGAAATTAGCAAACAATGACACTTGGGGAGCCGAGAGCCTTCTTTGGTATTCCACTCCTGTGGCTAGGTTGGGGGGTGGGGGAGAACTGCCTCTCCGTCAGGCCGTGCACACACGGATCCCGACCAATGGTTGTGGGTTTGCTTTTCTCCCCAAACAGAAGCAAAAAAAAAAGGTGGTGGTTCTTTTAAGAACCAGAAAGAAGCTCATTAGGTGTGCAAGCCCAAATGAGAATTGTTGACCTCCAGCATCTTTTCTAGAGACGTTATTTGGGTTGGAAAGGTGTTTGGGAAGAGATCACTTATCGGTCAGAAAAGTATCCCTATTTAAAAAAAAAAAAAATGCCAACCGGTTCCTGACGATTTAACAGGTGTACACCGCGGTCTTTGGGCTTGGGTCTATTTTATCAGGGGAGGGGAAGTTGAATCGCCTTGTCTGTGTTCAGTTACTTGTCAGAGGCTTTATTTTCCTGATTGCACTTTGTCAGAGACGATGAGAACTTAAGATAAGAGCAGACATAAAAATATGTCTATTAAAATGCATTGTGTCGCCTTAAATGAGAGGCAGGTGACTTTTTTCGTCCTAATGTCACAAGTCCTGATATTGAATTTAGAATCACCTTGTTTAAATATCTTCTTTAAGTCAACTTGAGGTCAGAACCAAACCACAGAACCTGTCCCCTTTTCCTGTTATTTTATCTAGCATTGACATCAGACTGGAGAGCAAGGCGATTGTTTCAACAACCTGGGGGAGTCACATGTGAGCTGATGAAAATTAGAGGGTGATTCCAAGTAATAGAGCTTTTCAAGCTAAGCTGAGCTAACTATGATGTAGATTTAATAAACCTGCTTTGGCTAGCCTGAAAATGGTTTGACATATTGATTGACATTTTGAAGATCTGCTCATATCTATTCCCCCTAATTTAGTTTGGATACTGTTAAATGAAAGAGGCCTGAAATAGTTTTACGTATTCAAAATATTTGGCTCTTCCCTCTTTCCCTGTGTGGATTACTCAGTCATTCGTACTTTAAAAATCTCTCCATATGTGTCGGGCCTTTTGGTTTATTGATTCATTCAGGAATGTAGGCTGCTTTCTTATTTATGACCTCAGGGAACTTACTACTTTATCTGAAAAGTGAGAGTAGTTTTGTAGATCTTGTCCTATCAGGTCTCAAGCCACAAAAAAGGGAATAGCTGTTAAGAAGGACCTCTGTTTTCTTACCTAGATGATTTTACTTGTTAGAAATAGACCATTGGCAAGCTTAGTAGCCTCCGTTACGAAGAAGGAAGCTTGTAAAGTACTGTATTTTAGTTTGACTGACATAGCAAGTTTTTCTTTTTCTTTTTTTTTCTCTTTAAATTATGAGTCTGATTTTTCTCTCTGCTCTGCAGGTGCATTTTTAGCAAATAAACCATTGCATATTAAAGTGCAGTAGCTAAATGCAAAAGATTGTGTGAAAGATGAGAATCTTGCTTTCTTATCTAGACTATACTGTATTTGAAATAACAAATCAGTATTTTTCGTGGGTGTTTTCCGGTAAGCTGCTTAAAGGCTGGGATTTTGCTGGGTAAACTGAGAAAACTGAGTGTCGGGTTACCTTAAAGCATGCGATTGATATACTGTACTCATGGAAATAAGTTGTGGAGATAGTTTTGGAATCACCCCCTGGCCTATGATTGGGCAAGGTTTTTCTTTCCCTTATAAACATAGCTGTCATCTTAAAGCAAAGAGGCCTAGTAATTGGCATCTCTGGGCCAAATTTACTGTGAAAACCATGTGATCAGCAAAGCTGTTTTCTAAAGTCAAAGTAATATTTTAAGTTTGTGTACTTCTTCAGAGTAAGCAAAGTTTTAGGGATTATTAGTGACTACAAATTTGGTGATTAATCGAGTTCTTGGAAATTATATTTCTAATTTAAAGTATAGATTCTACACCTTATGTATACTGAGAGTTTGTTTTTGTTGTTTATTCATAACTTACAGTTCATTAGAATTTTAATTTTTGGTTGTTTTCTCATCCCAGATTATCACCATGAGGTATATAAGATCTCAGAATTCAGCAACAATGTTAATGGGGAGGCCAAAGAGACACAACCCATTTATTTAGGTAGGTTCCTATGTCAATTAATTTCTCAGCAAAACGGTGTGGCCATTTGCAGTTAGGGGGAAAGGAAGAAAAAAAAAAAAAAGATTGTGCCAGAACGGGAAATGTCTGCCATTGCTTAATGTATGACATTCTTTTCAAGACCTTTTATTTTACAGATTGCCAATATATCCCTTATTAACATTGCTAAAAGTTGTAATTTCAGACATAAATGTTTATTAGTGTCTACACACAGTGCTAATTATCACTCACTCCCAGAGCCAGATGCTGACTGTGCAGGTTTGTGGCTCTGTGCTCACCCCATTTACATTGCATATTCGCTGGCATGCTTCACTGGCAAGAGTTTGTGTAATTGGGGTATTACATCTTTGACATCTGGATAACAGAAATTCAATTTCCAGGAAGCTGCTATTTGTTTGGTTTTGCTTCTGCCTTGGGTGGGATAGAGGATTAATATGCTGTCTTATTATAATGTCCCTTCACCTCTGTGGCCTGGTTGCTAATCCTGCCATGACAAAATTAAATTAAATCTACAGTCAGAAAGCATAAGGAAAATCAAAGTGTGATTGTCCGCCTAACCACCTCTTGAGAGTACTATCTATCATTTTCCTGGACTTGCGTGCATTTCACCCCCAATACCTGTGGCCAGAGAGACTGGCCATGCTTTGCTCTTACCATCCTCATTCCCAGCTCACCTCAGGGACAAGCTGAGCAAAAGTGGCATCTGGGAGACCATCCGACAAGGGTAGCTGCATGATGAATAAGTAGGTGGTCAGAAGCACTGCCACTCTCTCCAAGTGCAGCTTTGGTACAAATGCCGTGCATGAGGGATCTTGCATGTGAAGTTCGTTATTTGCAGACCAAGAACTCAAAATCAAACAACTTGCAATTTTGCCACTAAGAGTGAAGTACCTACCTATAGAGGAGGAGACGTAGGAGTAAAGGGTTGCATGTGGTTTTCACCTTGCCCATCCTGAACACTCCCACCACCCCTGGTAGTAGAGTGAGAGCTGGGTGCTGCACGGCAAGGGGGCAGAAAGTGGGAGACAGTTAGGGCAAGAGTGATAAAAAGCAAAGACCATCTTTGCCAGCTCTCTGGGAAGTATCAAGGGCTATGGTTTTTCCTGTATTCCTGTCAGGTCACTGGGCCAGGGGTTCTTATTCCCATTACCTAGAGGATAGAACTGAGGCTCAGAGTAAAGCAACTTACTCAGAAATAGTGGAACCTGGAGTGGACCCATGGCTCCTGTTCAGAGATCCTTCTGCTCTACCACGTTGGGCCAAGAAGTAGGACTGCTGCAAATCCCAGCAACGGGAAAGCCAAATGGTGGAGGACTCTGTCACCAGGATCTCTGTTTTGGGCTTTGAGGGAGAGAAACGGTAGGTTGCGAAGGACTGAGAAATCAAAAGGGATGCTTGATAGAGGTAGAACAGGCTGGAAGTATCAGCATTTCTCACACAAGTGACCACTGAAGGCACCCATATTTGTTGGCAACTATGCTCAGCACCTGTTTACGGTTAAGAGCACTAAAAACCAAAAAGTGAATAGTCAAGTGAAATGCTACAACCCAGAAGGAGAATATTCTTGGATGGCACTCTCTTCAGTTCCTTAAAATTAATCAGTTGGGGGCGCCTGGGTGGCTCAGTGGGTTAAAGCCTCTGCTCTCAGGTCATGATCTCAGGGTCTTGGGATCGAGGCCCACATCGGGCTTTCTGCTCAGCAGGGAGCTTGCTTCCTCCTCTCTCTCTGCCTGCCTCTCTGTCTACTTGTGATCTCTCTCTCTCTCTCTCTCTCTCTGTCAAATAAATAAAATCTTGAAAAAAAATTAATCAGTTGGAATTCTGTATTTTTAGTTCCCAAACTTGATTGGTTGGAATTCTGTATCTAAGTACCACTCGACTTAGTCATTGGAAATGAGGAATTTGCCTATTAGTAGAAAATTTACATTTATCATAAAAATGGAACATCATGTCCTTGGCTGAGATATTCTCTAACAAAGCAGGCTTTTTTCTCCCTGTTCTGCTGTGTATTTGGGAAACAGTAAGGATGCTATACAGTGAGGTAATTCTGGGTAAGGGGAGGGAGATGAAGAACAGGAAGATGCTACTTCTTAGAATTCAGTAAAGTGCAAACTCTTGAAGGGAGCACACATTGCTGTTTTTTATTTTTTCCGGATCGAGTCCAGGAAGATAAGAGAACATCAATGAAAGACCAGGGTCAGGATAAGCTTTGCAAGTTACTGGTCAAGAAGGCCTCAGACATCAAGAGACCAAAGATTGAACAGTGCAGATGTGTGCCTGTCTTACTTCTCAGTCTTGCTCATTCTGGGGCAAATGGGATGTGGTTCCCAAAGAACTTTTGTATTTTGTGATTTTCAGGTCATTTTTTTTTTTTAAATAACTGGAAGAGCCAACGGTTACACTAACATAATTTCTGGAGCAATTGGGAATAGTTACTGAAAACATAAGAAATTAAGAATTTGGTTGTTGATGAGGTTCTGAAATAGGCATCTTTAGTTTATAGTTACTCTTTTCAAAACATAGATTTAAAGCATGTTTGTTTTACAAATTGCTAGTCTATCCATGATGTTACTTGCTAGGATACAGAATTCGGTGTGAGGTTTATGACATCCAAGGGAGTTTGTTAGCAACATGCCAGAACTGTTTCAACTATAATCTAATCCTAAAACATGGATGGCCCCTAGGATGTCGTATAGGATTTTCTGTGTTCAGACATACGTATCACCTTTAATACTATCTGTACCTATAAGATTAAAGTTCATGTCTTAGGAAAAGAGAGTGAGTCCTCTGGGTTTTTGCAGTATTCCCACATAAAATCTATTTCTCTGGAATATTTTTAGACTGTTGACTAATGTAGCACATCCAACATGGTAGGATAGCTCAATAGTGTGAGGGGCTTGGCTGAGTGCTTTGGGAGTTCCACACTTTGAATGTGATAATAGGGCCAGAGGAGGTTACTCTGCCCTGGGGACATTGACATTGTCAGGCTGGCTGTGATGGGCCACCATAAACGTTTGAGCTCTGTTTGGAGAAAAACAACAATTTGTTTTAATCAATTCAACAGATTTTTCTTTCTTTTTGAGAAAAGACTATGGACTCAGTGCTTTTCTGGAATGGGAGTGGGATTGGGGGTAACCAAAGAAACGAAAAGGACGGGCGCCTGGGTGGCTCAGTGGGTTAAAGCATCTGGCTCAGGTCATGATCTCAGGGTCCTGGGATCGAGGCCCGTGCAGGGTCCTGGCATCGAGGCCTGCGCAGGGTCCTGGGATCAAAGCCCCCGTCAGGCTCTCTGTTCAGCAGGGAGCCTGTTTCCTCTGCGCTCTCTGCCTACTTGATATTTCTCTCTTTGTCAAATAAATAAATAAAATCTTAAAAAAAAAAAAAAGAAAAGAAATGAACAGAACAGAGACCTTGTTCTCAAAGATTAAATGCAGCCAGGCAGATGGGTCGAGTTCAGAACATGAGTAAGGAGCAATATTCAGTGACTGTATCAGCTCCAGTCGTTGGGCAGTTTCTGTGTGCGTGGTGTTGACTTGAGTCCCTCGCATGAATTATCTCATTTACCTCTTGTGGCAAATCTGTAAGTCGTTATCCTCCCCATTTTGTACATAAGATTTAGATGTTTGGTGGCCTGCCAGAGGCCTCTCAAGTGGCAAGTGCCATAGCTGGGACCCCAGTGCACACCCGCCCGTGCCGGAAATGCCCCGCCGCGTGCCTCTCTGCATGAACAATAATTAACTGACAAATGCTAACTATTAGGGCAGCGAGCAAAAGCCTCATTGGAAGGGAACGATCCAAGTGCAGAGCTCTGGAAAGACTAGACCTCAAACTTGGAGACGATTTGCTTAGGCAGAGGGCACCTGGAGAATATTCCAGGGGGAAGGATGCCATAAGCTACCGCAGAGAAGTAAGTGTCATTAGAATCAGATGCTGAGTGAGCGTCGCCTGTTTAAAAACCGCCTTCACCTCTGTCATCCTGTGGTTTTTCCTGTATTCCTGTCAGGTCACTGGGCGAAGGGTTCTTATTCCCATTACCTAGAGGATAGAACTGAGGCTCAGAGTAAAGCAACTTTACTCAGAAATAGTGGAACCTGGAGTGGGCCCACTGCTCCTGTCCAGAGATCTTTCCGCTCTACCACGTTGGGCCAGAGAGTTCAACGATCATCAGGAGACCTTACCTGGTAGAGCAAGGCACGCTTGGGAAGTATTTTAGTGAGACAGCAAGTTTATTACTCATACCAATATACAAACATTTGATAAAATCTCTTTTGAGATGTTGGACTTCGTTTTAGATTTACTGTCATGAGATATAAATTTGGAAGGTGTCTGGTTTTCAGGTGTTCGGACTCCTTCATTTATTCATTTGACAAACATTTCTTAAGCTCCAGTGACATGCCAGGCCTGGCCCTGTCCTCAGTTCTGTTACACAACTTTCAGCAGACAAGCTCAACACGCTGTAGCCATGCCAGGGAGCAGGGTCGAGACATCGGAATTTTGAAAATCTTTTTCCGTGGCTTTGCTGATGACAGTCGCCCCCACCAGCGTCCCCAGAGTCTCCTGAAAGATGACACACTCAAATAATCCCTCCCCACTTTTCCAGGCTAGGGAGTCAGCCTCTCACCACAATGTTAAGTCTCCTTCCCAGAGACATGGGTAAGTGCCTTTGTTAACTGGGGTGCTCTTCACCTAGAGTAGTCTGGGTCCCGCCTGCTTCCTGTTTCTCTCCCAGAGGGAAGGGGTCCTGATGTGTCACCTCACCTGTGGCTGGAGCTCCATGAGTGAGAAGCAACCTCCAATAACATGAAGGTCCAAGAGGGCCCGAGTGTTTCTTGGGGTTAGAAATGTGGCCAATAATTATAGGGGTCATTTTGGGAGAGCTGGCCATGTGCCAGGCACTGTGGTAAGTAAGAGCTTTGCCTGCTATCCCAGGTGACACATTCCACCCCTTACCCCCCACCTCTGGGGGCATCTGCACAGCTTTTAGGGTGCCCTTGTCACCATGGAAAAACCTCTGGTCGGAATGGTTTCTAAGGTTTCCTACAGCACTAAAAGTAGACCTGCTCATCCTCTAGGTTCACAAATGGCTTCCAGAACAATTCCAAGCAAAGTCAAGTTTGAGAGAGCCTCTTGAACACTGACGGCTTCCTTGAACAGAAGCACACGTGTAAATGTGCTTCTGTTACCTATAGACGCGGACAGAAATGCTCTGAGATATTACTCATGGCCTCGAGTTCAGGAGGTGTTTGCAGTGAGGCCTGTCACATACTTGGACTCATCATCTAGCTTTTATCACGACTGTACCATGAGGCAGGTGTTAGATCTGTTATACAGACAGGAAGCAGAGCTCAGAGGTGAAAGTGATTTGGGCCAGTAAATTACATGGTAATTAGTAGTTGAGCATACTTTAGAATCAGGTGTCTTGATAGCCAGTTCTGCCCTCTTCCCCCGTCCTGCCTGCCTCTGCTCTTCTGCCCGCATGGGCTGAGCTGGGTGTGCATTGCCTCACCCTCTCCCCGGCTCCAGATGTAAGAGGGGACACCGGCTGGCAGTGGAAGGAAGGGGTGGTTGGAAGCTTCCACTGGGCAGAGCCTAGCACCCACTTGGGAAGAAAGAAAGTAAGGTTGGTTGAACATCTGCTGTACGCAGGGCACTTCCGTCCTGGAGAAGTATTGTTATTTCCATTTTTAAATGACAAATAGGGGTCTTTGGAATGTCCACTTGTCCGAGGTCAGAGAACTCACAGGTGGGAACCTGGGTGTGGACACGGCTCCCTCGTTGTTGCTCCCTGCTCTGCCAGGCGGCCTCTGAGAAAGCCAGGCCCCCTCTCCTTCCTTTGCTGTTCGTTGTCTGCTTCTAGCTCACCCTTCTAGTCTTATCTCCCTCTTCTTCTTGCTAAAAGCAGGACTCGTGTCAGCCTGGTCTCTTAGCATTCCTTCCCGGAGCACCTTGCCCTGCCCGTGTGTGGGTCTCTCGCCAGCCTGTTCGCTGCAGACGCTCCCATGTCTTAGCCGGTTTCCAGACTCCATCTATTACAATCCTATCTCCTATCGGTTTTTGTGGGGTTTTTTTTTTTAAGATTTTATTCATTTATTGGACAGACAGAAACACAGCCAGAGAGGGCACACAGCAGGGGGAGTGAGAGAGGGAGAAGCAGGCTTCCTGCTGAACAGGGAGCCCAATGCGGGGCTCGATCCCGGGACTCTGGGATCATGATCTGAGCCACAGGCAGATGCCTAACAACTGAACCACCCAGGCGCCCCTCTCCTATTGGTTTCTAAAGCCCTATTCAAACATTACCAAAGCCTGGAGGCCTCATTTTATCTAGCACAGTAGAGAGAAGTCAGGTTTAAAGTAAAAAAACCTTGGTTTGAATCTCAGGTGTCTTTGTCTTCCGTAATAGAATAGTAATGTGGGCCCCTGACCTCCCCAGTAGGTTCCCCTGCAGCATATAGGAAACCCCAAAGACAACACAGTTTATCAAAGTAGGAAATGCTGATTTCTTATTTTTATTATCCCCTTGTCCCTTCTCCTTCTGAAATAGAATTGAAATGTTCTGCTGAACATCTTAGCACTAAATGATAACATCACTGTTTTATGGCACTTACTACGTACTGCCTAATACCTACTAATTTTACACACGGCTTTATTGCGCTACAAGTTACCCTGCAGACGCGCCCATCACCCCCAAACATAGAAAATTACTGCATTGAATTGTGATTGTTTATTTGCACCATCTCTCCTCGTGTAAATTGTAAGATCCCAGAGTGAATGTGACCTGGATTCTTTTTCATATGCTTTCAAGCAGCCAGCACGGTGTTGTGTTCATAGTAGGTACCCAGATGTTAGGCACTCAAATATCTAAGCATGTGAATATGGTGGACACTGTCATATAGACTGATGAAGAGTTGCTTTGATTTATTTTTTTGAGGATTTTATTTATTTATTTGACAGAGAGAAAGACCACAAGCAGGGAGAGGGGTAGATGGAGAGGGAGAAGCAGACATCCCACTGAGCAGGGAGCCTGACAAGGGACTTGACCCTGGGATCACCACCTGAGCTGAAGGCAGACGCTTAACCAACTGAGTCACCCAGGTGCCCGTGAAGAGTTGCTTTAAAATATACCACTCTGTTGAGATTTGGGAGATATTTAGTGAGCCAAACTAAAATATGCCACATTTAACTGGAAGAATTGTGTATAATATATTCAACTAGTGCAGACATTTAGGATTTCCGATGTTGATTTGTGAAATACAACTTGAAATCTTTTTTCCCACTTCAAATCTAGAAAGGACCAAAGAGGACAGGGCCTCACATACGAAAGCCAGCGACATGTTGAAAATCAAAAATAGTGTGAGCTCTGCTGACTCTGCATTGTGCTATAACATTGGTGCACCCTCTTCAGGGTGCTTAGGAGAGGACTGACCTGTTTATCAACCGATTTTTGGCATTGTCTGGTTCTCAGTTTCCAAAGAAAGCAAGTTTGCCTACCTAAATTTCAGGAAAATCGAAAGCCAAGCCTTCAACAACAGACCTTAGTGCGTGTGACATGGTGAGGGAGTACACAGGCAGTTCCCACTCCCCAGTGCCCTTCCCTGTCCTTAGGAAAAGTTGCTTCTTTCTGTTTCTGGCCAAGACCTGGCGTGGTTCTGGAGCCAGCCTCGGGGTAACATGTATAATGGGTTGTGATCATTTGCTGTTCTTACTCCGATCATGACCAAATCATTAAAAAAAAGCAAAAACAAAAACCTTAAACCTCCAAGAAGGACAGACTCTAAGGAGATGTATTAACAATTTAGCCTCTCTGGTTCCCATGGGAATATGGATTTTTACTTCTGGAAGAGAATAACATGGCCATCTATAAGATAAAATAAAGATTTGGGAACAGTGTGTTTTGCATCTCCAAGTTAAAAATAGATCTAGGACATTTACAAAGCAACTCTGTTATTCTCCTAAGTCGCAGATTACTGGAGAGAGAGCGCTACCTGGAATCGAATGTGCCTGAATGTGTGTGCACAGTCGTGGGCGTGGTGCCCCCCCCACCCCCCGCAAGGGGCAGGTGTCCAAACCTGCGGGGATTTATCCAGGCGCTTGGGTTGCTCCTTGCCTGAACTTCTTCATTGTCGGTGGCTTTCAGGTTAGGATCCAGACTCCTAAGACTGACAGTTAAGACTCTGTGTGAACTGCCCGCTGTTTGGTTGGAGCTCCTGGCTGACGCTGTCCTTCCCACTCCCAGGCGGCAGCCGTCCCAGACAGCAGGAACCCGTTCTTGCCTTTGAGCCTTTCACGCCAAGCACTTTCTCACCTTGGTGGCTGCACAGAAGCCACAGAAATTCCTCTGCTTGGAATTTCACACTTGGGTCATCCTCTCTCTTCTTTGCTTCGCTTTCTCTTTTCCCTGAAGACTCCAGGTTGATGTAGCTTCCTCCAGGCAGTCTTCTCTGATCCCCTCCCCTCTTCCTCTGCAGCCTCCATGGTGTGGTGCCCTCACAGCAAACGCACTGCTGGTTTACTTCTCTCTCCCCACTGGGTGTAAAATCCCTGACAATCACCTCCATGTCCCCACTGCCCAGCAGCACGCTGGTCACGTAATAATCATCAGTACGTGCTCAGGGAATGAGTGAGGTGCCCACTTTTAAATTCAAAATAAAGAGGTAGATTCAGCTACTTGGAAACTTTATTATTCAACTCTTACTTCTAAGTTCCACCCTGGCTTCAAGGGGTGAAAATTTACACTTCCTTCCTAGTAGCTAACTGAATCTCACACATCAGGAGTAAAATTTGTCAGTGCCGACCACAGAAGCTTTATTTTTCATTTCCTTTTTTTCCCCCTTTTGATTAGGTCAATGGCACAGCCCCCTCTTAAAGTGTAACCCCGAAAGAGGACACACGCCTGTGCCTGTGCGCACATGCAAGCCCCAGCCCCCGGGGCCCACAGGTGCACGGTGCTATGCAGGCCCCTCCAGGTGCTGCAGTCGGGGGGCCTGGCGTCTGCCCTGCTAGGCTCTGCCTGGCCCAGGCCCTGCTGCCCTGTCTGTGGGAGCCTTCATTCCTCCCCTCTCAGCTTGAGTTCCTGCAGGGCAAGACTCCACTGACTGTGTTCCCAGTACACGACACTTGACACAGAGTCGATTCTCGATAACTCTTTTTGAGTAAACAAACGAGTACCGTGTTTAAAACATGTTAAAAATGCAATCTGCTGCCAGTTACCAGCTGATCTGAGTGGGACTGGCTGGCGCGGTGAGACGGTTTTCTTATGCAGGACCGTCCTGCCTGTTACAAGAGGACTGAACATTGGCAGCATCCATGTACATAAATGTCAGGAGCAGCCTCTTTGTCATTCTGACGATTGGAAATGCACCCTACGCATGTCAGCCGGTATGTGGTCCTCTGCCAGCCAACGCTGTGGGGTCAGGTAGCTTTGAGCAGAGAAATGCCATGACATTGCTCCAGACTACATGGACGCCCTTCGTTGCCGACTGTCTCCCAGACGCCCATGTGAAGGGGGTAGAAATGAGGGGCCAAGGTGGACCCACTCAGCCGCATCACCATACCCAGAACGAAACCAAAGGGCACATTCCATTCATGGTCAGGTTGCTGAGCCTCCTTTCTATACAAAGGACAGCTTATTACCTGCATATTCAATCATATATTTTAAAATCATTAAGAAGTTTAGACAGATTTCCTTTGGATATTTCAGACAATCAGTATCCTTGTAAATAAGAATCCATAAAATTGGTTTCTTAGTATTGCATTTTTTTCCAGACATGTCCAAATATACTGTATCATTTGAATTGCAAGGGTTTTACTATTTTTTTTACATAGAAATCAAATTTTATATCTGAAAGGTTAATGGAGAAAACTAATTATGCTATCTGGTAACCAAATGTGTGATGAGACATTTGTCTCTGTAATTAACAGCAAGGAACTTTTATAGTTTCATAAAATCGAATGCTACATAGAGCATTCTGTGAGCATTTGTTTGGATGAGATGTCCAAAACAGAGATGTTTATGGATGATATAAAGTTGAACTGAAATGTAATGCAGGTGTCTCTGCATCTCACGGCACTTCTCATTGTTGAAATGGAAGCCAGAAGATTAATAACTTTACTTTGTCATGATAAAATAAGTAATGTGTTCTTGGAACAGTGGTATGGTACATAAGTTACTCAGTAATTCCAAGAATTTATTCTGTTCCAGGAATAATATCCTTAACAATTTATTTTTACAGAAAAAGTTGATACAACACAATAGCCTTATGAAGTTGCTTATATGGCTAATGGAATTATATCTCAAATGTGACTTTACACCTCCATATAAAATGTAAAGAACCCCACAGAAATGCAAGGTTAAGGGACAAGCTAAAAGTAAAAATTCAGGAGATGCAAAAGTTAAGGTTCTTCTGTTAACATTAACTCATGCTCATTGCACATATATAATTTTTTCAATTACTAGCAAGACTTTAATGGGTACCGTAATAAGCACTGTGTGAAATACAGTTGAAAAGGAGTTGCTCCCTGAATGTTAGCCTTTGCTTTCCCCATACGCTCACTGTTCTGCTGTCTAGCTCTGCTCTGGAAGACAGAGCTTGCTGCTTTGAGCATCTGGACGCATATGCGGCTCAGATCTGACTCTCCTTCCTCTGCTCCGCTTTGGTCAATCCGGGCGAGCAACTTAGTCTTATCCTTTGTTAATTGGAGCAAATGAGTCCCTGTCTGCCACCCCCAGTGAACTAGGAATGCCATGAGGGTGAGCTCTGTACCTTTGGGAAAGCTCTCATGAGAGGAGGTGATTGGCTTTGGACACCAAGGGGCCTCTGCCTCCCACTGCACACACTCTGTGGAAACGAGAATCTAAGGCAGCACAGTTGGTCTACATCTCGACCCGTCAGTAATGTTTTCTTTCTCAGCTGCTGCTTGTTGGCGTATCTACCAAGAACAGAATAGAATTTACTTATTCTTGTATTCATTTCGTGGATATTTGTTGAGTAGCCATTAGTGCCAAGCTAAAAGATTTTGAAGCTCACTATGTTGTGAAAGGGAGATGAAGCATTCTATGGGAACATGGAATTGAGGGGGCCCTCACCAGGCCTGGGGGATTAGGGGATATGAGCCTTGAGAAGATGACATTCCAGCTGAGACCTGAAGGGTAAATGTGGAGCAGGACTGGCACTGAGGCCGTGGGAAGGCCAGGAAGTGAGAGTGCTTCTGGACCACCGACAGACTGTCCTTCTAAAGGAAAGCAGGGGGCCCTCCGGCTACTCATTACCCACTAATTGGATTGGTATTTAATTGTCCTGAAGTGAGGCCTGGGCCCTGATATTGTTAGAAAGTTGTCTAGGTGATCCTAACGTGCAGCCAGACCTGAGAGCCACCGGTTTAGAATAAGGGGGATGGGGTGGGGGAGGGAATATGGCAAAAGCTAAGACTGGAGAGATAGGCCAGGAAGGCGGGTGCAGAGCTGGCTGAGGTGTGTTGGCATTCATTCCACTGAGGTGTGTCATAGAACGAGGTTGGCTTATCTGAGAGATCACACTGGCTTCGGGATGGAAGAGGGACTGGAGAGACCCTGGAGCTTTTTGGCAGCAGCCCCATCAAGAGATAATGGGGACAGGGGGATGGAGAGAAGTGGAAGGATTCAAAAATAATTTGGAAGTCATAATAAGCAGAACTCAATGATTAACAGACTGTGGGAATCAGGCAGAGAGAGAGAGAGAAGTCCCAGGTTTCTGGCTTGGATGGCGGGGTTGGTGCTATTTAGTGAGGCTCACAGAGAATCGGCATTAAATAGGGACGTGGAGTTAAGGTTGCTTCTGAAGTACACAAGTGGAGCTGTCCCATGGGCAGTTGGATGTGTGGGTCTGGAATCCCGAAGCAGGATCAGGGCTGGAGTCCTCACATACAGATGGTCAGTGGAGCCAGAGAGAATCCACAGATCCAGAAAGGGTGTGGGGAGTGAGAAGCCTGCCCAGGCAACATCCCGAAACCTTCGACATTTGGGGCAGTGCTTTTCACACCAGTGGTTGTGACCTGTAAGTGGGTCATGAAATCGACTTAACAGATTGTCATCCACATGAGCTAACAATAATAATGGTAATAATAATAACAAAGATAGAGTAGAAAATGTCAGAGTGTATTGCATCAGGAAGGATAAATTCATGAATCTTTTTTAGTTACATACGTAGTGAGTGTGTGTGTGTGTGTGTGTGTGTGTGTATGAAAGTGTGAGATCATCATGAAAAATGTTCATGGTCAGAAAAGTTTGGAACCCACCCACCTAAGCCACAGTTGCCTTACCCTTGGAGATTATTCTCACTCAGGGAAGACTACCACTCTCCAGGTGCTTTGGACCCAGACTTAGTGGAGTTCCCTGAAATCCTCAGAAGAAAAGGATGCTGTGAATACGATCCGTTTCTCATCATCAGTAACATTATTTACACTGCAGATGAAACTGGACAACAGCCTGTATATTTAACTGGGAATATTTAAAAATTTTAAACGGCAGAAGAAATGTGATGTAGCCAGTACTTAGGCACATTTGTACTTAACTGATCAGTGATGTGCATATAAACTGATGGCTCAGTGAAGGGAGATGTGCATCTCAGAGCATTCTCTTAGAAGTTTTCTGTACAGGAGAGCAGAGGATCAGCGTTTCAAATTCTATTGAAAGAACTGTATCTTTCCAGACAGTAAATTATGAACATTTTATCTCTTACTGAATGAAGGCAAGATTTAAGCTCTGCCACTATAGGAATACGGAAGCACTCTTACGCTGCAGTCTTGTTATATTTAACCTCTGTCTGTTGCCAGCATTCAAAGAGTTTTCCTATGTTTCACAGAACCGTGAGCATAAATAAATTCTGATTGCACATCTTCTAAGTGTTAATATTTGGCTTTTGTAGAACTCACAGGATTCACATGAACTGTGCTGCCAATTGAAGGGGAAATATCTGAGCCTTATTCTTAGTTAGAAACAGTACAACTAAGTTGAAATCCATAGATGTTTTGGAGCAATGCTTGAATTGTTTCCACCATATGTGTTAGCATAACTGGGTGGTTAAGGTGCTAACTAGTTCACACAGCCCGCAGTGTGTGTCCTGACTGCTTCCTGGATACCACATGGCTGGATTATTTGGTGAATGGCTTCCCTCCTGCCAGTCAGCCTGTTCTTGAGCATTTTAGTAGAGTAGTTCATGGACCCTGGAGACTGATCTACCCAGGTTAAAACTCCAATCTCAGTCTTTGTTATTTCCTGGGTAAAATGTGTTCATCAACATTTGAACCTCCTAGTTTGTCATCAGGATTAAAAGTTGGCAGAGTTTGGGGGCACCTGGATGGCTCAGTTGTAGGGCATCTGCCTTCAGCTTGGGTCTGCTCTTTGGAAAGCCTGCTTCTCCCTCTCCCACTCCCCCTGTGTTCCCTCCCTCACTGTGTCTCTCTCTGTCACATAAATAAAGTCATTAAAAAAAAAAAAAAAGTTGGCAGAGTTTGCCTGAGGGTCTGGTACATACTGAGTACTCTGTAAATGGTGACTAATACTTTTCCCCCTACACACTGCCAAATTACTTTAAGAAAAAAAAATACGTGGGTTGGGGTGCCTGACTGGCTCAGTTGGAAGAGCTTGTGACTCTTGTTCTCAGGGTCATGAGTTCGAGCCCCACGTTGGGCATAGAGATTACTTACACACACATACATAAACAAACTTAAAAAAAAAATAAAGACTACATGACTTGTATGAGCTTCAAGGGAAAGTAATCTTTGGCTTGTATACCAAGAGTTGCAAAATAGACCACACCCCAGCACCCTCTTTCCTTGACTTGCTTTTGCTGCTCTCTCTATCTACCTATTACTCCTTCCTGCCCAACTTTGTCTTCCCTGGGTGACACTGTAAGATGTTTATATGTCCCAAACGGCCACTATACCCAGCTTCAGAATACCACAAGGAAGATCATACATAATTCTTCTAGGTCATTTTTTTCTTACAAAAAAATAATATGTATTCATTTCAAAACCATTTTAAAGTTAAAATTGAGAAAGGTGAAAAAAAGTATAAAGTAAAAAGGAGAACATCCCATCCCTTTCACACTCTCCAGTAACAAGCACTATTAACAGTAGAGTTGTTTTTGCGTGTGTTACAACAAAAGGAAAATGGGATTGTGCTATATAATGTTTTGTAACTTTTTTGCTTAACCGAATCTCCTTTTACTCTACAAGAATTGAGTGGCTAGTTTGAGGCAGGCAGTCGGTCCTGGTTATAAAGTAGTGAATGAAGTCACCGTGATATCAACTGCCACAAGTTTACAGTTTTCTTGCGCATACCTCCAACTGACTATAAAAAGGGCTATTTCGTTCTTTACAGGGTACGTAAACATATATTATAATTTCATTATACCAACATGCCATGATTCACTTATCTGATGCTCCACTGAGTGCAATAACGCCCTCCTAAACAGCCTTGTATATATGTCATGGGTACTTGGTGGGATGTTTCTATAGAATCACTTCCTGAAAGTGGAATTGCTGAACTTCCCTCGAGAAAAGTTCCCTACCAGCAGCACAGAAGACTGACTGTAACCCTACACCTTCACCAAAAATGCGTTTTATGAGTCTACATTCTTTGCCAAATTAATAGACAAAGAATGTCATGTTATTTAATTTTTATTACATTAATAATTATGGAGATTAAGGATTTTAAACTACTTCTTTGTGGGGTTTTTTTTTCAAGATTTTATTATTTGTCAGGGAAAGAGATAGCACAAGCAGGGAGAAGAGCAGGCAGAGGGAGAAGCAGACTCCCCACTGAGCAGGGAGCATGATGCAGGATTTGATTTCAAGACCTGGGATCATGACCTGAGTGGAAGGCAGATGCTTAACTCACTGAGCCACCCAGGCACCCCGGCCTAATTATTCTTGGACATTGTTTAAAGTGATGGCTTCTGACGTACTCACTTAACAGTGGCTGGAATTACATATCCCTGGAGTGGCTGGGCAGCCATGTTGTATTTATTATAAAGTAAAAGTTCACTTTCTGTGATATAAGAACATTCGAGGGAGTGATAGGCAGGCTCACTCTTGGAATTGGTTGGGGAGTTCCAGCTAATTTTCATATAACACTGTCTCATGGGAAAACCTTTGTTTACTTCCTGTCATTTGCAGGATAAAGTAAAAGCCTCAAGGCCCTTCTGTTGGTCACTTTACCCACGCAGCACCTCCACTCCAACTAAGTTAGCTTATTTCCCGTTACCCATTACATTTGTCTCTCCGTTCAGTCTTTGCTCGATACTGTTCATTCCCTCCTCTCTCTTCCCAGAAGCGCCCATGGAAATGCGAAGCATCTTTACTGACCAACTCACATCAGACATCATGACACTGGCCATAGTCCTCCCAGTTTAAAATGGTCTCTTCCTCTCATTTCCTAAACACTTGTACTTCATGCAATATCCAGGGCATTTCTCATATAATCTCTTGGGTTTTGTCTATTCGGTCATGGACACTAGAGATATACTCCTAGAAAGTCACCAGTGGCATTTAAAAGCCCAACTTAAAAAGCTGAGCCCTTTGTCTTCTGTTGCGGTCCAGCCCCTCCTCCGGCTGGTCTGTCCATTTTAAACTGCTGTCTGTGACTTATGCCCAGTGTTGTTCCGTGAACTACAGGAACCTGCACATCTTGGTGGGAAGAGAGCAGAGTATAACATTGGTGTTTATTTTTTAAAGTAAAATATGAAGATTCAAAGAAAATTATGCCCTAGTTCCTTTTTAGGACTTGACCCCCAAACTTCTTATAGGGATTTATTCTACTTGTGTAGGTGTTCTTTGAGGGACACATTTGAGAAGTAGCATGATAGCCCATTTTTCAGAGCTGTGCAATTGATTTTATTTATTCTTTGAGGTGTGGTTGACATACAACATTAGGGTGGATTCAGGTGAACAGCCAAGTCTGTACATCAGTGCTCACCGTGGTCACCAGATGACGTGATTACGGTATTATTGATTCCGTATGTTATGCTTCTCATCCCCTTGATTTATTGTACAAGTGGACTTTTGTACCTCTTAATCCCTTTTATCTATTTTGCTCATCCTCCTACTCCTCTCCTCTCTGGCAACTCCCAGTTCTCCATGTTTAAGAGTATGTTTCAGTTTTGTTTGGATGTTTTGCTTTTTAGATCCACAGATAAGTGAAATCCTATGCTATCTATCTTTCTCTGATTTATTTCACTTCACACGATACCCTTTGGGTCCATCCATGTTGTCGCAAATGGCAAGATCTAATTCTTTTTTTACAGCTGAGTACTAATGCTGATGGCCCATTTTGAATCACTAGTCCTCGCTCCATTTCCTGGTATTTTTTTTGCTCTTTGGGCCCCTAATAGACATCTCAAACTCTTTTTGCTTTGAAGGTCTATTTTCCAGCCAGGATCCATAGCATTCTCTCTTGGTACCTGTCCTGACTTCACATACTCAGCCTTCGAAGAAAGAACTCCAGTCTCCCACCCTGGCTTCAGGTGGCTTATCCTGGTTAAGGCTGCCGTTCATTAGAAGAGGGGCATCATGCATTTAAAATTGTACATTCACGTGTCTCCCCTGCTGGACTGCACACCCCTGATAGGGAGCTCCTGGAGCTTATATCTCTTTTCTTTTCCTTTTTTTAGTCTCACGGTCTCTCATATTTAGTAGTAGTACAGTAAATACTTATTGAATGGATGAATGAGCCTGATATTCCCTAAATAGATTTGAAAGGAACTTAGTTGCCCTTTAAATGAAAATGCCATGTATATACTGAGCTGCTTAATTATTTGCACTTGTAACTTTCAGTTTAACGGGCTCCCCGCACACGTGCCAACGCATACAGGGCAGAGATACTCTTTACCAGGTGTCTGAGTCAGCGGGTCATGTGATTCTGTAGATACTCCACCTCCTTCCGTCTCAGTGGCATTTAGACTTGGTTGTGTGGTGCCCACGGAGTTCCTGAATGCACTCCAGGGACTGTTCCGGGAATGTGGGTTCTGGCATGTTCTCTTCAACAGGCTTTACTCTGCTTTATTTATTGGGGTCTCACTTTAGTTTACATTAGAGAAAAGGGCTCACTTGGAAACCATTGCTCTACAAACGAATGCTCTTCAGACCATTTTTGGTGAGGCTGAATATCAGTCTTGCCTGTCCCTTGTCCACATGGCTCTCAGCCCTGAGGGTGGCCAGGTGGGATCTTAACAGCATCTGCATGTCACGATGGGCTTGGAATGAGGGTGTCGAACTCAGGCCTCCCCACAGCATGGAGTCTGCTTCCCATTCCTCTGCTCTGAGACTCATTTGTTGAGATTTGTGCTCAAGAAAGCCATAGCGTTGGCAGGAAGGACCCTGTCCCCTTTCACTGTTCTCTCACTGCTGTCATTTGACGGGCTGGGGGTGAGTCTTTTCTACAGCAGGGCTCCATGCTGCTTCTACTAGTGTTTGAGAAGACATAGTCGGACTGTTTAGTATAAATCCAGGTCATCTTAGTATTATTTCTTCCTGATGTGCTCAACTTCTTTCTCTTTTAACATGTCATTACCTGAAAAATGCCAGGAGTTTTAAAGCATTTTTTTTTAAGTATATTCAGTGTTGTGTAACCACCACCACTGTCTGTTTCCTCAGCTTTCTCATCATCCCGAACAGCAAAGCACTCTTGTCCCTCCTCCTGCACATGTTCTCAGATGCATCGCTGCTGTGCAGCCGGTGTTTATGAGCTGGAAGGGTCAGCCCCTGAAGACAGATGTGCCCAGCCTCCTGCCTAGAGGCTGCAGTGTGATCCATGTCTCCTTCGGTGATAAAGAACATTCTACCCCTAACAACCCGTAGTGTAGTTGAAGACAAGTCACTGTATGAACATTTGTTTCTCAGTGAAACACCCAACTCCTGTAACCCTGTCCTTCTCCCTTTAAACTTTCCTGTTGACTTTTCACGACTTCCTAAAGACTCTCAATGACCTCTTTAAAATAGTACAGAACAGGAGCTCATAGTATAACGAAGGGCGGCCAATACCGAATATGGCTTAAGTGTCCCATGGTCCCTTAGTCCTATCAGTCCTGTTGCACGCCTGCGGGAGGCTTGTTGTTGGGGGCAGGAAGAGGGAGGGCTTGCAGGTGACTGCTGCTCGCCCCAGGGGTCGGAAGCCCAGGAGGAACGGGGTGATCCACTTTGCCAGCTTGGAAACAGATGAGCTCATGGCTCTTTTCCTACTGAAATGGGGTTTTGCCCTCTCTGCACACTAGGTTGATAGGAAATCTGCATCTCTGTGTAAGGTACCCTCCACGTCCTGAGTTGCCAGTGAACCCCAGGGGCTTACTCTGTCCAGAGGGCCAGCTTCGACTGGTCGTAGTGGTAGCAACTACCAACAGGATGGCTCTGGACTCAGCTTCATGCCCCAGCCATGAATGTGGCTGCACTCCTAGGTGCCTGCTTAGCATCAGGATTTTCTTCATCAGAACTATTGTTATAACCTCCCTCTGCAGCTACTTTTTTTCTAATTCCCTGACTGGTGTTAGTATCCATCCGTCACCCAAGCTAGAAGTCTTGGCGTTCTCTTTCATGGGTTCTCGTCCTTCACTGCTTCCACTAACCCCATGTCCAGCCCATCACCAGGTCTGTCTGACGAAGCTTCTCAGGGTCTCTCTCCTGCTGCGCTCCCGCTAGTCCTGGCCCAGACTCTCAGGCCCTTCGCCCAGCCTTCAGCAAGGACACTGTAACTGCTTTTCTGTCCCCATGCCACGCTCACCATAGTTTTGCCAGGATTATTTTTCTACAGGATAGACCTGATTATTTACTGTCCTTCTATTGAAAGAGAGATGAATCTAAAATTACCCGGAGTAATAACCCAGTATCTCCAGTGTAAAATTATTCTTCCTTCACCTGGCATGTATGGCCCTTAATGGGATGACCTCGCTCTACAGTTCAACTTCATCACCTGTCCTTCCCCTTAGAGAGCTTGAATTCTTGGCACACAGAACTGCCTTTGAGGAAGAAGGGGAAGAGGGGATAGCTCTGGGGCATCCAGTGAGAGAACAATGAGTTTTCTCTGGGGCTGGAAGGGTGGTGTTTTGGGGGGCCACCATCCCCAGTCCCAGTGGGAGGTGAACAGCTTTCATCTTGGGGCTTCAGGGAAAGCAGGACCATCAGCTCTACCAGGAAGCAGAATCATCGGCAAATAGTAGGACAGTTTGCTCTTTGAAGTCTTGGGGCACACAGTCCACAGAGTCTGGAAAAATCAGGACCATTTTTCAGACCAGCCAATCAATATAAAGCAACCTGGGTATAAAATGTCGAGTGATTTGGAGAGGGGCTATCTTTTAATTTGATGATCTTTATATCTCTGAGGCCCAGAAAGTGCCTGACAAATGTTTGTTGAGCAATTTATTTCTGCTACTTTTTCACTCTACTCCATTAATATATTGTTTGCTTATAACGTTAAATTACATTTAATTCTACTGAATTCATTCTGGCTTCAAAAAGCCATTTCTTTCATTCACTTAGGAAAGCTTTATGGAATAACTACCATGCAACTACATTAGAACGTTTGTAGGGCAAAGATATGATGATTGATCTTCATGAATCTTCATAGTAAGTCATTTAGAGATAGACATAAGATGTTTACATATAATCTCTCACTACATGTTTATATGTTACCATCTTTTTCATTTATCATCCTGGACCATGAGTAATCATGGTCTATGTAGTAAATTCTTCTCTCCTGGCCAATTTAAGAACGATTGTGTATGATGACTTACTCTGTGTTGCAAGACTTTGTATGTATTATTATGCAGAATCATCATATGTATAATAATAATTATTATATACCTGTATATCTTTTATGTAAAGAAAAGTGATCTGGTAGAGTCTGGAAATTTAGCCAAAGATAGAATTAATTCTGCACTTTTTTTTAGACCTTGTCCAAATTCTCAAAAGGATTTCAGTTGAGGTTTTTTACCTTTTAGTAAGATTTCTTTTTGTCTTTCCTAAAAAGAGTCAGCCTCTTGGAGTTGAGTATAAGTGAAGACATAGATTTGGAAAGAAATGAGGAAAGTGCACACGTTTCCTTATAGAATCATGCTTGTGGCGTTTCCTTTTCCTGGCATTAAACATGGCGGAGACGTTGACTGAGCCCAACTGAAAAGACAAAGTCAACTAATGCTTCCCATCTCAATGTCTTACATACTTTTCACCATTTCCTTTGAAGTCAAAGAACTTGCACCCCCTCAAAAAAAAAAAAAAAAAAAAAAAAAAAAAAAAAAAAAAAAAAAAAAAAAAAAAAAAAAAAAAGAACCAAAATCAGTGGGCTCCTCTGGGAGGGCGGATTAAGCCCACTTTTTCTGAGAAGGAACCTGTGACTTTCAGAGGCGGCAGGTACCCTGTTAACATCTCGTAACCATGAAAAACCCGCACCCGCTTCAGCTGCGTGTGAGTGCCCTTGGCTCAGACCTTCAGTATTTGACCCAGGAAGCTGAAGTCTGGGAGGAGGACGCGAGCACAGTTGGGAAGGGAGTCCAGCGTAGGCCTGTTCCTGTGACCACACCAGCACCTGCGGGCCCACTCAGCCAGCTTGCTGTGTTCGGCACCCACTCCATCCCAGTTTGTCGGTTCACTCGGATGCTTTTGGTCTCCTGCTCTGTTTCCGACCCTCTGCTCCATCTGCCCCCAAGGTGCAAGGCAGCATCTCTCCTCTCTCTGCGGAAGAACCCCATCGCCCACAGGTGTAGCAGGACTCTAGGGCCTCCTCCCCAGGTGGGATTTTCAGGGCTGCTCCCAGCTTCTCTGGCCAAAGGAAGGAATATTCAGTTACCCCAAGGCCATGTGCACACATTGTCCTCTAGGGACACCCAGCTTGTCTCTTCTGAGGAGCTGTCTGAGCTCAGCCTTCCTCTACTGTCCCCCCGCCGACTCCCCTCAGTGACCATAGCAGGTCTCTGTCTTCTGTGCTTTGAGATCCCTCGCAGGCAGATAGACTGTGCGCTGTCTCCCGGGGGAAGCTTGTCCGGGCTGCCGTGGCCCCCCAGCTATCCTCCCTCCCAGCACTGTGTCTTTGTCCTTGGGCCCCACCAGGTCCTGATTTGTGGTCGTTTGGTGGGTTTTTGTTGTGACTTCGGAAGAAATGCTTATATACATGGCTGGGATGGCCCCTAACCAGAGGCTCCCTCTATGCTCTCACCTTCTCTTCCGGATTTTCAGAGCTAAGAAACTCAGGTCGTGACAAAGCACACTGGCTTTTAGCGGGTTCCCGAATCCCGTGGCTTGCGTGCTGTCCCTCTGAACACAGCCCTCTGTCGTAGAGCTCCATCTCCAGAGCAGGGGTGGAACCTCTGAAGAAAGAGCACCCCTTTAGCTCCACGTGTCGGGGTTCGTGCAGAGAAGCAGCTTGGCACTGATCGGAGGAGCAGGTAGAAGGCGGCCGAGTGGTCGACCGGAGTGAGTCCAGGCTCTTGCCAGGCGTGGGGGGGAGGGGGTGGCAGCCACCAGGGCCGTGCCCACTGAGATCACGCCGCAGCCTCGGTCGCTTGCTTTCCCGGCCTCCCGCATGGCGAAGATGGAGGAGAGAAACCCCGCAGGAAAGAAGCTGCTTGCCCAGATTGTGCTGGTCACCGGCCAGGAAAGTCTGTGTTTGGGTGCTGAAACTCACACCACGTCCGCCTGCAGCTTTCCTTCGGAATTCCTCCCGGAGCCCTTCCAGACACACCCTGTGCGGGAGACATCCTGAGGAGGGCCTTAATTTTGCTGGCTCGGCATTATTTAAATCGTGCTTAGTCATTCATTCTCATAAAATCTGGAATATCACTTACTGTTTCTATGTTGTCCTTTTCGCAGGTGTTTGAGGTAAAAATAACTTCATTACAAATGAAAATATTTCTCCTCTCAAGCAGATACCAACATGTAACAATATTGTAAAGTCAGAAATCTGTGTCATTTGTGTTCACCCATGTTAGATAGTAAAGGCAGAATTAATACTTTTATGACCTTTTTAAAAATTGGAGATAGTTACCTCAAAGCAGTATATCAAAGTTTCCTTATATTCATTAATATATCCATATATTAATTAGTCAAATATTCAGCTAAGCAATAAAAAAACCTAGATTCATTATACAGTGAGAAATTCTACAGAGAAATCTGGCGCGTACGATGCTAAGTGCGTTAAAACATCATTGTATTAAATGTGCTGTATTTTTTTGCAGGAGCTGTGCTTTTCCTGATAGATACTTTCTGTAGTCCTCTTCTTTTTTACCATGTTTAAATTTCAAGCATTTAATGGAGTAACTGTGTCTTTTAACACCCAGATTAGAGGGAAAAAAAATCCACTTCTCTCAAACTTAGGGAAGACACCAGGTGATACACAGTGTGAATAGATTGGATGTTCAAAATAGCTCCGAATAGCATCCTCTAATGCGGTTATTTAAGGGAAATATTTTATACCTGACCAACTTAAGAGTTTTCTTTTGTAACATGTATTAAGTACCCCCAGTGAAGTGGGGATACCTTAGCTCAAAAACAAAATCCCCTTAGGGAAAAGGGTCTTAAAGGCATTGTAAAAGTTCTGGAGATCTGTTGCACAACAATGCAATTATCATTAACTGGACTGTGCACTTAAAAATGGTCAAGATGGTGAGGAGCCTAGTGGCTCAGTTGGTTAAGCATCTGACCCTTGGTTTTGGTTCAGGTCATGATCTCAGGGTTGTGAGATCAAGCCCCTCATCAGTCTCCCCACTCAGTGGAGAGTCTGCTTGAAGATTCTCTCCCTCTGCCCCCCGCACTTGCTCAAGCTTGTGTGTACACTCGCTCGCTCTCTCAAATAAATCTTTTTTTATATATATTTTATTTAATTATTTGAGAGAGAGCGAGTGAGAGAGAGCATAAGAGGGGAAAAGGTCATAGGGAGAAGCCGACTACCCGCAGAGCTGGGAGCCCAATGTGGGACTCGATCCTGGGACACCAGGATCGACCTGAGCCAAAGGCAGTGGCTTACCCAATGGAGCCACCCAGGCACCCTTCAAATAAATCTTTTTTTAAAAAATGATTAAGATGGTAAATTTTATGTTATGTGTTTTTTAACCGTAATTGGAAAAAAATTAAAAAAGTGAAGGCACGTAGTTACAAAGTTCAGATGGCAGTGGATTTGGTCTGGGCAGGTCCGGGGAGGCATGGTGGCAGGGACGTCTCCCCCGTGAGTCAAGGCTGGAGAAAGACAAAGCCCTCTCCTCTATTGCCTTGGACGTCTCTTTGCTCCTACACTGTCATTTCTGAAGGTGATGCCTCAACCAACAGCATCATACCTGGGTGCCTTCTGTGCCAACAGCCCATTCTCAGAAAGCTCTACATCCCAACCCATGCCACATACTCTTCCTGGTCCTTGCACCTGCTGGCCAGGTGGGTAAGTGGGTCGGTGGCCTCGACGTCCATCCCAACTGAACGTCTGTGGCAGAGCCCAGCCCAGGCTTTCAGCCCCGTTGTCCCACCATGGGTCCTCTGCCTCAGCTCATTTTCCTATGACACCCTCCCTCAGAGGGAATTTAAGGTGTGTTCCAGATGAAACCCGTTCATGAAAGTTCTTTTATCCTAAGAGAATTTAGCCAGAAAGAAAGTTAAAATGAGATGCACCAGGAATATGGTGGGTTTCTTCAGACTATAGCCAGTTTTATTGCCTTTGATTTTGATAGATTACTTGAGTTTCTGAAAGCTTGCATTTGGATTCAGGAATCATTCCCATTTCCAAAGAAGGGGTGTGTTTTTTGCCGTTGGATTATTTTTTCTTCTGCTCATGCACAGTGATCTCTTTGGCCCTGTTTCCATCAGGAGATGAAAGCATGGAAATTAAAAAACAAATCACAGGAATGAGAAGATTACTGAATGACAGCACTGGGAGGATCTATCAGCGTGTGGGCAAGGAAGGAGAAAAATTAAAAGAAGAACCCCAAGATTTGGATTCAGTCTGGCCTCCGCATCTGAACTCCTCTGCTGAGGCCCCACAGAGCCTCCACCCTTCTTCACGAGGCACGTGGAATGAGTTACCACCCCCCAGCGGGCAGTTCTCAGGGCAGTATGGCACCCGCTCTAGAACCTTCCAGAATCAACCCCACACCACTGGGAGCTCCAACGGTATGGTCCTTACGAGACATTGAGAATGCTGTGGAGGGGCGAGGGTGACCAAATGTGTTTTATATCTAAATGTTCAGCATGGTTTTGAGTTCAGTGCATTAAATTCTCCCCTAGTCACCTGCCTTGACTAAGTAACACAAAGAGTATAAAAAACCAGAACTAAGAGGCAAGACTGAGCTCTATGTTAGAAGTAACGATTTTTTAGTAGAGATCTTAGCTCTTTAAAAAGTGAAAGCTATCATTTGCCAACATACAGATACTTTTGTCACAAGAGCCTAGACATTAGGGCAGAAGGAGCTCCCCTTTGGCATACGTGTATCATGAGTACATACTCTTGCTTTTTTGCTTTTTTCGTGATCACAAGAGTTGGGGTGAAAGGCAGGGGACCCATATCCCAGCATGCTAGTGAAACCTTCATTTTTATGGCACGTTCCTAGAGCGTGCTTCATTAGGGCTGAAAATTATCCCTTTACAGTTAAATTTCCCTAATTTAAATTCCTAATTGTTCAGGAAAAAAATTAAATGGCAGTTTATTTTCATAGCTTAAAAAAATTGATAATTTTTTTTTCTCGACATTAACTTTCCATCTAGTAACCTTGGGTGTTAGTTGTCCCATAAATTATCTATGGATGTGCAGATCTGTAGTTTTCAGAAAGAGAACAAGAAAAAGCAAGACTGCATTTTCAGTTTCCTTGAAAAGTTAAAGATTTTCTTTTTCCATTCATTATTCCTTCAAGAAGAAAAGTGTTTTGATTTTTTTTTTAAACACAATTTGTAGTAACCAGTTCAGAGGCATGAAAAGCCATCCCGAGGCACTGCTGATGAGATAGGAGGGACCCCAAGAGACATACGGGAGTCTTCTCTTTCTCTCAATATTGCATAAGCCAGATCACATTCACATGCTGGCATGCTTCCAGGTTAGGGGGACATGGCTCTTCAAAGACTCCTCCATAAAAATAAGAAGTCAGTTCTCCTTAAAATTAGAAAATGATTTATAACAAGCTGGAAAGGGTTGGTTTTGTCCTCTAAAAATGATAAAGACAGTACTTAAATAGTGACTAGGAATATTCTATTACACCCTCCTAACTCGGCTGCCATGCATGAAACGGTAAGAGAAATAGGACACCGTTAGGTGTGTATGAAGTTAGTTCACCCCACATCAATAAGTTTTGTGTGAAGAGCATTCTGTTTTCCAGCGTGCAACAAGGATGGTGGATTTACTTGGGAAAATATTATTAACATTAAAAGTTACAAACATAAATCCCCCCGTATTGGTTTGAAAACAGATTTTTGTGTTTATTGTTTACTTATTTTCAGTAGAAATTGATCATATATAACTGTGACTACTTTGAATTTCATTGAAATTATTTGCAGTTTTGAAAGTTGTAACATCTCAGTTCACTACAACTTTGAGTGTAATTACACTACTCCAAGCATTAAAGTTGTCCATACGTATTTCCTGGTTTTGCTGTAATGAAGTTTTTTATAGTATCCACAAATAATGCATACTGTGGAATTAAAATTACATTTAATGTATAATGAAAGATACCATTGGATCCATGCCTTTGAACTTTCCCATTGCACCTGGGAGCAAACCTAAGTAACAGCAGCACTTTCCAGTTCTCAGTGGTTGGGTTGGACAGACGCTAGAGGGAGTGCTGCAGAAAGAGGGAATTTCCAAATGTTCCATTGTATCCCAAGGACCAGGGCACAAACTGTGTTTACTTTAATAGGATAGTTTTATTAAGAAAAAGATACTAAACTGAAACAGACATAAAGAGGCTAGAGTGAGGGAAACGTAAAACATGGGGATGGAGAAAAGACGTATGAGGATCTCCTTCCCTAAGGTGTTGCAAAGCCAACATGCCCCCAGCCTGGAACCCACCAAGTCTGAATACAGCCTCCTAGGTACCCTCTGCTTCCCTGGCTCTTCCCCATCCCAGATGTCCCAGCCCCCGGAGAGTGTTCTGAAAGTTTTAATGTGTTGGCAGTTCTTAATTCAGGGAAATACTAGAAAAACTCTTTTTTTTAATAGTTTGACACATTTCATTATTAACATGAGATTCCAGAACATGCAGCTCCCAGGTTTTTCTGGAAGGCTGTTCTTCTCAGAGCTCGTGTTTTTGTACAGCAGAGTGTGTGTTTCTAGTGAGTTTTTACGGTGCTGTCCCCTGAGATGCCAGGGTGTGACACAAGGGAGGCCTGCTGTGACAGCGAGCGCAGGCGTATGTCTGTGCCGGGCCACCAGCCCGTGAGAGGCACACGCCTTACGGTGCAGAAGCCTGGATGATTCGATCAAGTTGGCCCGCTGACACCCAGGTGGTAACAGTTATTGGGTGCATTTCCCTGATGCACTGTTTCATACCACTGTCAAGATAGCTTCCTCCTTCCCAACCCCTTTGTAATTTTATTGTTGATGTTTGCAGTGTGCCCTCCTTTTCTTTGATGCTTAGGAGAACTTCCGGCCGTGAATTCGTCTGTTGGATCAAACTGCTGCACTTGCAACTGCCAGTCAACGTTGCAGGCCATCCTCCAAGAGCTCAGGACCATGCGGAAATTAATGCAAATCCAAGCAGGTACCGAGCCCAGGCCCGGGGTGGAGGCCCCGACCTGTAACACCTTGGGCCTCTTAGGCTGCGACATTGATCGTGCTCTTAGTACTTAGCTCTTCCCACCTTGCTGTCTCGCTGTGCTTTTTCAAGCATTCGTTTCCTCAGCTTTTGCTACAATATGTTTTTCCTTTAGCAGATCTGACAGGTTTCTCATTGCTGATACTACTGCTCATGCACTCACGCACGCGTGCTGCACAAAGTTCGCTCCCCCATCTCCGAGCCCTCGACACGTGTCAGTTAGCTGAGTTTTGAGGGCATCGTATGTGAAGGTGGGCATAGTTCTTCAGCTCACTTTCCCAGTGTGAGTCGACAAGGAAGTCCACCTCCGGACAGAAGTGTGGCAGACTCCTCTTACCCTGAGGTGCTCCGTTTGGGGGCTGCCCGTGCGTCGGCAACCACCACGCCCGTCCCCGTCCCTTGAGAGGCTCAGCGTGACAGTGGGGAAGCCGCACACTGTCCTATAGAGGCTAGAGGGCCCTCTCGGGAGCGTCGCTGTCCTGCTGGAGACGGTCAGGACTGTGAGCATATGAGTTGTTGCCTCTTAAGCCCTGCTTCTGGCTTGTCTCCCTGATATTCAACATAGAGAAGCCCGGAGACACCTGGTGTCCTGTCTTCCTTAGTTACACGATGCCTCTTTTGTCCTCACTCGTCTTAGTCAAGTGCAGGGATGGAAGAGCCAGTGAGTCTGCAGGTTGGGGTCAGAGCCTCCTGTGTGACTTCTCTGTGCTCAGACTTCTCATCTGGAGCTGGGGCATTAATATCTGATGGTTTCAAGATAGGATGAGTCAGTCAACGTAAATGAAGTCTGTAAAGCATGGTACCAGCAGCGCCTGTTCCATTCGTGTTGTTCTCAAGACCTGCAGCGGGTTCATGCAAGTCTGGGTCACCACCACAGTGGCTGTGGGGACTAATCTTGACCAATGGGGGGAAAAGGCAACTTTTGGGTCCCAGGTCCAGAAAATAATTAATCATTTGATTAAGGCCTCCTCTGGTGAGAGAAGACTGCTCCTTGAGCAGGAAACGGCACAGTCCTGTGCAGTCTGCATTCCATCCCTGCACTGGAAAGAGATTCAGCAAGGTCATCATTCTGAAACTGTACATCGGAGCCACTAATGAATTCTAGTAAAATTGTAATATTCAGTGATATGGTTTTGATATAAAAAACTTAATACGTAGACACACCTGTCACCCAAGAGCATAGGAAAGGAAGGCCCTCTGAGAAGCAGCATCTAACTGTATGTGCTGACTTTGGTTTTAGCCTGAGGAAAGAGTAAGCATTTTGGTCAGGCCAGTAAGCGTTCACTCATCTTGTCCCAACACAGCCACCTATGTTCTTATCAACCTGGCAAAAGGTAACATCTCTTAAATGAGAAGCACAGAAAGGAAGGTTACTTCATGATGTACAGATTCTTTCCTTGGAGGAAGAATTTGTTAGCACTTAAGAAAATGTGCATATGAAATTCTAATGATTTATTTTGTTACTTAAGCTCCTTACTACTGAAATGGCAAACTACATTAAATTGCAACCATTTAAATCCTTGACTGAAACCCTTTTGGAATCTATTAAGTAAATGCCACTTTGTCACCGTGTTTTCTTTTCTGAATCTTTGCAGATTAGGGCGTTAAATGATTCCAGAGCCCGTAGGAGAGCAGAAAGGATAAACCGAAAAAATGACTCTCCTTTAATTTCCTTAAACTTAAGAATCTGTGTTGTGTGGGCAGGTTGACTTAAGGCTTATTGCCTGTAATACATAGATTTAAATTATATTTAGAAAGTTTCACCTTTACTTGAGTGAGAAGACAAGGAATATGATGAAACAATAAGGTCTGAAAGCAAGAGAGGACGACTGCGTCTAGACTTGTCAATGGAGGAGAAAAACTCAGATAGCTCCTGTGTTCTTTAAATCCAAAGCATTTTCACTTTTACTTTAGAATAGTGAGGTTTGGAGAGGCATGAGTCCTAGACCATAGAGAGTTGCTTCCCTTTTAAGTTTGACTTTGGGTATGGAGACCTGGCCTTGGGTGAAAATTCAGAGAAGAGAGAAAAGATCTCCACTCAGGCTTGTACACTGGAATCACCAGAGGAGCTTTAAGAAAGATCTCAGTGCCTGGGTGCCACCCGTGCAAATTCCAATTCATTTAGTCTGGGGCAAGGCTGAGGCACTGCCTTTTTTCTTTTTAAAGCCCCTGGGTGATTCTAATATGCAGCCAAGTCAAGTGCTAGCGAACAAGACTGATAACTGCACAGGTGGCTAAAAACCTTTTCAGTGCTCCTGTGCAGTGCAAGTAGTTGGTTTCTTTCTTTCTTTCTTTCTTCCTTCCTTCCTTTCTTTCTTAAATAATCTCTGCACCCAAGGTGGGGCTTGAATTTACAACCCCAAGATCAAGAGTTGCATGCTCCTCCAGCTGAGCCAGCCAGGTGCCCCAAGTAGTCCATTTCTAATACTTGTAAATTTCTTGCCAGTCTAGAGATGCAAATACCAAGTTCAAGGTATAAATATCCTTTATTTGCAAACTGATAGGAAATAATCCATATTTATGTGCATTTAAAGATCTTTAGTTTTCATTTGGCTTCTTTCTGTAAAAAAGCAGGCATATCCTATGATCATATTTAGTAAGCCATATTGATATGTGAAGATTTAAATAATGATGCTATATTTTTCCCTAACACTTTCCATCAGAATATTTCTAAATGGTTAACAAACATGATTTGCCAAAGTACATCTGTGAAAAAAACTATACTTACTACCCTTGGTTTCCTAAAATGGAGACTCAGTAGTGGTACTTGGTCTTTGTCCAGTGATTTTCATCTTTGGAACTCCACCTGTTTCTGGATTTTACTGGCCTTCTTGACTTGTACAAAACCATGTCATTCCTATTTATTAGCTCCCTAAAACCAAGGTACGGAGGGCAGCCCGGTGAGAATGCAGTCGCGAGCACAGGGCTGTGGAGATAGTTGGTGTGCGGACAATACGGGTGCAGAAGGCGTGACCTGCCCTGATGAGCAGCCGGCAGACTTTGCCCTTCGTCCGTACTAGTCATGCCAGACTCATTCTTTGATAAATGCTCATCACCACTCAGTCTTAGTCAGCTTTGATGTCTGTAGATCGCTAGCAGTCATTCAGTTGACCCTCAAAGGACGGTGAGAATATTCCTGAGTTTGGCTTACCACAAAGCCCCGACAGCTACACCCGAACTTAAGTTCTGAATTCCCATTTATATAAAAATGTCCTGCGACTTGTAAGATCACGCTCAGATGTTTTCCTACAGCTCACATCCCTCTCTTCCTGGCAACCCAGCTGCAGCAGTGTCATTATTTACCATTGTGGGGGACCGGGTTTTCTCTACATTGCTCTCCTGCACGTAGAACTCAAAAGTGCCCCAGAGACAACCTCTGGTGACCTGTAGGTCCCACAGGAGATTGACTGTGGTCTGCTTCCTTGCCTGAACCCCATTTCGGTCTCAGCCCTTGGAACATATAGGGGGGTGTTAACTTCTCGTAAGTTAGACTCAGGTGCCTGTACCTATTTTTGTTTGTTCTCCACAGCTGGAACCCAAAACAGACAACAACCCCCAATTTCCCTTATATGCTCCCAGCGAACTGCTGTTTCACGCAAGAGAAATAAAAAGAAAAAAGTGCCCCCAAAGACCGCTGAACCTCTGACCATAAGGCAGAAGCCAGGTGTGTTAGAAACGGAGAAGAAGACAGCTGGGGCCTCGGAGCAGCCTGGTGCACAGGCTGCCGAGCCCCCGCCGGCCGAGGAGAACCACGTGCTGGGATTCGGCATCGTCCTGGAGTCTTCTGCCTCAGACGTAAGTCCGTGTTCTCTGGCTGCTGACCCTAAGCTGACATCTCTTGCAGGAATTTTATAGCATTAATGCACTTACAGGAGCCGCTTCCTTAGTTGGTTCCTCCCAAGAACACTAGAGAAAACTTGCAAAAGACTTGTGGCAGTGAGGAAAGCAAGACTATTCATAACTTCCTTGCCTAAAATGTTTGCTTCCTCAAATCTTCTACTTTCTTTATTTGAACGTGCCTCTAGTCTTTATCCCTGCACGCAGAAAGCTGATGGAGTAAATAATCTGCTCACTAATTTCTTTAACAGTTTTAATTCTGAAGAGGCCGTTTTCAATTTCCTCAGCGTAGAGAGCTAAAAGAACGTAATTAAATCCTTTGTAAATGGGCATAAATGAACAGAACCTTACAGATAAGGTCACACCTTTCTAGAAACACAAACTAATAATAATAAAAAAAAGCAGTAGTGCTAATTCTATGTTATAGATGCAAGCCACACTGCTAATTAGGTCACAGTGCCATGCCATTTACTCTGCGTAATGATAGGTTAACGCTCTGCAAAGGTCTTTCTATTTTAATATCATAGCTAGAAAGTTGTTGCAGTCCCAGATGTTGGATGACATCTAAGATATCCATCTGACTAGCCATTTTGTAGTCATATGACCATACACTTATGTCTTTAAGAATATGCTATCTTTGCAACTGCATACTCTGTTTACAACATCTTTTTCTAAGTACGTTGATACGAACCCGGTCTTGTTGGTGAAGTTCTTAAAATAAACAAGAGTGAGTGATCTGTTATTATCAGTTTGCATAGGATGAGAATCCTGCTGAGAACACCCACGAGCCTATATGGGATTGGAGTTCGGCCCTACCTTTTAAACTTTAAATAAAAAATAATTGCTATTTTTTAAAAAAAGTGTTCCCCTTCAAATCGCAGAAAGGCGGTTTGCTAGCATGTATCCACATGGGGTCTTCACTAAAGGGAGGCAACTTTTTTAGACTAGAAAGTCATTTGAACTTTTACCCAGTCTTTATTGTCAGTCCTTAGTGTGAAAGAGTTTTCCTGGTTTTGTTTTTTACCTTTGAACGCATGCTAAAATTGTAAAGCAGTTCATCTTGACTCAAAACTTAATTTTAAAAAAATCATTAATGATGATAATGTTCTACCCCAGGCCATTCAGCTGATCTGATTATATCATATGCTCACTCAACTAAGGCCCCGGTTTCACAGCCCAGATAGATCACATATTTGGAAACAGAAGTGAATTATTCCACAACACAAAGTACACTCAATCTGAAGCAGTTTTCGTAAGACTTTTATATTTTTCTTAAACTTTCTAAGAGTTCTTTTCTGATAGACATTTATGTATCAGGAACAATCATTTGAATTGTGTGAATCATCTCCTAAATGGGTCCACTCTAATGCTAGTAACTGAACTTTCTCCTTTATTTTTAAGCTCCAAATATACGTCAGAGGTAAACTGAGGAAGATCTGGTAAAGGCCTTATGTACATTCATAAAATAGAATAGAATTTTACTGATGTCAGCATTATAATTTTGGTTATATGTCAACTAAAAATAAATGCTTTTTATTCATGATTGTTTTTGCTAACAAGAACTGTTAAATTTAACAAAGCACATTCAGAATTGTCCATGAAAACTCAGTTAGGTGCTGAGTATCTTTGACTGAAGAATAACACGCTTCTAAAGCAAAAAAATGTATAGAGGTAATTATCTTTACATTATTCAGCTGATATGCCATTTGATTCATCTGTTCAGCAGAAACTGTAACCACACTTAGAGGTCTGTGCAATGAATCTCATCACTGGATAAGGCAGTTTTGCCCACAGATAGCGTTCACCAGCATCAGTGAACCCGCTCCCACGGTCCCAGGTGCCGGCATGGGGGAGGAGGTAATCTGTGTGAACTGACTCCCTTAGGTAATAGAACCATCAGTGCAAAGACATCCAAATTTAGGTGCCCTTCTGTTCTTTATTATTTCTTAGCCATGGTCTTTTTAAAATTTGGTGGAGTCCAGAGGAGAAAATAAGGAATATATAATAATCTTGTAGGAATTGTTCTATAGAATGGGTTTCAGAAAACATTATATAAGTGGATGGAAATTCTGTGTTTATGTATTTGAAGTTGGGCTCTGGGAAGTACCGAGCATTGGGAGGATTAGTTCCAAAGCTGTAGGACTGGGCAGGTGGCCCAGGGCTGCTGGAACAGCTGCCTGGCCAGCATTGGCAGCAGATGATGATACAAAGGCAGGATGGGTCCAGGTAGTGAAAGCCCCAAGAGGCCATGCTGACGGCCTTGACCTGCGTCTTGTGGGCACTTGGGAGCCATTGTAAGTTTCAAGTAGAGGAATGGTCATACCTGTGTCTCAAAAGAATGGAGAGTGGCACTGCCTTGTGGATGATAGACTGAGAGAAGATAGTAGAGACAAAGAGACCAGGAGGAAGACAGTCGCAGTTGCTTGGGTCTGGGAGGGTCTACATGAGCAGTGGAGCCTGCAGAAAGACAAAGGAGGCATTGAGGAAGCGCCCACACAGAGGGCTTGGTGGCTCAGTTGAGAGCAGCCCCCACATTTCTCTCTTGGAAAACCAGGTTAGGTACTTGGCTAACTGAAATACAGGGGAAGCAGGGGCAGAAGCAGGCCTTCAGTTCCAGATGGGAAGCACAAGTAAGTTTAGTATCGTAAAATGGTCCTTAGATGTTTGGGTGACGGGAGAAAGATTAGAGCTAGAAGCAACAAGAAAAAGACACTTAAAACTCATGCTTTCATGACATCATTAGGTATAAAAATTCACATTAATTTTTTCTAATTTCCAATGTATTAGGTTCTCCGTTTTGCACCATGACTTTTAGGGTCACCCCAATATAGATTTGTCTAGAGGCCATGGAGGGCTTGCAGGGAGACCACCCATCATCTGAGCGACAACTCTTACCTCTACTCAGATGTGGAAAAACACTGCGCTCTCGTCAAAGCCAACTGCACTGACCCTCCAAGTTTGTAGACACTAAATGATAGCGAGCATGTGAGACTGTCCTTCTGCAGGGCCTGGCATGTAAAAGGTACTCAATAAATGTGATTTGTCTGCACACGACAAAGCCTCTGCATTTACATGAAGCACATACAAAATAAACTCTGGAAACTTTAGGTCTGGGCTTAGCTTTAATTAGAAACCTCTCTTCACCTTAACTCCCATTTCCTCATTCTCTCCTCATTACCCCCCTCAGTACCCAGGCCCTACCCTCCAACGTAATTCTTTTGTTGTTGTTGTTTTTAAGATTGATTTATTTATTTGAGAGAGAGAGTAAGCACTCGCTCATGCACGCAAGTGGGGGGAGGGACGCAGGAAAAGGGAGGGAGGGAGAGAGAGAGCACTGGCAGCAGGGACAGAGGGAGAGGGGAAGAGGGAATCTCAAGCAGACTCCCCGCCAAGCATGAAGCCCAACATGGGGCTCGATCACATGACCCTGAGATCATGACATGAGCCGAGACCAAGAGTCAGATGCTCAACTGCCTGAGCCCCCCAGGTGCTCCCAACACAATTCTCTTTTCTCGAACTTTCTATACTAGTCTGTAATTACAGAGCAGGGGCTGTATGATAATAGTGGTATTTGTGTGCCCCTCTCAGCTCAGTAATTTTATATCGTTTTCATCCTCAATCTCCGAGGGATCATTACTGTTCTTGCAGATGAGGACACGGTAGCATAAAGGGCTTACATAGTCTGCTCAGGCTCCCAGCCAGGAAGTTCGAGCTGGTCTTTACACCCAGCTCTGTGGTTGCCCTTAGCCACTGAGTGACACACTTGGGCGTCCGTTCCAGCCCCATTCCTGGACAGGACAATCAGTTGTATGAGGAGAACCAAAAGGTTGGACTAAGGCAGTTTAGTTTCTTTAGTTGGAAGGTTCTAGGAGAGATGTGAATGGTTAAAGGTGCAGGCTCTGAAATCGGGCTGCCTGAGCGAGCAGCTCAGCCAGGTGACCCCTCACCTCAGTTTTCGCTCCATAAAATGGGAATAATAGGAACGCTGACCTCCCGGAACTGGCCTGCGGGAAGGGTTACATGAAGTCATCTACAGGAAGCATTTAGAATAGTTCCTGGTACATTTCAAACATTCAGTAAATACTGGTTCTTTTTTAAACTGTAACAGTCCTAGCTGAGTCCCTTATAGGGGCAAATCTAAATGTTTGTTAAATAAACTGAAGTGTATATAGGAATGAACGAATACACATGAATAGTGTTTATAAAAAGAGAATGGCCAGGGGCGCCTCGGTGGCTCAGAGGGTTAAGCCTCTGCCTTCGGCTCAGGTCATGATCTCGGGGTCCTGGGATCGAGGCCCGCATCAGGCTCTCTGCTCAGCGGGGAGCCTGCTTCCCTCTCTTGCTCTGCCTGCCTCTCTGCCTACTTGTGATCTTTCTCTGTCAAATAAAATAAATAAAATCTTTAAAAGAGAGAGAGAGAGAGAGAGAGAGAGAGAGAGAGAGAGGCCATAAATGTTTCTGCAGGATTATTTGACCCATTTTACATTAGCACGTTGAATAAAATTCAGGCCTAGGTTCCACATAAGCCAAACCAGGCACCCAAAACCCAAAACCGAATTTAAAATTTAAATACAGTATTTCCTTCCTTCTTTCACAACTCTGTGCTCTGCCCATACTGAGTTTTTTGCAGTCCCTGTTTTTTCCTGCTTAGTTGGATATACTAAGTTGTGTTTTTCACAGTAGATGTATGTGGACTGAGCTTGTTTCATTGTTGTTGCTTTTTGATTTAGCTTGGTTTTTTTGCTTTGGTGAAACACTCAGATCAATTTTTAAAAATATATTTATGAGGGGCCCCTGGGTGCCTCTGTCAGCTGAGCGTCCAACTCTGATCTCAGCCCAGGTCTTGATCTCAGGGTCGTGAGTTTGAGCCCCACGTTGGGCTCCAAGCTGGGTATGGAGGCATTGTAAAAAAACAAAAACAAAAAAATTTATATATGTTTATGATAATTTTTAATAGTAGAACCCTTTTTTCTCTTTATTGGAATTATTGTGAATATTTTTCCAATAATCTTAGATTATCCAGATTTGAAAGTTACCAGAAGATAAATCTATGGCTACCCATCAACTGAAGATAATTTCATTAATGTTTATACTAAGTCATTCTTCTAAAATAAATAAAATGTATTGCGCTATCAAGAGAAGTAACTTCTGAAATCAGAATCTGTTTCCTTAATATCCTCTTAGCCCAGTAGATATGTCATCCACTGGGAACTAGGAAAGCAGATCAGTCAAGCAGGCGAATGTCACGCTGAATGTAAGGCAGTACATGCTTGAGAGAGGAGTTTCCAGGGCTGACTGCTTGGGTTCAAATCCTGACTGCGTCTCTAATTAACTGGATAATCTTAAACAAGTTACCTGACCTCTCCAAGCCTTCGTTGGGTAATAAAATAGTCACTTCACAGGGTGAGGATAAACTTAGAAATACCCACCTCACGTGGGTTAGCCTAGGGCCTGGAATATGGAGTAGCGAGTAAATGTGAATGACATCTCCATTTTCCAGGGCGTTCCTAAATGAAGGAAATAGCCCTTGCTCTGGAAGGAGCATAGGAGGAAAATACAGAAGCAAGAGTAATGATACAATACGATATAAAGTCTAGTCGCTGCAGTCAGAAGATGGCAGAGGAACCGCCAAGAGCAGAACCGGCCCTCTGCCAGGAGGTCAAGGACAGGCTCTCTGAGGAGCAGGTGCACTGGAATTAGGACGGAAGAAGCGAGATGGCAGTGGCTAAAATCTTACATCTTCAACATTTGGGTTCAAATATCTTTAGCATAAATCAAGCCCTAGTTCTTAGAGTCAGTAATTTACCACCTGAGGAAGGAAAAAGCTAAAAACGTCTCTGAAAGACTTTAGCGTGTCTCATTATACAAGTTCTTGGAGAAATTTCAAGGGGCCGAACTGTATTGGATTTTCTAAAATTAAATGCTTAGTCCTACCAAAAGTTTGTCAAATAAAAAAAAAATTTGTAAAGGCTTGGTCCTTTAATGACTTCTTGTCATTTTTATCCAGTGTAACCTTACATATACGCTAGTATATAGATTGTGATAGAACTTTTGCCTGAGCATTTTTTACTTCCTGCAGAGCATCCACCTCACAATTGAGTCTTGCTGAGGCACATCCAAGGTGGGGACCCAACCCCATCCACACCGAGACCCTCAGCTCCCAGCTAGACCGGCTGCTGCAGGCCTGCCTTGCCATCCGGTATATTCTCATGGGTGCCCAGCTGCCTGGCCATCATTATGGCCTTGCATTTACTAGACAGTAACAGTGGTTCCTGCCAAATCTAACCGGAGCAGACGTGAGCGATAGGCATTGATGTCAGTTTTTCCCGAACAGACCCAGATCACATTTGTGAGCAAAATAAAATCCACTGTGAAGGAGTTTTGTGGTCTTTTAAAATTTCTTTTCATAAACGAAAGCTCATTTGCCTAGAAATATATCTAATCTACTGCAAAATAAACACTAAATGAGAATAAAAGATCATTATATATGAAGGTATTAGGAGAAGGACTAAATTCAAAGTCTTTAAACAATCTTATAAATTCTGTTATGTATTTTTAGCCTCAAAAACAGTCTTGCTCCAGAGAATCCTGTCTCTTCGTTCATTTTTTTTTTCTTGAGCCAATCTGAAACTCAGCTAGATAGCCAGTGGAGTATACCAACTAGTCTGTGTAATTTACTAGTTTGCAATTGAAAATCTGAGGTTAATGTCCAGCATGAATATTCACGCAGTTGTTTTTGACTCTTTTAACCAGGGACCACATTAGCTATTTACATATTATACTGCAATTCTGCACTGTTAATACCTTCTGGAAAATAGCCTCCATCAGAATTGTTCCCGCTGTGACTCATTGATATGATCTCTTTAAAATTGTTTTACGTTTTCCTTTAGGTTGTGCAGGGGAATCACATGATACCCTCACTCACAGGGACTGAGGGGGAAACCTTTTAATTTACCTGGTTAGGGAATTCCCCCACCCATATGAGCTATTGCCTCCAGCTTCTCCTAAGCAAAGGAAGGCCTCAACTGAAGTGCAAGGAGAAACACCAGAGTTAATGTCCCCAGGCCTGAGTCCGTGAACATTTTGAAGGGTCATAATGACTACAGGTGGTTTTTGCCTCCAGAACTTCCCCAGGTGTAGGACCTTTCACCACTGGAAAAGGAAAACTCAGTGATTGGTATGATCTGGTGCTAAGCAGCTACAGTTCCAAAAATGGGCAAGAAATCCATGAAAATCCAAATTTATAGCACAAATTCAGACTCTTAACTCTCAAGATTAGGACTCTAAGAGTCGTAAATTCCATCCCACATTTTGGATGTCATCCTTTAAAGATCAGACTACCTCAGTAAACAATAGAATCTATCAGTTAGTGTATTAGCGACCTGCCTTTTCTTGAATAGCGGAGAGGGATGCTGTCAAAGAAAGTGTAGTTTGTAAAATGATACTCATTTGGAATAGTGTGGTTTCTGTCACAGCCGTCGGTAGTAAGCAGAGAGAGCTCATTTAAACTAGCATTAGTAAGCAAAAAGAGGCCATCCAACCACACAACTGGAGTTTTAGCCTGTTTTTAAATATACGTGGAGGGTTACAGCTCATTACATGGTAGTCATGCACAGTGATTTTATTTATAAAATGGAGGAAACAGAAGGTTTCATATTGAAAATTTGAGACTAATTTTCTTCATGTCTCAGAAAATAAAGCGACCCTCTTTTTTAAAGGGGTCTTTTGCTTTTACGCACCTTGTAGACATGGGATTGGTGCTCCTTTACAAGGAGCCGCAAAATCTGCTAAGAGAAAGGGCTGGAGAGCAGGAAGGGGCCCAACAGGAGTCCCGGCTGCTGCAGGATTAAGTCAGAAAGCAGACTCCTCTGCAAACTGCTCGTAACCGGCCTCGTTCATGTGCCTGATCTGGTACGGACACTTCAAGATAACAACACGTGTCCATCAGTAGAAAGTGGACCGGGAAGCACTGACAGCTTCTACATTAGGACGGCACCTCAGAAATCAAGATCCTATACGATCCTATAGCGAGTCTCCCGGCTCCACAGAAACCTTCTACATACTGTTTCAGGAGTCGCAGCCAATGCTAGAAACAGCAACTGCGTCTCTGTCTCCCAAATGCTGCCGTAAGGCCCTCGTAAAATGCTCTCCTGCCTCCTCCCCAAGCCTGCTCACTCCTCACACGCCAGATGCTGCCTAACGCCCCGAACCTCTCTTGGAGCATTTATCGCTCTGCACTTTATATGACAGATATTTATGTATATATCCCGACCTGAAACTCTTTGCAGGGGGAGCTGCACACACAGTAACTACGGATTGACTGAGTCAGCTCCATGCCCTGCAAGCCGTCTGCCCCTTGAAGGAGCACGAGTGCTGCCCCAGGAAGCCCGGCACGCCGGGTCACGGCATGGCAGACTCTCAACCACGCTCCCTTTGTGTGGGGCCAGAAGGTCTCTAAATCAATATTATTTTTGAGTGAATGAATTTTGAATGAATTCTTACGTAGTGTTTTGTTTATTCTGACAAATACCTGTTGGGCAGTGACAGGGCATTTGGCTCCCTGAGTACAAAAGAACGCCTATTCTCATAATTATTTATTTGGTTAATTATTTGGTTGGGAGACACACAAACTAATTTAATTATTTGGTTGGGAGAAACACAAACTCCCAACCAAATAAATGCAGTGCGGAAAGTGCTGGAAGCATAGGTGGTAGAAAAGACTGAATCTGTGAAGAAAGGAGGGGCTCATTTTTGCCTGATGCTTAAGGAGGTCCACAGTCCTCAAATCAGGGTCAAGTCCTGCCGGGTGGGTTCTGGGCTTCTCGGTCAGATGGCTGAGTGGGAGGCACCCAGTTGATGATATCGGAATTCAGCCCGGGCATACAAACCAGAACCACTGGTGTCTTTTTCCCTTTTGACTCCTGAACCTTTAAAAGCTTCTTTACCCCTTTTGCCCCCCATATAGCTACAAGCAGCTGCTTTTGTAAAGTGAATTGGGATTCCTTTTTTTAATGGCTTTTAAATGATATAGGAGCACTTAGCAAAAAATCTGAGATCAATTGATTTGGAATAAAGTCTGAATGCAACCATTGATATGCATTGCAAAATTCTGGTTTATGAATAAAGCTTCATTTTAGGGATGCCTGGGTGGCTCAGTTGGTTAAGCGACTGCCTTCGGCTCAGGTCATGATCCCGGAGACCCGGTATCAAGCCCCACATCAGGCTCCCTGCTCAGCGGGAAGCCTGCTTCTCCCTCTCTCAGTCCCCCTGCTTGTGTTCCCTCTCTGGCTGTGTTTCTCTCTGTCAAATAAATAAAATCTTAAAAAAAAAAAAAACTTCATTTTAGATGACGATGGTGAAATTCTCTCTAATATTCCCACATTGAATCATTCAACAAATATGTATGGAGCACCCGGTGGGGGGCAGGAGTCAGGGGCACAGCCTCTGGCTCCCAGCAAGGCCCCTACACACCCTTTACCAGCCGCAGGACCCCAAATTCGGGCAGTCTGACAGCGCTCTTTGCATAACAATGTTTCCCAAGCATCTGGGGACCAAATGTTGAAAGGCAAAGTGAAGCAGAGAAAGGAGATGAGGTGGGTAATCCAGTGGAGAACAGCATTTGGCAAGGGCAGGGCCCAAACTTCCAACATCATCTGAATAATTTACACTCTCTTTACCTTGACCATAGTGTGCTAGGCATGTTGAGAAACACTAGGACAAATAAAAGTAACAATTCCTATTCTCCAGGGGAAAAAAAAACGAATGCCAAATCCTCCCATTTCTAATATCATCTAAAAAATCTGGAGTAGTACCAGATTTGCAGTGATAAGTATGATTGTTCAAGAATCAGCTTTTATAATACATCTTATTTAAGTGAGATTTTCTTCTTTTTTCCTAACAAACGTTTACCAATTACGTTTCTTCATATTAAAGTTATTATTTGAGAGTTATGTTATAATCAACAGTAAATGACTTAATAGTTTAGATTATGACCAATGAACTTTTATCTATTCAGGAATTTATTGAGTACTCTACTACATGCCAGGCCTGAGAGAGACACAGTCTGAGTCGTAGGCATCAGAAGGGCCCCAATCCAATAAATAATTATACAGTTTAATAAATGCCGCCATGTGAGTATGTCACATAAAGAGCAGTGACAGAGTGAGTGGCCACCTCCACGGGAAGAAAGGAGTTAGCAAGGGTTTTGAAAATCAAGCGTTCACTGGGTTGCCGAAGGAAAAGACAAGCTGTAAGCATCCATGGAGTATTATTACCATCTGAGCTCCTATCCTACTACGTAGAGTCGAGGTTGAAAGGTGCCTTACTGCTCTGGCATCTCAGGCAGAAAATCCCTGGCAGGGAAGCAGGGTGATTGGTGCGCTGGTTTTCATGTGGTGCCCTGGGACGTGGCTTCAGATTCTCCTCCCAGAAGTAGGGGTGAGAGGCAGAATCAAACTGCCTGGGGCACCTGCTCATCACTTCTATTTATTTTATGGATTAGTTTCCATAAGTTTTCACTAGAGGAAAAAAATACAGTCCCACAGCTGAAACCCACTGGCCGAGTAAAAGAGCATGGGCCCCTGGGCAGCCCCGTGTTCCTGTGCTCCCGCAAATGAAACACAATTATCTCCTGGAGGAGAAAGTAATCTATCAAGTGCAATGCAGAGTACCTTCAGATTATTGTAAAGTTGTTTTGTCATTATCTCTTTGGACCTTAGTTCCTTCATTTAAAAATAAAAAAGAGGGTATTTCAACCAGAAATCTCAAGTCCCCTGTAGATCTACAGTTATATGAATTTGTGTTGTTCTGCCTTCTCTTGACTTTCTGGGGACGAGAGCACATTTTCAGTCTGCTCCTGTCCGTTACTTTGGAAGAGACTTAATAATGGAACTAGAGCTTCTGATTTTGTGAGTAATAACTAGTCACTGGTTTTATAAATTGCAAATACTGGTGCACAAAGCTGAAACCACATCGTTTGTAGAAGATGGACATTGCAACAGCTAGCGATGGTTTTTTGTTGCGCATATGCCCGAAGTCAAATGCTTCAAATGTTGCTTTTAATGAAATATTTATGTTCTTTTGGTAGCCAGAAGTGCAACTTGCTGAAGGCTTTGATGTGTTCATGCCTAAATCACAGCTGGACTCTATATTGTCAAACTACACTCGCTCAGGAAGCCTTCTGTTTAGAAAGCTGGTGTGTGCATTTTTTGATGACAAGACTTTGGCTAACTCCTTACCCAATGGGAAGAGGAAAAGAGGACTCAATGACAACCGGAAAGGACTAGACCAAAATATTGTGGGTGCAATAAAAGGTTGGTCTGCATCATTTCATTTTATGGGTTCTTTGTTGAGCTTTGCCTTCATTTCATAAAGATGCAGCTGAAACTATAGTCACCTAACTAGGGGCTACTTTCATTTGCCCTTGGCAGTTTACCCACCGGTGTGGCTTTGGGGTATGAGCGTATAACTCTGTACCCCAAATATCACTGGAATTTGGTATTTCAAGGTGACACTGGCTTGTCAAAATCATGACTGCAGAGCCAGTTTGTTCTGCTGCAGAACCAAGAAGGTTTTCCTTAAGTGTCTCTTAAAAAGAAAGTATCTTTCCTCTTAGTAATTTCTAACTAAGAACTTCATCAAAATATGATTTTGACTTAAATTTTTAGTTATAAATAAGGATAAAGCTATGAGGTTTTATGGAAAATAAAGGAAAACAGTTCCCTCTAAAGTTCGGAGGTTGCTTTACCGAGGTCATGGCTTCTAAAGGCATTTTAAATTTAAATTGAACAGTGAAGCCAAACCCTGCATATCTCCACCCATTCCTGGCCTGTGGTGCTCCCTCTGGTTCTGGGCACAGAGTCCTGCGAGTCACGTGCAGAGAGAAGACTGTGAGTCTCTCCTGCTCAGCACTGTGAATACATCTCCCCGCATTACAGGAGCTTCTTTTATATCCAGTTCCACATCCTAAACCTATTTCCTCACTTTAAAACATCCTTATGTAGAACTCCGATAAATGTAATTTTAGGTAATAGAAGTCCTTAAATGTTATTTTCAAAAAAGAATGTAAATGAATTCTCAAATATAAACACAACTTCCATGAAAATGGAATTTGAGATCAGACCTTAAGTTACACTCCAATTGCTGATAAGGACATTTTTCACCACCTCGGTCCCTGCCTTGCTTGGGTTGCCGCCTGGGACTGAACTGGGTGCCTCCCCCACATACACTCCTACTCCCTGTTATCTTGCAAAATGAGTAAATGAATTTAATGGCGCTTAAAGGATACTTTGGAAACCCACAATTAACTTTACAAAATAATGTGACTTTTCAGTGGAGTTAGCAAGTACCAATCAGCCTTTGTTCATGGCCAGAAGGACATAAGCCTTGACTAGCAGAAAACTTCTCATTCTCCAACAAAATTTTTTCACTTGAAGTGACAGTTGAGTTGTATTAAATAAGAAAGGCACACAGATACTACAATCTGTGTCATTTCTAACAAGAATGATTCAGCCTGAAGTGACACTAAAAACTAGATTACTGAATTTGAAAAATGGCCAGTGATGTAACTGAGACCAGCTAAAGTCAGGAAGGGTCCCATTTCTATTTCATGTGGCTGGAACCTTCTAGAAACATGAAGGTCAAAGTTGATGGTGCTTCTCATGCTGAAGCTTTTAAACAGTGAAATGTCACCAGGAATTGCTTTAATTTTCTTTTTTTTTTCAGGACAGTGTATTAACAGTATGAAAGTATTTAGAAATTAGGGAACTGGAAGTGACTGTGTTCCATTTTAATGACAGTAGAGGAGTTACCCCAATAATAGATGGTAATGAAATATGTCATTACAAGTAGAGTGATGGGGGTTTATTCTGCCATCTTCAGTTGAGACTGGTCATACAATAGTTTGCAAAAGCATATTATAGAAAGAAGTAAAGAATATGCCTTCATTTTCTTCATGGCCCTCCTCTTTAGCTAGAAATAACAATGGTAATAAGACTTTTGCTCCTAATACACAGTGAAGCAGATTATTCAAAACAAATAAATTTTCCATATTCTTCTTTTATTGTTGAATTAAATCTAGCATTATAATTCTATTAAAACAGAAAAAACACTTTAAAACGGAGAGAAATCAAACCATAAGCCCAACTTAAGTCAACAAATACTGTATAGTCCCTTCTTTCCCTGCAGTATTTGCTCGTAAACGCGTGTATTTGGATCTAGATTTTTCCCCTAGTTACATAAATAGTACATACCTGTAAAAATTCCAAACTATAGAAATGTATAGAAAGCTAAAAAGCCTCCATAATCACACTCTTCGGAAGTTACTATATACATTCCTATCTTTTTTCCCCTTGAAATCTTCATTCAAAGTTTTACTGTCATATCAGATTTGCCTTTCTTATAAGGACATTCTGTTTGCATGATCAGCCAACATTTTTACCTGATTTATTCTGATAGTTTCTCATAAGCATCCTGAGGACAAGCTCTGTCTTGGATATTTTTCATTACCTTTTGTGCTTCACTAAGAGCTTTACACATAGTAGGGTTTCCATCTAATACATGTTGGGTGAGTGAACAGACATGGGTTCTTATTTTTTATCTTGACTTTGACCTTCATTTATTAGCATAATGGTTCTTATAGTAAATACCCATCATTATGTCTTCAACCGATTTGAAATGATTGATATCTAAATACTGTGAATTTCTACCAGTTAATAAAATGCCAATGAAAGAAAGAAAGAAAGAAACCAAAATTCAGTATAAATTTGGGTACAACTCTCTTAATTCCCGAGTACTTTTTCCTTTACCTACATAACGATACTTCCACTAGCTGAAAGTTCCTTAACCCACATAGTATGATATAAAGTGGTCTTTGAAAGTAGCTAGTAATTGAAGGTCTTATAACTCTCCCTGGTTTTTCTTGCTATTTATTGACAGAGATAAAAAGTGAAGTTTACTTCCCTAAACCAGGTCTTTTGAATCAGACTCATCTGGGAGAGTGAAAAAATGACTTCGTTGTATGTAAGGAGGCAGAACCACTCATGACATTGCTGGTCTCTGCCACAGCCTTTGACAAGATTTTACAGATATTAAACACTGTCTTTCTTCCGCTGTCCTTTCGGGGATAGCACACCAATACCGTATAAACTCCAAAGTTCTACAACCTAGGAATCTACAAAGACTGGTCAATTTTATAAAATATTAAAACTAAAAGTAACAGTAGGGGCTGAATTTTGTCCTAAATGAAGTAATTGGGTTGGTTAAAATAGGAGTGGAGAGAAAAGATGAGCGAAAATTTCTAATATGCTTATGAATAAGAACAGACATGGACTGAAGACGAAGATTTTGTTTTTGTTTTTAAGATTTCACTTATTTATTTGATAGAGAAAGACATAGCGAGAGAGGGAACACAGGGAGAGGGAGTAGGGAGGGAGAAGCAGGCTCCCCACTGAGCAGGGAGCCCGATGCGATGCATGGCTCGAGCCCAAGATGCTGGGATCATGACCCGAGCAGAAGGCAGACGCCCAATGACTGAGCCACCCAGGTGCCCCAGAAGAAGAGTTTATTGTGGGGTTATTAACAAGGCTCTTTGTAGTGATAATATTCCCCATGACAGTATCTTGAAACTAAAATATAAATCTCTTTGTAGAGATCACACTTTCACATATTTTCATCTGTTTTATGGTGGTTAACACTTATTGGTGATTCATTAAAAATTCATTTATAAATATGACACAAAGTATTGATGATGAAAGGATCTTTAATTAGAAGCAGTCACTTGAGCACTTTGAGTTTAACTCTGGAAAGAAGCAACTTACGATCTTATTAAGTGGCGCTTTAGATTTTAAGGCTGAGGATAGTTTGGTATCTTGGATTGAAGTCAGAATTGATCTCGTGGCCAGAACCTAGAATGGAGGTCAGTCCCCAGGTACGTTTTCCTCTGAAGACCAGCTCATTCTTGCTATCAGATGCCAGGACACCGTACAGTTTACCTTAGAGTTATCTAAATACTGATGTAATCCTCGGATCTCCGATGCTCTTCAGAAAATACAGTTGCTATAAAGCAATTTTTAGGATCTGGGTTCTGTTTTTTAATTCAGCTTCATGGTGATTAGTTAAAGTTTTATTACAATCAAACTATCCCAGATTCTTGAATCTTCTTGCATTCAAAGGGTATTCTGTATACCTGTCAAGTCAAAGACCCAACCGACTGCTCTGTTTACTCCCTGCAACACACACACACACACACACACACACACACACACGCACGCATAAACCCGACAGCAGTCAGCGCTGGTGGTAGCCCTGGGGGTCACAGCCTCCCTGCCAGGGACCTGTCCTCGGCTGGTGAGCCGCCAGAAACTTAACTATGCCTCTAGCACAAACAGAAAGCCCGACCAGAGTCGGCATCGCCCTCTCAGCGGCTCTGCCAAGCTGACCACCAAAACCTCACGTTTTATCCCAGCAACTCTGGGGACTTGTAGGGTCCATAGGAGTCCTCTCAAAATACTTTGAGTTTCCATTTTTATTGCACATCATTCCCCTTTTCATTTGACCTCACAGAGATGTACATTAATATGGTTGCAGTGGGATTTACCTCTGATTTATTATTCATTTCTTGAGACTTTTGTGTATCCTGGGAACTCTCTGTAAGGTCAAGGATGGGCCATCAGCTGGGGTTTGAATGCCCTCACGGTGTCAGTGATTTTATCTTCACTTACAGGAGAGGAAACCAAAGCTCCGGACACGGAGTAACTCAAGGATAAACCTGTAGTAGGTGGTCAAACCAGGATTTGGCCCCAGGCCTCTCTGGCTCCAATGCCACTGTCTAGCACAGGTCTTCCCTTCTCTGAGGAATATCTGAATGGAAAGAAGAAAGGTGTCCCAACTTAAAATATCTGTCTGGAAATGTAGCATTTTTGGATCCTTTATAAATTCCACTAGGAAGGTAGCTACACTAGTTATTTAAAATAACCAGTCGGTCACTGTGTACGCAAAGCATGTTCAAAGTGAATTTCTGGGGAAAGGGTGGGGCTGTGGCTCAGCTTACTCAGTGACTTCAAGGTTAAGTCCTCCCCTGAAGCTAGTGAGCATCGGTCCCATGATGCTGGGAGGATAGAAGTACGATCCCCTCCCTAAGGAAAAGAGACACTTCTGAGACTCTTCTAATACACAGAACTTGAAAGTCATGCTTCCAAGTATGTAAGTAATTTTTCAAGTTGTCTGTAAATTTAATTCTAACAGAACCGTTTGGCAATTGGAACCAACTGATGAATACTCTAATTCAAGAATCCTTTTAGAAGATGCATAATCGTTTGTTAATTTATCTGTTCATATTTTTACATAACAGATCAGCTTAAAATGGGATAAACTGCATAATATATAACAGCAAAATAATAAGTAACAACTCTAGAATTATATCACATTCATAGCTGTCTCTGGGCTCAGGAACTCTTTCGTAGTTATTATCGTGGTTGGTTGTATTTTCCCACCTTTTCTGGAGACCCGGTGTCAGGCGACATTTTGAATCTTGGCCATTCTCTGCATAGAGCCCGGTATATTCAACCCCTATGCATCAGGATTATCTGAGGTATTTTGAACCAAAATTCAGATTTCTGGGTCCCATCGTCAGGGGCTGACCCAGGCGATGTAAGGTGGTCCCAGGAACTTGACTTGCGACAGGCAGCAGCAGGTGACAGGGATGTAGGTGGTCTCACCGCCCTGGGGAAGCCATGCCACCGAGTTCCTGATGCTGACGGCTAATTCTAACATACAACAGCCATCCTGTGAAACTCGGTCTCCTTCTTCTGTTCCTTAAGAACAGCCCTTTTTCAGAAGGCTGCCCTACTTCTCTCCTGGAACAAATGAGAAGATAGCATGTGTCAAAGACTCTCGTCCTTCAAACCTCTGGGGCTGGAAGTTACTTGCAGCTGTAGTGTTCTGCACCGGGCCCGGTTTCAGACATGCCTGCGGAGCCTCCCCAGTCCCTGAATAACGGCCTCCTTTCCCAAGCTGGCAGAAAGGCCTTTGCAGACGTCCACACCACTCCCGCATCTGGGGCACTGAACAAATGCTGTATAGTTTTCCATACAGCCTTCTCGATAAAGGCTTGAAGAAAGTGTGGTCTCCACTCTTGGCTAGCTCTGGGCGTCTCCTCAATTGCAAGCTTGGTGCACGCGTGTAGCCAACTTTTCCACCACGTGCAACATGAAAGCCGTGGTCCTGGCTGCTTCTCGCGCCTGGGTCTGTCGCGAGAATCCCGAAACTTCCACAGTATCACCCACTACTGAACGGAGGGAGTGCACAGAGGAGGGACGGCCCTGGGAGAGAAGGCCTTGCGGAACAGGTGACTCTACAGACTGTGAAGGATGAGAAGTGTATCACATGCAGCGGGGACGGAGGAGGTTAACTACAGGACAAGCTCAATGAGGCCGAAATTAAATAAAACATTGGGTGGAAGCTTTTTGCCCCCAGAACTATTTCGTCTTTTCGAGTTGATGGACCTTGAGTCCTCACTGACCTGTTTTCCTTAAAGTGTTTAACCCCATGAGTGTAGACACCAGGGAAGCACACCGCACGGCTTTTCAGCCAGGGCTACACTTCCTTCTCGAGCTTCCAAAGGCCTTGCCCCGGACCTGATGAATCAGAATTTGGGGGGTTGGGGCCACAACAACTCAGAAGTCTCTCCCTGCTTTGTCACAGGTCTTCCATAAGCTCCACAAAGGAATCTAATCTCGCCTTCCTCGAAATTCCAGATCCATCTGCTTACTACATAAGGAGCATGTGGAAATGGGGAGAAATTTGTTAAGAAGGTAGCGGCTTCTCCTGGCTCTTTATTCAGCCTCTCACAGAATGCACCGGAACCAGTTGTGGCCTAACCCACAAGGATTTCACTCTTAACTCCCAGTCACTGAATTCTTACAAAACCTGCATTTACACCAGTGCCTGGGTTGACAAAAAAGGCCTCCTATCAAAAGAGAGAAGTTCCTATAGCCAAAACGGGGCCACTCTAGTGGGACTGCATCGCAGCATGTTATGGGCACCCTTCCCGTTGCTGACATTGCCGAGTTGTCCCTTTGTTGTGACAGTTTTCTGGCAGGCTCAAGTAAAATGTGCTGAGGAAGAGGCACCTTCCTGGTTTGCATGGTGGCCCCATACAGGCCAGCCGCGGCCCCAGAAATAGAAAGCAGTGGCCTGTCACCTTTTTTGTGTGGATTCCTCAATAGCATGGCTGATCCAAGACACTCATCAGCATCGTGAGGCAACAATGCCGCATCTCTGTTTCCTTTCCCAAGTGGTCAGGGAGCAGACTTGTAGGAGAAGCCCACGGTTGGTCAATTCACTCCTTGTACTTTTCTCCTGGACGTGTCGTGGGTGCCAGTGATCTGCCACGAGTTTCAGTTCCATTCCATGAATAGTTATTATTTCCCATTAGCTATGCCTCAAAAATTTGAGAAACGCAGGAATTGAGACTCCCAGGAATTTCTGCCCTAAAGGTGTGTGTGCAAATGACCATGGAATACCTATAGTCCCTGTCGTAGTACACAATTAAGGGTTCCGTTAAGAAAACCCCTTGAAAATCCATAGACTTTCATTTAAAATTGAATAGAAAGCTGTCATCGATTTTGGCTGCCTTCAAGATATCTTTGTCTAAAAGCAAGCATGGCCGCATCTATCCTGTTAAAAGCACCCTTAGAAGAGAGAGAGGCTGCCTCTTGGACTCCTCTGGTCTTTCCAAGGGCTGCCCCGGACACTCGAGTCTCTTGTTACACTGACTGTGTTTCCAAGTTCCTCTTCCTGGCATCCGGCTCTTGGTGAGATTTTGACACCTCTCCGTGACCAGCTGCTGGTATTTCTCAGAACCGTAACCTCCCGTCGTCCACCGTGTACCTTTGACCCCAGAACAAATCCAGTATTCCTCACGTGTGTCCCTCCCACCCCTCACCACCATCCAGACCATCAACGTGGCCGTCGGCAACCAAGTCGGGGCCATTCCTGAGGAGAAATGGGCATCGAGGCCAGGAGCACGAGATAGTTGACAGCGGGGACTAAGACATGTAGAACATTCTAGCTGAATCACAGGGCCTAGGCCTGGCCTGGCCTCTTTTGAAAGAGTCGGGTATGTCCTTCTCCCCCACACAGCACACCCTGCGCAGTGGCACGGGGCTTCTGACCTAACACCCCCCCCACAACCACATTGTTGGCAGAGGCATCAACATTCTGCTTTTTCTGTTTGAGCGCTCAGAATCCTCCTCGGTGCCTTTCTGCCTTTGCCCCTAATCCTGCCTACTCACCCAACCCTGTCAGTCCTTTTTGTCCTCACTCCCTCATCACTGGTAAATCCTAATCTAGCCGTGTATCACCTTGGCCTTGATGGTCTGGAAAAAATCTCCATAAATCACCTCCTGCCCTGCCTTTCCCCCTCGAGTTCCTGCTGTATTAGCATGTGGCCCAGTAACACTTGTTTATAAACCAAAGTTTCCTGCCTTTTCCCCACCTAACCCATCTTTGCCCGTTAAGTCAAGTCCGAACTCTGGCCTCTTCCAGACCCATTTCTCTCTCCTTGCACCTCTGTCCCAGGGCTCCTTCCTACCAGCTGAGCCAGTCCCGGATTTACACTGCTCCTCAGGAGTCACATTCTCATCATGGGCTCTGAGTCACACTGGGTTCTGGGACGGCAACGCTCTTCTCTCTTCTCTCTAAACAAGTCCAGCTCTTCGTGGTCTGCCCACATCCCGTGAACTCCACTGTGAGACTCGCCCCAGTGGCCCAGCCTGCCCTGGCTTCTCCTTCTCCTGCATCCCACATTACCTTTGTGTAGTTGACCGATACATCTTAACCCTTTGCTTTGCTACGCACGGTTTATGTAGAAGATGATGGTATCATTTATTTCCCAAATCATGATGCTTTGGAGGGTGATGATGGTGCTCTTAACCATTTCACCAGGAAAACCGGCATCGTGAACCATCCTGGACAAATCAGGATATGTGGTCATCCCGCCTGCGGTTGGACCTCTTGTCTTCTCAACAAGACTGCAAACCCCTGTGGGGCAGAGACCACGTTCTAGATTTGCTTTGCACGTTCCTTGGCGTGTGACGAGTGCCACTCACATAATCCATGATGAATAACTACAGGATGGAAGGAGTGAGGTGGTCAGCGTATATTCATGGAAAAAGGTGGTTTCTTTAAAATGCCAACACAGCTCCACACAGGGCACGGACGATGGGAGAACTACACAACTTCCCCAGGACCCCTCGGAGGAGGGCAGCTAAAATTCCAGAAGGCAGAATATAAGTCTGAAGATGAGAAGAAACAACGCCAACAGCCAGGTTGAGTGGGGCACAGCAGTCGAGGCTGGTAGAAATCCCTTCCGTCAGAAGCATCACGGTGATCGTGAATGTCAAACCCACTTTGTCCAGGGCAGGCCCAGAAAGCCCTGATTCATCGAGTGTCACAGAGCAGCCTTCTTGATTGGCAGCGTGGAAGGAGTAGCCTGTCGTGCTTTCCTTCGTCCTGGAGAGCAATCCTCTTCATGTTACGTATAATAATGGTATCACAGGACTGCGATGGAAACAGACCCCACAACGGAACCCAACAGCAGGCTCAATGTACCTGTTCCTGTTTTTGTCATCTCAAGGCCTCCTCAGACCTCAGTAGGTTTATCCACTCATGTGTTTTTTTAGCACTCACCATCATGGCAACGTGCCTCAAAGACAGTATCAAAGAGAACTTTTATATTGTCAGCCTCAAGATGTGAGCCCCACAATTCTCCTTTAGCAGCTCTCCATTAGAGGGGATTGTCACCATTAAGAAAGAACAGGAAACAAAAGCCCCAGCATCGTCACCCTGACGTCATACAAACACGAGGCCCACAGGCCAGTAGTGGCAGGAATGGCGGCGAGTGTACTGATCCAATGACCCGATCCTTATAGGTGAGGCCCTGTCACTACCACTGCCTTCCTAGCTCACCGCTCTTCTTCTTCCCACCTGAGCCATCTCTGAGTATAGTGGTTATGAGGGCCAGGATGGCACCTGAACTTCCAGAATGTTCCCTAACTTACTCTGGTCCTGTGGGTACAGCTTCCAGATTGACTCACCTGGGCATGAACTCAGCACCTCGCGGAATGATTTCAAAAGTTCATATTGCATGAAACCTTAGCTTTAGGTTTTATTTAAAAAATTTTTTAAAGATTTTATTTATTGGAGAGTGAGCATGTGAGAGAGTACAAGCAGGGGGAGGGGGCAGAAAGAGAGGGAGAAGCAGGCTTCCCACCAAGCAGGGAACCCGATGCAGGACTCGATCCCTGGGACCCTGGGATCATGACCTGAGCTGAAGGCAGACGCTTAACCGACTGAGCCACCCAGAAGCCCCAGAAACCCTACCTTTAAAAACTGAGAGAAAACCTCAGTACATTCTCCTCATCATTTCTATGCAGAACACAAACAGCAGTGCCCCAGAGCCTGGGCAGAGGGGGCCTCGTCTGCCACTTGCCTGACTTCTTGAACCAATGGTTCTCTCAGCTCTGATCTAGAAAATAAGTGAGTTACCTATTTCCAAGATGCCTTCCAAGTAGAATTTCTATAAATCTGTGATTTTTGAAACATTTTTGAAATTGAAATTGAAAAAAGGGAGTAAATAGTAAAACACCATGACATCAAAACTGGTTGTTACCCAGACCTTAATATTTCGCAGATATAATTTATTCCCTTGAAATATAGCAAACATGTTAAACAAACGTGTTGTCGCAGCGAGCCAAAGGAAGGTGTTAATCATATCTCCCACTAAGTTGTATTATAAATGAGCTCTGCTGAGGGCTCTCTTGAATGGAAGTAAATTTAAAATTAACTTTGTTTAATTTGAGAAACCCCTAAAGGCACTTTGTTTTAGACAGAGATGCCGTTGTAGCGAAAGGAAGACAAGGGATGTTGTTCTTTTCCCCCAGACTGCTCTGGCCTCAGGTCTTTGAGGATCGCTGTGATTAAACAAGATTGCGCAGACCTCAGAGTCCCGTCAGTCTGGGGATCCTGAAAGGAGCACTGTGGGTATAGACTCACTCCTCACACTGCCATTAAGGTCTTGAAACACTGCCTTCTCTTGGGGGAAAAACAAAAGAAGAAGAGGTGTGGGTTGGCTAATTTTTAAAGTCTCTGCCAGTTCAGAAATGCTGTGGTTCAGTAATTTTAGTCCAGATTCTCAGAAGTAATCCTAGATAATTAAATAAATACAACTGGGAATCAATTTTATGGATACCTAAAGCCCTTTTTGTTACAACAACCAACTGAAAATTACAGCCCCACACAGGGATCAGCACTAGGGGACAAAAAATTTGAGGGTCATTATGGTCACCCTTCCCTGTGCTTGACCACTTAACTAACCTGCAGTCCCCTGCATAGATAATCTGGAGGATATTCTCATTTCATCAATGAATGCGTTATTGTTTGCATTACTGTATTTTCTTGTTAACTTTTTAAAAAGATTTTCTTTTCTTTCTCGCTCGCTCTCTCTCTCTCTCTCTCTCTCTCTTTCTTTCTCTAAGAGAGAGTTAGCATGAGAGGAGGAAAGGGCAGAGGGAGAAGCAGGCTTCCTGCTGAACAGGGAGCCCAATGTGGGACTCGATTCCGGGTCTCTGGGATCATGACCTGAGCTGAAGGTAGTCACTTAACTAACTGAGCCACCCAGGTTCCCTTAACTTGTTAACTCTAAGGATTTCATTTTTTAGATGCATTAATTGAGAACTATGCTGAACCTTGTGGTTAAATGAAATCCCGAATGAACTTGAGTGCTCCGTGTAATCTCGAGACCTGCGGCTATTTACTGAAGAAATTCTCTAGTTCTTTCAAGTGAAGTCACAGGCCAGGGAAAACCATTTCTCAGGTTTTATTCTTTCACGAACTGCTGTCCGACCCGGCCAGCCACCATGCACCGGGGAGCCGCGATCTCTCTCCTGGCCGGGTGCAGAGTCTCAGTGATCACTACATGTTGTTATTTTGAAAACCACTGGTTAACGAGCCCAGGGGGCCTTGTCAAGAAGGTCACGTTTATTTCAGCTGAGACCCCGGGAGGAGAGCGGGTGGACGCTATCCCCCTGCTGCTCCTGGCAGGCAAAATACTGAGTCTTCTCCACCCCCCGCCCACACCCCGGAGAGAGAGTGGATGTAAGCAGCAGACTTGAGGTCCTGTCGGAATTGATGTCCTAGCATGTTCCTAGGAGAAAATCTCTGGTTCATAGGCCAACAAGAGAATGGCACTTGTCCCCATTAACGGAAATAGTAGCATTCCTCTTCATCTTGAATGCATTGAAGACATTTTCCAAGATTCATTTTCTCTCCACCTTACCACTGAAGTTTAAAACAAATGTTATGTTTACTTCATACCCACCCTCTTTTAGTTTTTAAGAATAAAAATGGGGAGTCTGGGGGTGCTCAGTTGGTTTAGCATCCAAATCTTAATTCTGGCTCAGGTCATGATCTCAGGGGCATGGGATCAAGCCCTGCCTTGGGGCTCTATGCCCAGCTTAAAATTCTCTCTTTCTCTCTCCCTCCCTCTCCCTCTGCACCTGCCCCTCCAAAAAAAATAAATAAATAAAGATATTCTTCTACCATTTCCAGAGTAACCTGAAGTTGGTGTGAATCTTTCTCCCTTAGGTTTTCCTACATTACTGCTTAAGTGTGTGTCCATAAATCACTTGTACTTCTGTCTTGTGAATTTATGAATCCCCACGCACAGCCTCATACTGTACTTTTGCAACTTTGTGACTTTTTTTTTTAGATTTATCTATATCGATACATTATAAATCTCTTTGATTCGGTTTAACTGCTAAACACCCTATCAACACAGCGATTTCTTTCTGCAGTCTTCTGTTAAGGGGCAGTTAGGCTGGTGACAGTGACCCTTGTGTTTCCTGAGTCTCATGTAGGAGTTTCTCTGGAGGATACACTGGGGAGAACTGAGGACGTGAGTGTCTTCAGCTTCATTAAGCATTTTGCCAAGTGGCTCTCATGTGACACATCACTTACATATCCACCAGCAATGAATAAGAAATCCTATTTTTCCTCACTCCTGCCAACATGTGGTATTAACAGGCTTTAATCTTTGCATGTCTGATTGGCCTTAAGTGGTCCCTCAGTGGTGGATTCCCTGATTATTAAGAAGGTTGCCCATCATTTCATATTTACCTCTATTTGGTTATTTTCCCTCTGTGAATTTCCGTCCTCTTCCTGTCTCTCCAGGAGGCTGTTGTATTCTTGTTGACTTCTATGAATTCTTCTGTCAGTTGCACATATTACAAATGTTTTCTCGTATTTTCTCACCTGTGAGAACTCTCTTAGCACTCCAAAGTTCAGATTTAACAACCAGACAGACAACTTTATGCTTTTTTTTTTCTTTCTTTTTTTGGTGGCTGTTTTAAGAAATTCTCCCTACCATGATGATATATAATGATATTCCTGTTCTTTTCCCCAAAAGCGTTTTTTTTTTTAAGAGTTTATTTATTTATTTGACAGAGAGAAACACAGCCAGAGAGGGAACACAAGCAGGGGGAGTAAGAGAGGGAGAAGAAGGCCTCCTGCCGAGCAGGCAGCCCGATGCGGGGCTCGATCCCGGGTCTCCAGGATCATGACCTGAGCCGAACGCAGTTGCTCAACCAACTGAGCCACCCAGGCGCCCCCCTAAAAGCGTTTTAAAGTTCTATCTTTTATATTCTGATCTCTCATCCCCATGGAATTTACTTTTCCCTAAAATGTGAGGGAAGGATTTAATTTGTTTTTCTCTCTGGACAATCACTCATTTAACCCCATCCTCTTTTGTTACACGGATCATACTTCCCCCGGGTCCTACACTGAGCTCGTACTTCACCTCTCTGCACTTGGACTTTTGTCCAGCCCTGAGCCAAGGTTGTCAGTGCAGGGGCTCCCAGCGTCCCACAGCTCGAGCCCTCCCCCCCACCCCGGCCCCGCTCTGGGTGCTCTTCTTCCTCAGCTACGACCTGTCTTAATTCTTTGACTGAGGGTCTGTGTGTTGCATTATTTCGATCTTTTCAGTCTCTGTTCTGACCACTTCTCTGTTTCACCCTCACTGTTGAATGATGTGGAGTCCAGAGCGGTACTGTGGTCTAGACTGAGGGTTTTTGCAGTGCAATTTGAAAACACCCCACTGTCTTTGAGATTTGGTTGCTCTTATCAGTCTGTGGTTTTGTATATAACCTGCCTTTTCCATCTCGTTACTTTTAAGATCTCTTTGTCCTGGTGTTCTCTGCTTTCTTTGTCTGGTGTTTTTATTAATTGGCCTGGTTGCCTAATTTGTAATTGTAATGGTAGGGTTTAGGGGTCATTCATGTGTGATTGGTGGTGGGTTAAGGATCAGGCTTTAGTGTAGGGCAGCCGGGCGGCTCAGTCAGTTGGGCGTCTGACTCTTGGTTTCAGCTCAGGGTTTGATCTCAGGGTTGTGAGTTCAAGCTCTGGATTGGGCTCCACGCTGGGTATGGAGCTTACTAAGAGAGAGAGAGAGAGAGAGAGAGAGAGAGAGAGAGAGAGAGAGAGAGAGAGAAAGGAAGGAGGGAGAGTGGAAGAAAGGAAGGGAAGGGAAGGAAGAAAAAGGAAGAAAAAAAGAGAATGAAAGAGGCCTGGGTGGCTCAGTCGGTTAAGCATTTGCCTTCGACTCAGGTCACAGTCCCAGTGTCTTGGGATTGAGTCCTGCATTGTTTTCCTCACTCTCTCCAACAAATAAATAAATAAAATCTTAAGAAGAAGAAGAAGAAGAATCATCATCATCATCATTATCAGGCTTTAGGCTTTACTCCAGTGTGTATAAAATGTTCTCTTCAAGAAGGCTCTTTTGGTCTCAAAACACAGTGTCACTAACGCTCCCTTAGGAAGAAGCTGAGTTTTGCAAGGCTGCAAAATAGAAATGCTCTTAGCCTGTCTGCACACTGCCTCCCTTCCTTCCAAGTGATACTCTCTCTGCCTCCCTTCTTCTCTCTGTACATCTGCTCCTTCTCCTTACCAGCTGGTTTCCTCCACTTTCTTCCTTCCCCTCCACCCCAAAAGTTGTGGCTTGCAAGTTGTGCTGGGGCCTCTCATGGCGTGAGATCTCAGCTTTGCCTACTACTGCTCAAGCCCTCATCCTCTCATTGCTTGCTCTTCCGAGAAGCTCATCCTTTTGTGCAGTCTGTGGTCGAGCACCCATCACTGCTGTGGCTGAGCTGAGGGCACAGGTATGAAACATCCTTGCCCGCTTTCTCAGCAAGGGCTTGGGGGTGGGGGAGGGAGCAGTTTCCCAGATGCATCTTTGAGCTTGGCCAGCACCACACCATCCCCCTGCCGTTCCTTCAACTCAAGCCTTCTGTAAAGTTTTTCATTCCAGCACCTTGATTCCAAGAAGTGAGAGGATTGAGAGGACTGGGTTATGACACCAGATGTTTCTGAGACTCAACAGATAACTGCCCCCTCTTACGCACTAATTAATTGCATCGTAGCTTATTGATCAGTCCCTTGTTGGTTTAGTCATTGTGAGCTGGTTTCTCAGGCCTGAACCCCTGGGTGGTCGGGTACAATCTGAGTTTGGAAGCTGCACGGCCCAGCCCTCGACAGGAGTGCTTGCCTAGGGAACTGGAGCGTCGGAATACTGTGCACCATCCGCCAGCCCTTCTCCTGGCTCTTTTCCTTTCTCTCCTGATACTTCCACATTTCTTGTGACTTTAATAAATTACTAGAATGGGTATCAAGCCTATGACTTGTGGATTTCAGCTGTCCCCCGGAATTTGGGAAATGAAGCACCATATTATCATCCGAGTAAAGATATTCCCTGTTAAAGCCATATAAAATGTGGACCAAAGTCCTCAGTCTCAGAAGCTGAAAAAGCCTGGGCACCCATCCTCCCCAAGGCCCACCGTCCTTCTCCCTTCCTTGCCTCGGGCCCACCAACCCCTTTGATCTAGCGGGGAGGTGATCTCAGAGACCCGCCGCTTCCCCTCCCTTCTTGCCCCTCGTGCTTCTGTTTTGTGTAGATGAAAGTAAGACCAACATTCACAACATTAACTTAGCTATTGATTTGCTTATATTTAGAATGCAATCATTATTCTACAAAATCTATGTGCTCATATATACTTTAAATTAAGAATTAAATAATTTATGTGGAATAAAATCCCTATTAGCCATGAGGTCTGGGACCGGTTACTTAACCAGCCAGTACTTTGATTTTGTCACTAAGGCAGAGTCATGACACCTGTACCGTCAGGTTTCGGCGACCATTAAATGAGATAGATCTATAACGTGTTTAGCACATGGGAAGCTCCACAGAGTAGTTTTAAAAGAGTAAAGGGGAGAGGGGGCCATGGGAAGGTGCCGGTGGTCTTCAGGTGGCTCACGTGTGAAGAGGGGGAACGCGGGCAGCCTGCGGGGAGACCTCAAGGGCTCCCCCTGCAGGCTGGCCCCAGGGTTCCCTCTCCAGGGCACAGAGAGCTCCTTCCCACTGGTCCCCGGGCCTCTCAGGCATGGGGACAGGAGCAGGGCCCAGGAGGACCTGGCTTCAGTGTGGCTTGAGGGCCACCTTGACTGCCACTTGACTGACCAGAACATAAAACTGTGTCATCAGATCGGAACTTGGGCTCTCTCTGCTGGTAGCTGTGGCCTTGTCTGAAGGTGCCACCAAAAATTCAAGCTCTGCGGGTCTCCTCCTGCTTCTCCGGGTGTCTCTGCCGTCCACGGACTTCCTTTAAACATCCACCTCATGTTCTGCTTTTCCCAGCATAGGGAGCCAGAAAAAATGCAGACGAAGGGTCTTCTAGGAACCACCGTGTGAATAGATAGCTGTCTGGGGAGCACAGCCAGTCGCCGTGTTCTCGGTGGGGCTGAACCAGACACGCTCTACGCCGCCTGTTCATTGATGATTTCATTAGATGCTGCGTTTCCCAGTGAAGGGTCTGCTCAGCCACCACCAGCTTATTCATTATTTATATACAATTAAAGGGCACGGTTCAAATGAACAGAAGCATATGAGAAAAGTCATTACTCATGTACAGATCAAATTGGACATTTGTCATGTCCCTCGTGACTTCACATACCCTTTGTACCTTGGGACCTCAAATTATATTAAGCACAGGAGATGCTTCAGTGCTTTTATTTAGTCTAATTGTTGGCTTTAATCCACTTGCTTGGATTATTCGAACTTGTTTAAAATGAGTGCTTGCTTCTCCTTAATATATGAAAATAGAAAAAGAGGGAAATTTCTTTTTAGTACCTATTGCATTCTAAGGTGGAATGCAAATTGTTCTATGATTCTTAATGACCCACCATTAACATAGTAGGAAACCCAGTGCATTAATGCCTCTTTTCACATCATTACTCCTAATGGAACTGTTACCAGGATAATAGCTTGACCTTTAGCTATAGATTCCGACAGCAAAATATATTCTGCATTCTTGATACCTCTAGCGTATTGAGCATTTTCGGATCAATACAATGACAATCTTTTGGCCTTGTTCTAAGGCCTCATCTGTGTGTGTAAGAGAGAATAGGATTTCATCTTCAGCAGATAGATCCAAGTTAAAAGTCTCTTTTAAGTTTGAATGTAATCCATGAAAAGGAATGTCAGTAATACCCCCAGTGGAACTATTGGTATGGGTATTTTCTGAGAAGCCTAATGCCGTGCCTTCAAAGGTCTCAGACACAGACCCAGAAGATAGACATTTGCCCGGCTTCTTTTTATTGTGACTGGATGAATTTTGACTGAAAGGAGGAAAAAATAGAAATTATTGCCTTCTTAGTGGGTGACAGAATAGTTGAGCCCAAGATTAACTAACAAGGATCTGCATGGAAGTCCCTCACAGAGTGGGAGACAACATTCCAGAGCTTTCCCTCTGGTTCTCCTAAACTTGGTTATTGACATGCATGGTTGCTAGGAGTCATTGTAATGTTGCCATAACCCACATTGAGTTTGTAATTTGGAACCACTGTTTTCTAGTGTGTGCTAATTTGGACGTATGTATTTCCCAATCTAAGAAAAGAGGGGTTGCTATGGAAATGAATTATACAAATAATATCACAGGGAGGGAGAGGTTTACCTGGTAAGAAGATATATTCAGTCATTTTTGTGGTACACATTTTCATATAAACTAACAGTGTGCTAAAATACAATTATTTTCTTTTTGTTAAAATAGAACTTTGAGAATCTTTGGTAATTCTCTGGTTAGCAAGTGTTACTCTGGGCATTTGGATAAAATACAGCCTTGTTTAACTATATTCCATGAATTAAAACTTCCTAATTAGTCTAAATTCATGAGCTATTATATCTGCTCTCATTAGAAACAAAACTGGAAAATATGTGTGTTCATCAATATTTATTGACCTCTCACTCAGTACAGGGCACTGTGATCGGTGCTTTGAGGGAGACAAGATAAATGAGGACCCTTGAAGGGGTCTCCGATCTGGCGTAGGAGATTGAGGAGCACACCTACCCCCGGAGGTAGCACGGCGCCAGCCTCCGTCTGCCTCCCTCCCAAGTAGACACCACCAGCTTGCTCATGCCCACAAGCCATATACTGGACATCTGGTTGACATTCTCCCCAGTCCTCAGTTCTGCTTCCTAATCATCTCCCTTCCTCTGCTTGGCGGGGTTTGGGGTGGACCCTTTCCATCAAGGCTCTTATCAGAGCTACACGCCGTCCTCTCCCTCTCAGGTCCTGCTGGCACCTTGAGTGACTTCACTGTCCTCATGAAAGAACCTGACGCCCTGACCACACCACGTCCAGACCTGGTTCGCAATGGCCACACCTCAGCATTCTCATATGGAACTGCTCCCCGGCGGAAGCTGTCTACTCCAGCATGACACTCTCAAGCGCCCTCACTCTATGATACCTCCTTGCCAACCCCATTGATTCCAGTCTCTGATCCCCTAGATTTTTTCCAAGCATCTGAGCCTTTCTCTGGCTTTGCTTCCTTCCCAGATTTGGAGAGGGGGTGGGGGAGGGAAGAAAGCAGAGATAATGAAGTCTAGCTGGCATCTGCAAGCACTTTCTGTCCCCATCCTCCTGCCAGAACTGTCCGGCAGAATCCTGACCTGGGCCAGTCCTACCATCCAGAGGCACCCCTCCCAGCCCAGAGCTGCAAGGTGCTAAGGGACTGTTGCTGCCACAAGCATGTAGGCTTCTCTTCTGCTGGGCATCCTCTTGTCCTCATTTGATGCTCTCTTCTTCCTCTTCTTCTCAGAGGCAATTCCAGACATTCCCCACACTCCTCCCTACCCCTTGTCACTCAGTCACTGAGGTCTCAGGAGTGATTGCCCCAACCTAGACCATTTCTGAACCCGCCCCAGCTCCCATTCCCTCTGGGCATAGAGGGGGAAGTCTTCGTCCTGTTCAAGGGCAACCCCCGGTTCCAGATCCCACCGCCTCAGCTCTTCTAGTGTGGTTTCTGTGACTGTCTCCTTTTCCTGGATCCTGCCTTCTCCAGAATGAAAGTCATGCTCACATCGCCCCAGCCTGCCACCCTCCCACCCCCTGCGCCTCTGCTCTTCCCCCAATGAACCCAGTTTTTCTGGGATGCCAACTGTGGCTGCCCCACCTCTCCCCTTGAGGGGCTCCAGTGACACTCTGTGAACTGCTATGCCCGACTCTCCCTTCTGCACTTCGGACTGTTGTCCCTTGTCTTCTTTAGCGCCACTCACTGGTCTTCAAAAGACCGCACTTCCCGGTTATCCAGGAATCACCAGTCCTGTGCCTTCATCTCCGGCAAGCTGGGCTTCTCTCCGGCTCTGTGCCTGGCCCAGTGCTCTGTTCACTCGGTATGCTCTCCCTAGCCCACAGTTTTTTCGCATTGCTCTAACTACCACATATAGGTGTGCGCCTCTTGGGCCCGTGTCTTCTGCCTGGACCCCTTCCCTGACCTGAGGGCTTCTGGGCCAAAGAGCCACTAGCTGTCCCCACATGGGTGCTTCCCAGACACCCAGACCAGCACCTCCCACCTTTCCCCTCAAACGTGCCCTTTCTTCCACACTAACCAGGTCACAGGCCACCGGTCCGGTCTCCCCCGCCACCGTCACTCTAATATTTGAATGGGCCTGGAGCCCACTCTTCTACCCATATTAAGTATTAGCTTTTTAATGTTGTTTTTTCTGATTTAGTAGATGCAAACTTTGTTCTGTGATTCTTTGGTTTATATATTGGCTGACCATTTCTACGTACACTCTCTCCATTTATCTGTAGAGACTTCTGAAGTCGTTCTTTTATTTGGATGAACTTTTTTTGTCTGGTGGTAGATACTGAGCCTCTTCGGTCATGTTTAGTGCAACCAGCTTTTCTCATTCTGATAAAACGTGACTTTTTCATTCAGTAGAAGCTTTACCATTTTAGAGAGTGGAATCTGTCCACATTTTCCCTTGCCCTTTCTTTTTAAAAGAAACCTTTGAAACATTAAAACTGTCAGTATTTTAAAATCCACGAAGGCAGGGGGCTGGCACATACGAGGTCTTGTCCCGGCACAGATGGGGGGTGACAGTGCCCAGACAGCGGCGGGAGGCGGAAATGTCCGCCGCGGTGCCGGGGTGGACCGCGTGCCTTTCAGAAGGCCACTGTGTCTCCCTTGGGTCCTGTCACGACTCCCTCCGTAGTTCCCCGTGCTCACCGCACAGCACGCCAGAGGCTGACTCCCACGCCTGCATTACTGTTCGAGTGCTGATTGAGCTAGAGGGAAACCCCATGAGAATGCCATCTTTTTGTGTCACCTTGCATTAGATTTTGTGTGATCTTGCCTGAGATTCGATTGACCAACAGCACTAATCCATTGGCTGAATTTTGTTGTGGGGCCAGTGGACCCAGAGGAAGCCCGTCAGACACACATATGGATGTGGAACAAATAGAAAGAGCTGTTCCATTAGAACTACTCATGTTTTACGGCCGGCTGCATTCTGAGGCCCTGGCCAGCCTCCGTCTCTACCAAGGGAACGTAATACAGACGTTGACGATACCTGCTTTTAGAAACGCACTTTTTCTGCTTCTTGAGATGTATTCCTGTTTTCAGATCTGCGTGGTTTATTTGTGAAAGTATTTAACAACATTTCTTCTTTTCTCTCAGTCTTCACAGAGAAATACTGCACTGCTAACCATGTGGATAAACTCCCTGGCCCGAGAGACTGGGTACAGATTCTGCAGGATCAAATCAAACTGGCCAGAAGAAGGTTGAAAAGAGGCTCAGGTAGGAATCAGCTGCAGGAAAAGAACCACCGGCAGCCCTTTCCTGAATTCTTAGCCTCGGCCAAGTGCAGTTCCTCTGCTCTGGGGCACCCTGCTGATCTGCCTTTGGAGGAAAAGTCAAATTGAAAGTGCCGGGGGTTTTGCATTTTAAAGTCTTACTTGAGTGAGTTTTGAAATTCACCTGTCAGCCAATTCACTTTCACTGATACGAATGAAGATTGCTCATCTTGTCTGTGGCCTTGTGTGTCTTACTTGTGAAGCTGCATCTCTCTTTTGTGATCTGCTTCTATTTGCTGTTGACATTCATTTGTTTGGCTCTGCATGACTTCATAAAAAGTACCAATTGCTTGAGGTAATAATAATAATAATAATAATAATAATCATCCTACCAGAAACAACACATGAAAGAGACAAAGGGATTTTAAGTCACATAGATATTTTTCAAATCTGGCTTTGGCGGTTCGGAGATGATTTTTCCCAGGAACAGTTGAATTATGACTATTTAGATTTGGGGCCAATTTACCAGTGAAGAATTCCTTTGAGGTCAGTTTCCTGCCATCACGTAAGAATAATCATCTCTAGGAGGCCACAAACCTCTAGACATTTTTAAACAAACAAACAATGCTGATCACACCCCAGGACACCTGCCCCGGAGCGCAGGTGTGGGAGCCGCAGGTGTGGGAGCCGCAGGTGTGGGAGCCGGGCTCCAGATGCTGAGCTGGAACAGAGGCCCAGAGAGAGCAGCGTGCATGCGGGGGCCTGGGTCTCCGCCATCCCTTAGATGCGCTCACAGCGCACTGGGAACAGTGACCGGGCTGGGGGGGACAGCTCCCCGCTCAGGCAGGGAATGCCCTCCAGTGCCCCACAGGCAGCAATGGACAAGCGTGTCTTGAGGATGAAAAGCCTTATAGCGCTCTTCTGTAAAGTAGCTATCAGGACTCCAAAGTATTTAGCCGTACGTGATTTTTTTTTTTTTTTGGAAGTAAAATCTTCCCTTCTTTTTTTTCCCATCTGCTTCCTTTTATAAAAATTGATGCTCTTCATAAAGAGCAGTGGATGACTGGTGTTTGTTGTTGGTAGAAACGCAGTGTCACATCAGGCATATGTTGTAGTGGAGTCTAGACCTGGCTTTCAGGTCTCTCCTCTGCTCTCCACCAGCCCTGGACCTCGGGCAAGTTACTCCCAGTCCTCAGTGTCTCTGTCACAAAGGGACAGAAAGATAAGCCTGCTTCGTTGTCACGAGGTTCCAGATATACATCATATGTAAATGTTCCCATAAAATCAGTGTGCCCTCTGAACATGTCTGTGCTCGTGGGCAGCAGCACCGGGGAGGGGTGTGTCCTAGGTCGGGGGTCCAGGCAGCCCTCCGTGCCTGGCAGTCCCCTCTGTCCCTGTTGTCCCAGGATGAGTGCTACTAATGCCCCTTGCGCCTGCGAAGGGTTTCAGGCTTGGACAATGAATAAATGATACACTCGCCCTCCCCCCCTTTCCTCTGCCTTCTTTTTCTTAATCTCCAAATCACCGCAAATAAACACAGCAGGGGCACATTGGGAAGAACAGGTCTGACTTCCTAGCTCCCATCTGCCATTTCCAAATTCGTGGGACCTGCTCTGAGCCTCAGGCTCTCCATTTATGTAAGAAGGCTAGGACCTGCCTCAGGGCTGTTTTCAGAATCAGAATTAGACAATATAAGTATTGCCACTAATATGGAGCCAACACGTAATGTTCAAAAAATGTTCAGGCCCTGATCCTCCTTCCCTTTGCCAACCCCAAACAAAGCAGAACTGTTCCTTTATCCCGGCCCTTTCTTAAAACCACCGTTGCCTCTTTCTCCTGGATGGTGTTGGTCAGATTTCCTCCCAAGTGTTTGCACTGCTGGCTTGGCTTGCCCGCTGGCCCCGCCCCCTACAGAAAGCGGGGCTGCATTCGGGTGGGATGATCAGATTCGCTTTCTGCTCACATTACACTCCACTTGACCTGCTTGTTGATTTTGACTCCATGGGATCTCTTCCCTTGGGTTTGGGGCCTCCCTGTCTTTGCTTGTCCTCCCGGTTCTCCCATACCATCTAGTCCACAGCCGCCGCCTCCTCCTGCACCGGCCCCCAAAACCCACTGGCCTGCTTTCCCTTCTTGGTGCTATTGTATTCTAACGCCTTACCCACAACTTGACCCGTTCCACCATCAGTGGCTCACCCCCTTGCAGCTCCAGACTGGCTGGGTCCCGAGACCCTAGACTTCGTTCTCGGAGAATTAAATACTTCCGCTAGCTTGTCTTCCCCAAATACAATCCCTTGTACACACCACCTTCCGCGTGGAACACAGGGTCCCTGACAGCCAGCCCCACCCTCCTCACCCACTTCTCCTGCCTCGGCCTCACCAGAACCATGCTGGGCTCTCTGTCTAGGAAACAGCACCTCCTCCTGTCACAGATCTTAGAGGGCACTTCCTCCTAGAGCCTCATGGGTGGCCCCGGCTCTTCGGTCTTCTGCCACCAGAATAATGGCACTCCTGTGTCTTCCACTGACCGCGAGAGGTAGCAGGGTCTACATCTGAGTTGTGTTTCTATTCCAAGTGTGTGGCACAGCGTGGACGCACAAGAATATTTGTTGAATGAACCAACAAGTCAGTCCATGGAAAAGAAGTCAATAATCCACAACAAAATGGTCTTATTGTTTAGCTCATCCTGATCACATGAGATCAGGATAATATTCTGTCAGTTCCTTACTTGACATTCAGATACTTATTCCATGACCTCATGAGTGCCAACATCCCTGAGCTCTGTCCCTGGGGGGCATGGAAGCCTAGGACTCCTGAGGACTCCTGTGGCACACACGATCTTCCTAGAGTGCCCCTTCCTTCCTTCCTCCTCAAGCACATTCTCTCATTTCCTTCTCTGCATCCTACCTCCTTAGTCCCCTCCTGATTTCCTCTCTTCTCCCCTCTTCCCCCAAAGGTACACAGTCTTGAGTCACAGTGGCCTGACCTCACTCAGGGCAGACTCACTGAATAACACTTAGGAAGATTAACTCCCCTAGTGGATCGCTCACCCCTTCTTATGCTAAAGGTCTTCTGCCTCAGGCTTACTTGCCTCTCAAAGGCCCCCTTTTATTACTTCAGCCTCTTAGACTTCAGGCTCCAGGAAAGAGTTGGGGGAAGGGGCACAGTGGAATGACAGGTGGTGTCAGAGACAACTGCCCAGTAGAGCACAGAGCAAACGACTCCTTATTAAGCACTGATGCCATCTTGGGTGCTGTGTCTTCTCCGTTTTATATCCCAAGTGACATTTTGCTTATTAAGCCCGAATAGTGTCTTTGCTAATAAGTATTCAGTTGGTCTTGTGTTGCTGCAATTCTACCTTGATGACCTTCACTGTCTGGATGTGTAAGAACTTGCTTCACCTACTGGGGAAATTGCTGAAGCCCCAAAATAGAGACACTGAGAATAGTCAGGCCTGAGAGAAATCTAAAATTTGCCATAGTGAAGAGACCTGAATTTAATATTCTATAAGCCCAAAAGAGAGGGAAAGGGCCAAAGTACCCCAAGAACGACCCACTTGGCTACCATCCGGTGCTCCCACACCCTGGCCCCAGGAATGCCACCAACGTCTAGCCAGAGGTCAGCATATTTGTGTGCTTCTGTTCCTCAGCCTAGAATCCGCAGAAGCTGCCTGGTCTCTGCCTGCTCCACGGGGGTGGGGAGAGGAAATGGGAAAATGGGAGAAACTCTTGGGGCAACTTGGGAGCTTGAGGGAAAAGAACTGTAGGAATCCAGAGCATCGAGGCTGCTAATAGGAACAACAGAGCCAACTCTGAGGAAGGAAGAAGGGGGTTTTGTCGTACAGAACACGTGCCACTAACTGAGGAGAAGGATTACAAGTCCCTGGGGGACCTGAAAAGTTTAAGTTTGAAGAGGAACCTTTGAAGGTAGAAGACATGAGAAGTAGGGAGGCTCCTGAGTATATGTCGAGTGTAGAAAACCATAGGCCCAAAATGGAGTCTCTTGTGCTAAGCCACATCGCCAGACTGGGGCATGGTACCTAACCTGACTGCACTTTCAACCTCCCCGGGAATATACCCTTAACTGGTCAGTCAGGAATTTGGGGGGTCAGCGCCATTAAAGTCATCTGTCATATGGACCCTCTCCATCTCCCAGAGCAAGATGAGATAATCTACCTAAGAAGACCCTTTTGTGGGGCGCCTGGGTGGCTCAGTTGGTTAAGCGAATGCCTTCAGCTCAGGTCATGATCCCAGAGACCCAGGATCGAGTCCCACATCGGGCTCCCTGCTCTATGGGAGGCCTGCTTCTCCCTCTCTCACTCCCCCTGCTTGTGTTCCCTCTCTCACTGTGTTTCTCTCTGTCAAATAAATTAAAAAATCTTAAAAAAAAAAATAAAGAAGACCCTTTTGTCCCCAAAGGAAGGTGGCCTTACCCACAATAATCCCTTTTTTCTGTTTATGACTTTCTCGTCCTATCTTTTGAAACCTTTGTGCTTTGTGGGAGCCCTTTGGAGCTCCCATCTATTTGCTGGGTGGGATGCTGCCCGATTCCTGAATCACTTCAGAGAGCCAGCTGGGTCTTCACATTTCCTCAGCTGAATTGTGTTTTCAACACTGGAAACAGCCCACGTGACTAAAATGGGACGTTTGGTTTAAATTTGGTTTCCTCGTTGTAAGGTAGTGTGGAAACATCTTTCTTCAAAGTATAGTTTTCGTACCATTCATTTTTTTAAGAGTTTATTTATTTTAAAAAAAGAGTTTATTTATTTGACAGAGAGAAACACAGCCAGAGAGGGAACACAAGCAGGGGAGTGAGAGAGGGAGAAGCAGGCCTCCCACCGAGCAGGGAGCCCGATGTGGGGCTCGATCCCGGGTCTCCGGGATCATGACCTGAGCCAAAGGTAGACACCCAAAGACTGAGCCACCCAGGCGGGCACTACTATTCATTTTTTAACAAAGAAAGAAGAAAGGGGATACTTCATTTATGAGCTGGCTGGGGGGAAAGTCGATCTTGATATAAATTTATATTTGATTTAAAAAATTTTGTTTCTCTCGTGCTATATCTATTATCCACAAGCACATCTCTTTTTTTTCCCCCAGTGTCAGATGCTGAGATCAATTAGGATGAGCTCTGGTCTCCATTCCCTTCCCCACTTCCCCCCATTAAACACACTTGCACACAGTGGGGACTTTCCTCCACATTCCTGCTTGTTTCCCACAGACCAGCCTGTGAGCACCTTTCTTAACCATCCCAGCATCTGCATTTAGTGACTCACGAGGACATACACATTGCACAGACACACGCCTGCTTTTGCAAAGTAGGATTCAAATTGTGGACCACTCCCCGCCCCCCTTCCCTTCCTGCGGGAGCCTCTCACAGGCTCTGACAGTGTCTGCCCTGTTCCTTAGTCATCCTCGGATTGGACTCGGGGCATCTTCACATCTGAACACTGGGTTTAGACGATCTGCGTGTTCGTGATGGGCGCCGCGGCACCTCTCTGCCTTCTCGGCAGGTCCCTTCTGCAGCTGCGAAGGGGGAGGTGTCTCCAGAGCGGACCTAGCCCTGAACTACAGACCAGACTGGCCCAAGGCGCAGCACATCAGCGGCGACCCGCCCTACAGGCTTTCCCTTCCAGTTCCGTCTAGACTGTTACACTTCATTCTCCTCAAGCGGCACCCAGGTGGGACTCTCGCCTCGCCTTCCTGAGGCTGATAGGCACAGAGGGACTAGATCAATGTCGCTCCCACTCATGTTCTTTTGTCTTGATTATCCCTGTCCAAATGATATTACGAACAGTGTCCCATTGACGTTCCACATCTTCAACCTTATTTATCATATTTGGTGCCGTTCCTGGAATTAGGCTCAGCGGCTCGGGGCTGAAGGACGCCCACCCTGCCTCCAGGAAAGGGAAGTGTCCCACACAGATCTGAAAGGTGGTTCTGCAGACCAAGTAGGAATTCTCTGGGCACTCTCATCACATGTCATAATTTCCCCCTGTAACTAGAACGATTCCTTTCTCATGGTGGATTTTTAATCATTTTCATTAGGTTATTTCCTCTGAGCCTGAAACCGCAGTTTTTTTATTTGTGTTAGATCTAAGAGCAAAGCTGTCACTGCTATTAAATTTTTATTGGACTTGCTCAATCTTTTCTAAATTTCACAACTTGACTGTCACCTGAGAAGACAGACTATGAGTTTGTTGGTACAGACAGATGTTATAATTAAATTTAAGGAACACAGCCGTGTTCTTCACCCGTGACACTCGGGCCTGTTCTTTCCGCCAGCATACACTAATTTGCATATGATAATTTGTATATTTTTCAGATGTATACATTCTGTTTTTACCTAGGCCTGGTTTTTAAAGTGAGGGTGGCTGAATCACAAAGGGAGGGGTTTGGTTATGACTAAAGAGAAAGTCATCACACATGTAGAGAAAGTTACAAAAGTATAAAATAAACTACAAGTTGAAGATTTTTAGAAATTAGCTCACAGTGATGCATGTAATATGCATCTGGACTGTTAACAGCAGAGAGATTAAGGACCCAGGCAGGAATGTCTCACAGCCTTGGCCACTGACAAGCTACATTCCCTTAATTTCTCTCTCCTTTTTTAAGTTTATTATTATTGTTGTTGTTATTATTTTTAGTAATCTCTGTACCCAGTGAGGGCTCGAACCCATGACCCCGGGATCAAGAGCCATACACTCTTCCCGACTGAGCCAGCCAGGCTCCCTGTATCACCTTCGTCTCTTAACCTCCGGTTGTTTCCTTTGTCAAAATGGGTGTAATAACCAACCTACCTTGTAGGATTTTCTAAGAGATGACGCGATGTATGTAAAATGCTCAGTAAATGGTAAACGTTTAATAAATGATGGTGGCTCTTGTTGCTATTATTGATATTATTACTGAAAAAAAATTTAGGGACTCCTGGGTGACTCAGTTGGTAAGCGTCTGCTTTTGGCTCGGGTCATGATCGCGGAGACCCGGGATCGAGCCCCACATCGGGCTCCCTGCTCAGCGGGAAGCCTGCTTCTCCTTCTCTCACTCCCCCTGCTTGTGTTCCCTCTCTGGCTGTGTTCAGGAAGGCTGCTTCTCCCTCTCTCACTCCCCCTGCTTGTGTTCCCTCTCTGGCTGTGTTTCTCTCTGTCAAATAAATAAATAAAATAGTTTTTAAAAACGTTTTAAATCGTAGGCAATGAAAGGACTACCATGTAGTTCATCTCCCTAATCAAATTCACTCAGACCCTTTAGAAGAAAATAGTGTCTTCTCAATATAAAGATAATGTATGTTCATTATTTCATATATACAATGATTTTAAAAACTCAAAGAACTAAATTTTAAATGCCTTTAAGCCTTTCCTCCAGAATGAGACACTGTTAACATTTTAGTATGTCCCATATTTTGTCTATAAGCCTATTTAAAGAATTTTTTAATCTTATCATTCATCCTCACACTTGAATCGAATGTTTTGTATTATTAAATAGTCACCTACAGCATCATTTTAGAGGAGAAGAGCAGAAACTCTTCTCCAGCCCAGACTGGTCTTGACTCGTGTGTCCTCTCGGCGTTTTCTCTGTGGTGGATTTAGCGGGCAGCACACAATGGGTCTTTCACAGAGGCCTGTGTAGCAATCTGAGGACTAGGTGTGAGGGAGGGGAAGCCTTTGTATGTTTCCAGCCCTATCTGCCCCCTGATTGTGTTTAAAGCCACAGCAATAAAAACAGGAGCCTCGTATTACTTTGGCTTCCCACCTACCCAACTTTTTACTGTGACAGCAAATGGCAGGCCCCGAGGGACTGATGTCACGCGCGCCTTCAAGAGGGACACAGGGGGCAGCTAGTGAAATGACCCAAACGGCCCTGATGAAGTGTGTGACCTGTCCCCAGCATGCCGGGAGACCGACAGGCCCGTCAGTTACTGGGACACGCGGGAGCACTTTCTTTTTTGTTACTCAGTGGAAGGTTTTCTGTCACTGAAGGAGTTTCTGTCACTGAAGTTTACCTTTGGAAAACTCTGAAGGAGATTAAAACATATCGGGCATGCGCAAAGGTTTGCATTTTGAAACACAGACATGACGAGTCTTTTGAAGATACACTTATTCCTTCTGATTTTCCTTATGACTGAATTAATGCCAATTTTAGACAGGCTGCTCTAGGATCAGAGTTTGCAGTCGTCTCCAAAGAAAGGCTGTTCTCAGGATTTCCTAAGCCTCCCCCACAGGGATGGCTCTGGGGATGACAAGGGAAAATTCTACCGCAGGGATTCACTGACTTCTGTCCTTCGTGATCATATTTAAACAATTCCTCCACACACTGGGTGGATATTTGAGCCTCGGCAAACAAGGGAAAGTGAGCTGAAAGCATCAGTGATTGACAGAATTCGGTTCATCAGATACCAAGAAGAATTTCAGTGCAGGAAAAAAGCTTTTATATCATTATCTTAAAAAATACTTGACAACTACTGGTACTAAAATCTATGATATGAACCAACAAGTGAATCTGAAAAGGGGGAGGAAAGTTGAGACCGTTATGCATGACTGGAGTCTTTAAATTGTATCACTGTATTCAGGAAAAGAAATGTGCTCCCTGAAACTAATGAGATTTGTGTTTTATGTTTGTAACCAGCAGAGGTAGCTGACGGTGATGAAAGACCGGACAGCATTTCCCTACCACCAACAGGTAAAACACTTTTACATATTCATCACCCACTGGAAAGTACAGCACATGAAAATATTTGCATTGAAAATGTTTGTGACGTCAGAGATGCAGATGCTTGAGCAAACGGCCCCTGGCCCAGACCCTAGTAATCAGATGTGCTCAGTGCCCTGTGTTCAGAGATCTTGACACTGAGTCTGAAAAGCTCCGTGTTTCTCACACTGTCACATAGTCTCAAGAGCCTCAGAACAGCAAGTCCTTAGAACTTAGTGTCACAACATCGTGCCTCCCGAAACCTGTGGACCTTAAGAGGACTTTAACATGAAACGAGGTTGTTTACTAGGACAAGAGGATCACCAGTTTTATGATAAAATTCATGTCCCTTCTGTCCTCGTCCACCTCCCCCAAAAGGGGTTTTGAGAGGCAGTCACGGCTCGTCATAGAACGGGCATGCGGGAATATTGCGAGTGACTGAATAGGCCAGGCCCTCTAGCATGGCTGCGTATTTCTCCTCCTAGAAGCAGATCAGCCGGATAGAACATTCCAGGCAACATCTGCTGCAGCCGGAAGCCACAGACATCATTCTGACTCATAGTATTTGACTCTGGCCCCGGCCTCCTGCCTGAGGGACGGGGGCTGATCCCTGAGCCATGTGACAGTTCACTCCCTGACTGTTGATCGCCATCCAAAGTCAACCTGACCATTTTCTGCCCACAAAACCCAGACACCCCAAAAAACCGTCCAAGTGACAAAGCCCAACTCCAGATACAGGGTGCTAAATTTTAAGTGAAATCTGGCAACTACAAGTGGAGGAGCTAGTCTTTGTAGGAGCGCTGCTGGGCCACGTGCTCCCTGGGAGCACCTGTCTGGGGGCGGCAAGGACAGCAGGGCTCCCAGCCGCGGGACAGGCACAGGTCAGGACAGCGAGAGAGCCCGACCGTGTAAATGACGCCCAGCTTGCTCAGTCACTCTGTAGCTAAGCAACAGATCGATGGTCACAGAACGGAACTGCGGCCCCTCGTGCAAAAAAGCTCCGCTTACTGCAAGTTCTTACCATATGCAGCCATCACATAAAAGGGAATCTAAAACTCTGCTTGTTTTGGTTATGTGTCCACATTTATGAATTAAGATAACTGAAATGCATGATCTCTACTGTTCCTTCCCATCGTGTCCTTGTCCATCAGGACAGCTCGTATTGGCCTCCATCTGATCACACCTGGCCCGCTCCCAGGACACACAGCAAATACTGCTGCCCGTACTGAAACTGTGCATTTCAGGAGACAGTCTGGGGGAGCTCCGGCTGCCCTGGTTGTGCCATCCAGCCTTCCCCCCGGGCTCTCCTAGCCCCATCGCCCCCAGGGCCAACAGTGCGGCCTTTCCTCACCATCTTCCTGACACCGTGGGCTTTGTTATTATTAACAGTACTGCTATTATTATTTGAAAGCCATTCCCCTTGAAATAATGCCTTTGCATTTTCCTGTCTAAAGATGGAGGCAGAGAGATGTTTCAGATGAGGAAATTGAACCCGGGATGGTAGAAACACCTCACGGAACTGAAAAGAATTTCAAGGAGTCTGAGAAAGAAGGAACGTTAGAGATCATCTAGTGCCCTCCCTTCTTTTTATCCAGTCCTTTTATTTTACAGGTAAAAAAGCCTGAGGCCCAGAAACACTAAATGACTCTCTCAAGGTCTCACAGCTGGTTGGTGGCCTGGCCCGAGTCCCAGCCTCTCTCGACCTCCAGCCCCTACACCGCGTAGCTTTCTTATACCTAAGCCAAAGCCAGCTTTTCTCTGCATGTTTCCTAAAGATCCTAAGAGCCGATGGATGTACTAATCCCTTTAGGATTCCATTCCACTGTCTGTCTTCACAGTTAGAATGTCCGCCGTAAGCCCACGTGAAGCCCTGACACTCACTCACTGCAGTTCGAGATCTCTCACGTCTTGCCCGAGGTCGTGAGGTCCTCGTGGACACAGGAAGAGTAGACAGGGCTCTTCACTAGAAGGGCCTCCCTAGGCTACTGCCGCTTTGATACAGATGACTAAGCAGCATGATCAGTAATAACCGTTTATCATTTAGAAAAGGGGAAAAGAAGTTGCAGACTGGTGCTCAAATGTCACAGCACTGTTATTAGATCATCTTGGTTAGACGAGTGTGTCTCGATCGCCTCTCTAGAATCCCCCGTCTGGGCAGTGTCTCTGAAAACAGCACTCCAGACCCTTCCTCCTGGCCCGTGCCAGAGGAGGCCGCCCGGCGGGAGGTGAAGTGCGCCTCTTCTGCCCTGGGGCGCTTCACCCTTGCGTTCCAGACTCACTGGTCAGACCTTCCCTCCGTTGGTGATCTCAGCTGGCAGCATCTTTTTATTACCTGTTTAAGGTCTTTTCCTCCTTCTAAATTCGTGTGTGTCGGGGAGGGCGGAAACCCGGAAGTGTGTCTGGGACCAGGACTGACCGAGCAGGTCAGGGCTCGGGTCGGCCAGCCCCGAGCTGCTGGCTGCAGCCCACCACGTTTAAGCAAACTTCTGCGCCTCTAGTTTTAACAAGACTGTGTCCCGTTTTTGTAGCGGAAGAACGTATTTTCTCCATTCCTTTTCCCTCACAGCCCTGTCAGTGTGTTGGAGCAGCTCCTAGGACTCGGTCCCGTCAGGTTCTGGGAACAAATGCCCGCCCTCAGGGGCCCCGTGTGAGGCAGGCAGGGGTGGGCATCGCGCCCAGGGAAACCACCCAGGACTGGAGAACACGCTGTGTGGGGGAGGACAGAAAACTACAGAGAAAGTAAAATCGAAATAATGCTTTCTAAAATGTACAAAGGAGGCTTCTTAATTTGAAAGAGGGTAGCACAGAGTTCACCTGGGCCTAGCAATTTTTGGCATAAATTGGCCATCTTTTACATACTTCTAAACAATTTAAAAAAGTAAAGAAAGAAAATATAATTTTACCAGAGACAACCATTAGTGCTTATTTTTCCCCCAGACTTTTCTATTTTATTTACAATGGAGACCCAACTACATAAAATTTTTGTTCCGTGCGAGTTCCCCACCTTTTTTGGTTACTGAACAAGCATTTTTCACTTTTCACAAATCTTCCTACACATTATTTTAATAGCTGCATCATGTTCTCTTTTACAGGTAAACCATATTTTATTTAGCCATATTGTTACCCTGGACAGTATGTGGACATGCTCCAATAGTAACACACAGTCATGGGCTTTGCTGTAAAAATAATCAGTACAAATTTCCACTGGCTAAAATTGCTCACAACTAATGCCTTGGCTGAAAAATTAGTGATTTAAATGTGAAACAGATACTTCAGTCAGTGAGGTTCTCCACCCACCCAGCGTCCTTGCCTCGTCATAGGAAAGCGTACAACGCTCCTTTAGAGAAGTGCCCCACCGTCATTGTCTTGTCTCTGTTGTAGGTCATAGATTTGACACCAGGAGAGAAAATTCGGAAGACACAGAGCCAGATTTCACTGCCTAGACTTTCCTTTTAGTGACACTGTTCATTAGCACACGTAACTGTTCCGTTGAATTCCTTCAAAGATCCTCGTAGTATTTCAGATTCCTGCAAAGTGTGGGCGTTCTGTGAAGTTTTCCCGTCACATCTGAATAGTTTTCATATACTTTCTTTGCCGTGTGTGAGAATCAAGCCTCCAATTTGGTGTTAAGATTTTTAGAAATCATTTGAGAGTTAACTTGTTCATTACCTTTCAAAGGTCCAGCGTATGACCAGTGAGTTCATTGTTCACTAAAAAGCAGCAGTTCTCCCTCGTTTTTTTTTTCATAAGCTCAATGTGAATATATAGAGTTTTGAAGCATATTTATTTTCACGTGCACTGCTTAGATGCAGAATAAAGGAGAGCAGCTCTTGCCAGCACTGGGGAGCCATTGGGAAGGCCAACATTAATTAGGCCTTCAGCGGCTTCGATGATGAAAAAGTTGTTTTGGGAGACAGGATAGCTCTAACCTATTAGATGAAATCATTTCTGACATCAGTTCCCCCCAAAGATAGCCATTTGTAACTGAATAAGTGCAAATGATGTATGAGCTCTTAGGAGAGAAAGACCTTTCACAAAGACTGTGTCAACACAGTGACAAAATAACTAATTAAAAGGCGAGGAACTCAAAGTAACCAGTGACCCGCGTGATAGCTGACAACTGTTTTCACAGAGGATTTTTAAACTGCGGGGTTTGGTGTTTTGGACAACCAGCCACACTTTATTCGGCTCCTAGGACACTCACCCTCCGCTCTGTATGAAACCAACATATGAAAAGAAGAGTTTACACTAAAGAGGTATCTTGCCATGTGGGTATTTGTTTTATGGAAATATTTATCCCCAGATTCCCTTCTCCAAAAAGATGGTGAATTTAAAAATGCCATTTTACTTAGAAACATTGCATGTAGACCTCATTCACTGTATAATTAAATTATCATCAAATCTTTGGCACTTGACTCAAAGGCCAAAAATCAGCCAGAAAGAAATTTGGGCTGTAGCCATGCCAAGCCAGAGGGGGAAAGAATGGTTGTTGTCTCCCTAGCACTTGTTTTATGAGCTCGTAGAGCGTTAGAGCTCCGAGTTCTTGTAGAGATGCCCTGTCCAGGGGACTTGTGCCCTAACACACCGAACCGCTCCATCTAAGTCCAGAGGGGGAGCTCGGGGGCGATGCCGGGTGCCACCCAAGACCAGCTCATCAGCCGAAGATGAGAGATAAGAGGCATCCCTGAAATGTGACAGAGCTGGTCCCAGGCATGGCCTATGGATTCCACCTTGTTAGAGAGCTCCATCTCATATCCGTGTGTCTTTTGTCTTATTTCTGAAGTTACAAGGAAGGTTCAGAGAAACAGTTCCTGTCACATCCTATAGTTATTAGCCTTTTACGTTTCTAGGCCAGTTAGGAATCCCTTCCCTGAAACTGGTCCCATTGGTCATCAAATGGCCTGATGAAGTTCTGCATTCAGGGCTCTTGTTTTTCTGCAATGTATGTTTTAAAATTTGTCTTTTGCCCCTCAGCAGGAAATAGTTCTCAAGGGAATTGAAAAGATTAATTAGTGACCTTTCAACTCTATTACAGTGAGATGAGTGTGTTGCTCATGAAGGTAGAAACATTTACCTTAGCACTGTGGGATCTGTTAAATATGCATCACAAACCTTCGGAAGCACTTCCTTCCCAGGCTGGGTGACAGCCTGGATTTTTCAATACTTGAGAAGGGGTGGGGATTGCTCAACCCACCAGGACGTGCAATGCATCCACAAACTGGAAATACATATCACAAAACTGCAACAGTAAAATCACATTTTGTACATTAAAATTGTATTTGTGTTTACTTACTGTGACTACTGTTCAGACTTTATTCGGAAATCCTTTTTATAGGCTTTCTTAGTAAAAAAAAAAATTCCATAGCTATGGATGATGTCTCAATCTTCTGTATATATGTTTTATTAATATGTAAATATTTAGATTTTTTAAAATTACTATGTTCTTCAAAAAGAATTCCAACACAAGGCTAGTTGTGAAATGGTGTATAACATTGTGTTGTGATATCAGTTCCCAAGATGCTCTTGATGTCAGTTCCAGAAGAATACAATAAATTACTTTAATTGAACATGCCTGTTTCGTGCCTGTGTGCCAGTCCCCCTGCGTTGATGAAGAGGAGTCAGTGTTAATCATTAATTAAAAGGTATTTATTAATACTCAGGTGGTCTCACACAGAGAGTTACATTTCCTTAGGAAGCTAATTTTTAAAAATAAATAAACTAGATTGCCACCACAAAGAGCGTCTTCAAACACCGAAGGTCGCAGGCTCTGCCCCGCCGGTCCCCCGGGCACCACTCGAGCGAGAAGTATGGGGAGGCTTGAAGTCTAATTTCAAATGAATTAGGGAGCTTTATAATCTTCACTTAAAAGGTTAAGCCCTGCTTCTATGGAAACAACACATCAGAAGGACAAATCAGTCTTCCTTGATGCAAAGTGGGAGCTCACACAGAACTGCCTTCTCCTCTCTGAACACAGGAGGGCGCTGCTCCTCATGCCCCCCCTCGCCACCCCCTTTGCGCCCCCCAGCCTGGAGGGCCCCCTGGCTGGTCTGTTCTCTCCTGGCCTCTCTTTGGGGTCTGGGTCTGGGGCCCTGCATGGGAGGGCCCTGAGCTCTTCTGCAGCTGCCACAGAAGAAAGCAGCAGGATGGCTGGTGAGAAGGCAGCAGGATGAGGTACCTGGACAAGCAAGAAAACCCGAAGGCCAGCCAGCCAGGGTTTCTCACATACACACACCTCCTGGAAGCTGGGAGCCTGACACCAGCCGGCCCCAACTGCCACGACGCCCCTAGACCTTCACGCGGCTCTTTGGGCCGTGGAGCGGTCTGTGAGGGGGCCCACATCCTGTTATCTGGCCAAGGCCCTAGGATGCCCTGGCTTCCACACATGTGTGTCACCCAAAAGACAGCCCTAGAGGGCTCTCCAGGGCAGTGTGAGGGGCCCCGGTGCCCTACAGGAGGCGTCACTGGGAAGGGAACCACAGCCTGTCCCCATAGATGGAAAGCTCACAAGCTGCCTCAGGCGCCTCCTCTCCCACAGCCCCAGCCTCACGGCCTGATTGGGAGCAGCCACTGGCTTGTTCCCCAGCTGCACTTCGAGTCCCCACTCAGCCGGTCACTGAACACCCACCGTGGGCAGGTGCTGTGTGGGATCGGTCCGCCAGGGGCGCTCAGAAGCAAGTGACAGGACAGTGAGAGCCGAGGCTGGGGACGTTGGCCTGATGCCAAACATGCCAGGCCGTGAAGACCATCCCAAGAACTAGGAAGACATGGCAGGAGCAGGAGACCATGAGGACCCCTGAGGCACCCTAAGATATCTTGATCAGATTCATATGACGTATTGACCTGTGTGGCTGAAATATGGTACATTAACTGGGCAGGGCGAGGCTCGAGGGGGGAGTCCCACTAGAAGCTATTGGAATAGCAAGGGATAGATCAATCTCCCACAGCCCTGCCCGAGCAGGAGAAAGAGAACCAATGGGACTAGCTTGGGGTGGACTGAGGAGTACAGCTCTAGGGAGGAGAGAGGGCGCTGGCTGGGGGACCTCAGGGCCCTTTGTGCTCCCTAAGGTAGAGAGCATGGGGAAGAGCCATTAGGAGAAGGACAGACACATTCGGGTGTGGAGGTGACTCATTCATTCAACACGTGTGTGCTGAACATGTAGGCCATGCCTGGGGCTGTTCTAGAGGCCAGGAGAGCAGCGAGCCAAAGTCCCGGTGCACGTGGGCCTCCTGGGGACCATCATTCACAAAGTGTGAGCCCTGAGGAAACACCAGCATATAAAATACAGTATGCTCCTGAACTAGAGAAGGAACTTGAACTTGGAGCTCAGCCCTAAACCAGAGGAAATCAAGATTTGCAGCACCCTTTCTGCAGCGCAATTCGAGTCTCAACGAAAAATCAGCACAGAGCAAATCCTAACCGGCGGCTCGCCAGCAGCCACTGGCCTTCATCAGGTCACAGGCTCTGTCCCGTCTTGTCACTTACCACTCTCTGACACTGGCTTGCTTAACGATGTGGTTGTTTATGGCCTGCTTTCCACCGGCATCTAAGCCTCACGAGGTCAGGGACCTTATCTATAAGGCCATCAAAGTTTCAGGCCCTGGTGAAGACATTTGCAGGACATCGCTCTCCCGTGAACTATGAGAGGTGAGGGGTGTCCTATAGTCTTAGATCCCATGCCCTTTCTCTGTCCCTGTATGGACACTCTTCATCAACAGAGCGTAAATCCCACACAAGACGTGTGGGGTGGGACCGGTGAGAAACCGGGAACTCAGACGCTTCAGAACAACGCTTTGAATTTACACAAATCAACTCGGTCTGTACTTTGTAACCTCAACAGTAGGCAACGGATCATCCCCCCAAAACTGTATCTATATCTATATATTTCTAAACTCTATATATGAAAAAGCCAACGAACAGTCTGGAAATGCAGCCCCGGTGGGATAATCTGAGTATGCTGTGCGTCACACACACTGATGTTTCAAACATTCTTGATACTTAAGAGCCATTTTAATTGTGTGTGTCGGTTTTATGTGTGTTTTGTGAGAGGCTTTGTTTTTTGTTTTTTGGGTTTTTTTGCAATTTTTATCTATTAAGCCTGAGAAATTGAGGGACATCGTAAACCTAAAGTTTGAAACTAAGCTACTTTAGATAATTCCTTTAAAATACTTTTCCAAAATGCAGCTGATGTGAGCCTGGGAAATGGAGAAGCTGGTCAGAAACTAGCTCTCTTGAGTTCCAGTTGTCCGTACTCTCCACCACGACGCCATAACAGATTCCAAATGTGGAGGGCCCTCGATGTGAATACAGAGTGAAAATCAATTTTACAAAGGAAATTGAGCATCCTAAATTGGTTCAATGAAGTGGTGGCCCGATTGCATATTCTGGTAGAAAAAACTATTTTCTGCTCTACTCTACGACGGGGAGAAAAAGAGAATACATTAGACTAGATGGCCCTTACTCTGTCTATTACTGAATTAAGCATCCTCCAGAAGGTATGCATTTCTAACCCTTGGAAACCAGAAGCGACTCAGTTAACAGACCCTATGTTAAGCCCATCCCCCTTGCATGAGGACTACTGCAATACTGCCTGGCGAGGGCAGCTCTTTCACCGCGTGAAGCAATGCTACCTCCTTCCCCTCCTTTCACTGATTCTTCCTGGAACACAGACCTACAGCTATGGGCAGCCTTGACTCTCATTGTGAACATTCTATTTCTCTGGTTTGTGTCAGGCACTGCTCAAGTATGTCTGTCCTACCCACCTCCATCGTGCCGGTGGTCCTTGGGGAGCAGGAACCACAGCTCATCTTTCCCCTACTTTGTGCTCATGGGACTGGCTCACCAGTCATGGTGGAGCGGGTGTATTCCAACATCGGGCTGACTCCCAGACATGGGCTATGGCCCATATGAAGCGAGAGGAGCCAAAATGCACCTCGATCATGCCTAAGCTAGCATAACATATAGCTTTAGAAAATGAACAAACTCTCAAAGACCAAGGAACGATTTTTGATTGGAAAGTACCCAGTGACTTTGGAGGTGGGAACGAGGAGGTGGTGGGAGTTGACAAAATTAGTCTGAATTCATTAGACAGATTGAACACAGGAGAAGAGCCAAGAAATGCTGTAGAAACTGTGACAAAGACTTACTCCCCTCCCTTCATTCCCTCACTTAAACATATTATAAAACTACAGAAATTGAAGCTGTGGTTTTGTATAAGAATAGATCAATAATATAGAATGAGAATTTAAGGAAAACCTTGCCTATGGAGACATGCAGCCAATATTAAGGTGTTGTAATGACAAGAGGCCTCAATATAAAGGGGCTGAAATGAAATACAGATTTTTCCCCCTCTAATTCAGACTGGCCCAGAAGTGGGTTGGGTGGCCCATAGTGTTGGTATGTTCCATGAGGTCATCTAGAAACCCATTCGTATCTTATTGTTCTCTTATCCCCTAAGAGATGTCCTTGTCCACATGGTCAAAGCTTGGCTCACCAGCAGAAGTCTACAACTGAGCCTATGGGAAGGTAGAGAAAAGTCAGTGGAGGGGAACAATTCCCTTATGAAAACATGATCTTGGGGTTGTATAGATCACTTCTGCTACAGCAAAGGAGAGGCTAGGAAATATATCTCTAGCTGGATGGCTATGTGCCCAGCTAAAATCTGGATTCTGTAATTACCAAGAGGAGTGGGAGAATGGATACTGGGGACAACGATCTGTTGGTTCCACAAATGCCACTTTTAATGATGGGAAAGGACAAATGGTTCGGTAAATAGCACTGAGGACAACTGGCCAGCCATTTGTAAAAACAAAAATTACTCAAAATGGTCATAGACCTAAATGAAAAAGCTAACACTATAAAACACATTGAAGAAAACAAAGAGGTAAGTCTTCACACTCTTGGGACAGGCGATGGTTTCCTAGATAGGACGCCCAAAGCGCAAGCGACAAAAGAAAAACAGATACACGGGACATCATAGAAATGAAACACTTGTGCTTCAAAGAAAGTCAGAAGACAACTCACAGAAGGGAGGAACAGATTTGCAACGCATATATCTGATAAAGAATTTGTATCTAGGATATATAAAGAATTTTGACAACTCAAAAATAACACGATAACCCAATTTAAAAATGGGCAAAAGATTTCAGCAGACTTCTCTCCAAAGATATCTAAATGGCCAATGAGCTAAGAAGCACATACAGAGATGCTCAACATTACAGTCATTAGGGAAATGCAAATCAAAACCGCCAGATACCACTTCACACCCGCAAAGAAGGCTGGAATCAAATGACAGACAACAGAGCGTTGTACGAGAGTGGAGGAAACGGAACCCTTCAAACATTGCTGGTGGGAATGTAAAATGGTGCAGCCTCTTTGAAAAACAGATTGGCAATTCCTCTAAAACTTTAACATAGACTCACCATAAGACCTAGCAGTTACACTCCTAGGAACAGGCCCAAGAGAACCAAAAACGTGTACATAGAAGACGTCTACGTGAACATTCAGTCCATGGTACGTGAATTTTCTGTGTGTGAATTCGACCACGGATGAAAAGGTCATAAAAACTACTAATAAAGTTAGCTCCTCCTACCTTACCCTATATGTGGCGACTGATTCCAGGTATTTCAAGGATTCAAACAGAACAAATAATAAAAATACTAGGAAGCTTTAAATTCATATTTCCATAAGCTTGAGAGAAAGGATTTCCATAACATGAAGAAATTATCAAGTAAAAATGAATTCATTAACTAAAAATGTTTAAATCATACTTTCAAAATTTTACAAAAAGTTTTTTAAGACTTTTTTTAAAGATTTTATTCATCCACTTGAGAGACAGCATGTGCACACAAGTAGGGGGAGGGGCAAAGGGAGAGGAAGAAGCAGACCCCCCCACTGAGCACAGAGCCAGAAGCAGGTCTTGATCCCAGGACTCCGAGATCATGACCTGAGCCCAAGTCAGACGCCTAACCACCCAGGAGCCCCTTAAAGATTTTATTTTTAAGTTATCTCTACACACAATGTGGATCTCGAACTTAAAACCCAAGATCAAGAGTCACATGACCTATGGACTAAACCGGCCAGGTGTCCCAAAATTTTACAAAATTTTACAAAATTTAATAGCAAATGACAAAATAAGAAATGTTTCTGCAGAATAGTTGTTAAAATTATACTTAACAACTATTACATGCTCAACTCATAAATCAAATGGCCAATAAATACTAAAATGCCAAAATGAAGCTAAGAAATACAAATTTAAACAGTAGCTGAAAATATTTTGGTTATTCATTCAACTGGCAGAAGTTGAAAGAGGTAGCAACAGCGTTTCTTGTAATGAAAGGAACTTCGATAGGACTGATAGGCACGTTAATTAGGCACTTAATTCCTACCGTATTTCTGGGGGCGGTTTGACAACATCAATCAAATTTGTTTACAACCTTTGACCCAGCAATTGTGCCTGAAGGAATTTTTCTGAAAGCAATAAAGATTCATCCAAAGATCAAGCCACAAAACCACAACATGTTCATCACACAGAGCTAAAATAATAAAACCAACCAACCAAGACAGTTTACAATGTCCAACGATAGTTTATATTCCAATACAGCCTTCAAATGGGATACTATGCAGCCCTTGTAAGTGATGTACAGAGACCCACAATCAATTCATTGGGGGAAAAAAAGCAGTTCAAAGAAAAACAGATACTACAGGATCTTTTTTTTTTTTTTGAATGCACAAAAATCATAGAAAAGAAAAAATCTAAGAGAACATACACCCACCTGTTGATCACAGCTATCTTTGCACAGTGAGATTATAGGTACTTTTAAAACTTTCTTCCTGGGGTGCCTGGGTGGCTCAGTGGGTTAAAGCCTCTGCCTTCAGCTCAGGTCATGATCTCAGGGTCCTGGGATCAAACCCCAAGTCGGGCTCTCTGCTGGGCGGGGAGGACTTTCTAAATTAACATTTCGGTAAAGAGCATGATGCTTTTGCAATGAGAAGGGAAATTAAATATTTTTAGTAACGTCGACAGTTGAATGGCATGGAGAAACGTTCATGATTATGTTTACCGTTAAATTGTATACTCTGCCTGATCGTACTTCTTAATTTCAGAAACACATTTTTTTCTGTAAAGTTAGAAGCCATGGTAAATGTAACTACAAACACAGCCAAATTGCCTGTCCCCAAAATGTATACTAACAGCCACCTACGGCTTTAAAAAGGCACGGATGATGTTGTGCTATCAGCCTAGTCATATTCTGCAAAAGAATTACATGTAGGAGGAAAGGGCTCAGTGGTCTATGTATCCTGACTACGTGGTGCCTGCGTCTGGGACGCTGTTAGGAATGTCTGAAATATCAGCATAACCTCTTGTAACACAGGCGTCTGCAATGTCACATGCACTCCAGCAGAAGCTTCAACGTGCTGCTCCGATGACACCCACCTTGAACCTACTTACAGGCCTCTGGAGGTTAATGTTTTACTTTGAAAGGGAAGAAACAAAACAAAAAACCATTTCTGAGGCTACTGGGAAAAGGATATCCTCTCCCAAACTTGAAAGGAAACTAGAGATGATGCCCTGTAAAAAATGTATTAGCTTCAGGACAAGAAGCAGCCCATCGGAGCTGGAAGGGCATTTGACACACCAGTTGAAAAACAACACCGTCAGGGCCTTTGGGATTTGGAGGATGACTACCTAAAAAAAATAAAAAATAAAAAATAAAAAACCAAACCAAACCAAAACAACAACAAACCATGGGGTGGGGTTTACTGCAGCAAATGGGGCCGAGAATTGAAGCAGTTTGGGCTGTGAGCGTCTGTTCGCTCATTGACTTCTTACTCATCTGTGCAATTTTGCACTCACCTGACAGATCTGTGGGTGTCGGGCCCACACGTAGTGTAACTATAGCAGATACAATTATTATCCCCATTTAACAGGTGGGAAAAAAGGGAAGTAATGTCTCAGCTCCCAGAACTAAGGACTGGTTTAGTCAAGATATGAAACCAGGGCATGGGACTCCGACTCCCCGCATTCAGGTGAGAGAAGCGTTCAGAAGAACCCCAGTGAGATGAACTTACATGTTTCCCTTTCAGTGCTCTTGATACCTTAGTTCACACAAAAGCATTGAGCATGTATGTATTGAGGCTTCTTCGGAGCCAGGAACTCTCCTCAGTATCTTACCCATGCTAATTCAGTTAATCTCGGTTACAAGTCCAGAAATACTATTATCATGCCCATTTTACAGATGAGGACACTGAGTCACAAAGAGCTGAAATAACTTGCCCCCACATCACACAGCTAGGATTCAAGCGCAGGATTCTGATCTAGAGGCCGTGCTTCTAATCCCTATGCCTTAGGATGTATTTCTACCTAAAGGTGTTGGATATCTGGTCTATGCAGGCCTTAAGTGTTTTACTTGAATCACTTCATTTGAAATATCCCCAATATACGGCCAGAAAGAGGCCGAGAAGTAGCTCGTTTCTTCAACCTGACAGGTTCTTTATTAAAAAGTTTCCAAGAGAACACAGCAGAGTGCTTAAAAGGAGTTTTGCAACCAGAATGACCACGGTTTAAATACTGGATCTGTCGTTTACTTAGCTCTGGTATCTTTTTATCCCTGATTTCCTCCCACTCTCCACTGTCCATCTGTCCACACAGGAATCAGGGGAGACTAAACGGAAGGCAGACAATCTCCTGAATGAAGAAAGCCACGGAAATCACCAAGAACCCCCTAATTTAGGAGGGAGACTTTTCCTGCAGGTGATGCCCAAAGCTGGTACTCCTCAAGCTGGGATTCCCCAGACGGGCAGCATCGATGTCACCGGGAACCTGGGGAAGCTGCAGATCTCCCGGAGGTGACCCAGAGGGTCTCGGGTATGGCACAGTGGGTTTTGACCCCGGAAACTCCACCTGCTGCATGCTGAAGTTTGGGAGCCACAGCACCAGAACAACTGGGAGGTGGGCAGGCCCCCCCACCTCGGAGCTGGGAAGGGAATTACCAGTAACTCGGGACCAACGTGAACGAAATGTGTATTCGCTCCCTCAATGAATTAGAGCAGATTCAAAGCTTTCCCTGTGATTGCATCGCTGCCCTTTACCTTCTGACTGGAGAGAAGTGAGGGGCATTATAGAAACAACCAGAAATGCCCAAATCTCCAGGGACCCCTGTGGAGGCGGGGCGAAGGGGGGGAATGCCGACATAGACATCGAGGTGCTGCTATGGGGAAAAGCTGGAACCCAGCCTCTTCTTTTTTGGCTGCAGGGCTCCCGGCTCCCCCGAGGGCGGGGCAGAGTTAGAGCAGAACTAACACCAGACCTCACTTCCTTGGGGCAGGCGCAGCCTGTCACTCCCTTCCCTGAGTCCCGGCCACCAGCAGGTTGTCCTGGACCTCCCTTCCCGCGGGGCACCCTGCCCTCCAGAATGACCCTGACACCAACAGTAAACGAACCAACAGCCGTTAACTGCGCACCTACTGCCCAGAGGGCCAGGCCCCCGGAACAGAGACTGAAAAAACCTGTGTCCTTGCTTCCAAAGGGCGGGCAAGGAGACACAGGTCAGCCCACCTCCATTACAGGGGCCACACGGGCTCCAACCGCAAGGCACCACACTCCGTTTGGCTAAAAGAAGGTACCAGACAATCAACAAAAAGGAATTCTAAGGGTGGGGATGTTTTTGGAAGGCTCTGTGGGGAAAGAGGTGAGTCTTGAGCTGAGTCTGGAGGGTCGGGGGGAGACAATGTACGTGGGGAGGGAAGAGCGGTGGCATCGTACCCACTTTGGGCCCGTATCCAGAAGGCTTGGCGTGAGAAAGGGCAGCATCCACAGAACTCAGAAGTCCGTTACGCTGGAAGGCAGGAAGTCTGGCAAACTTTGCAAGTATATGTAGAGGCATGCGGCATGAAGCTTAGAGCCAAGTGGCCAAAAACCTTGGCATTAAAATGAATTCTATAGGCCATGGTTTCCCAATGTGTATGCTTCTCAGAATATTCTCTTAATATTCTCAGAATATTAAGATATTCCAGGACTAAATGGGTTCTGGTACCAGTTCCAGTGTGGGGAGCTTTCCCACACCCGACACGCAATTCTGAGGACACGAGCTGCATGTCCTAGAGTTCATCAGTACCGATACCGTGTACGGATCTGCATCAGATCCCACAGAGCACGCGCTCTGTCCCGTCGGACCGCCCCGCACCCCCCGCTCGCCCCACTTGGGGCGCTAGTAGCAAACACGGGTCACCTGTACTTCCGACTGCCCGGCCGCGGATCAGAAGGTCCCATGGCTCCCTCCTCAGGTTCTATTAGTTGGCTTACTTGGCTTGAGTGGCTCACAGAACTAGTAAGAAGCATTTTACTTCTTAAAATTAAGAAGTAAGAAGAGAGGACTCAGGAGCAGCCAGATGGAAGGGGCCAGGCGTGGGGAAAGAGAGAGGAGCTTGCGAGCTCTCGGGGCCGCCACTCTCCCCGAGTCTCCCGGGCCCACCAATCTGGAGGCTGGGTTTCATGGAGGTTTCATTACACAGGCACGTTTGAGTCAATCACTGGCCAGTGGTGACTGATTCAATCTCCAGCTTCTCTCCCTTCAGCGAAAGTGGTGTGGGGGGCACTGGGGCGCGGGGGAGGGGGGCAGGTCTGGTTTTCCTGCCAACCAGCTCTAACCTGAGGTGGGGTCCAAAAGTCACCTCCTTAACATAACAAACACCTTTGCTGCTGTTATCATTGGGGAAATTCCAAGGGTTTAGGGGATTCTGTGCCAGAAACAAATCGAAATATGTATTTCTTACTATAAACCACAGTATCACAGAACAGGCTTGCCATCTCCTGGGCCTTACACCTTCACACAATTGCCCAGGTCTCTTACCTGCAGGACCTCTTGAGATTGTGAATCTTGAAGAGGATGCAGCATTTTCCAAACTTACTTCCATAGGAACCCCTTTCTGGGTGCTCCAAGTGAGAAACTTGCTTCGTCACTTCCTGAAAGTGAGCCCGTTTCCGCTGTGCCCTCCTTAGGAGCTTGTTTAAGAAGACAGGCCTCCTCTGAGGTCTCTGACGGGCCTTCTGAGGCCGAAAGCACCACCCCAGGTGAGTCTGATGTGTAATCAAGCTTGGGAAAGACTGGTTTCCATTGTTGCAGCTAAATAAGGAGCAGTGGTGATAGGGAAAGAAAGATGGGAGGAAGGGGAAGGAATGATAAACAAAAACCCTGTGGCTTGGATATGAGGTGTGGAGGGGGAAGGGGCACCCAGGAGAAAAGGGGGTGCTAATGGGTAAGTGAGGACGCCGAGGGGGCACAGAGGTTACAAATGGCCAGGAAAGGAAGGGAGACTGGAAAGAAAACCTCACTTTAGAGTATAAACAACCTCACACCTGTGCGGGTGGTGGTGGGGGCCCGGAGGAGCCTCCGGGTTAAATACAAAGTATCTTCCAAAATACCAGCTCTTCCTTCCCTACAAACCCCATGAGGCGGGTGGTAAAATTACCTCCATCTTTCTTGGTTTCAGGAAATCAAGGCTAAGCCAAGTGGACAGGGACTGTTTTTCACTGCCCTGTCCTATATCCAGCCTTCCTGCCCGTCCCTCCCTGCAGCCCTTTTTTATCTAAATTAGCCAGAGGAGGTCTCTATAACTTCCAAGAAGCCTGATTGGAATCAGAAAGGTTAAATATGGGAACGAACTCTCCTCTCAAGATTCAACATCAACACATCTGCCGTGCCACGCTGCAGCATTGAAAAGAATAGTGAGTTCGATTTTAAACATAGGATAATGTCCGTGATGAATATCTGCCTGGGAATTTCCAGTGGCATTTGGAGAGGCAGGACTAGTAGAGGGGATAAAAGCCAAGGTAGAAATACAGATTTATGAATCAATTCTACTGAAATTGTAGGTGTTGATGAAATATCTTATAACACGGGGCAAGTTGTGATAGCGAGCCCCGGAAGTACCCTGGTGAGTGCAAAATAATTTGAAAAGTCCTCCTGAAGAGCTTTGGAAAGAGAAGAACATGGCAAGAAATGAAGAAAGGCCAGACATTCAGGAAAATTCAAATTGTAGACGCAATTTCCTAGTATTGAATAGTAATATAAAGATAAAACTTCCACTCCACAGTATGCACTATGTGATCCCATTTTATTTTTTTAAATGTGTATATTTGCATGAGACTGAAGGATCCACTACAGCAACACATCTGTGATGATTATCCCTGGATGCTGCCATGTTTTTGTTTCCTTCTTATTTTCCACATTAAGCTTGTGTTCCCTCTCTCACTGTGTCTGTCAAATAAATACATAAAATCTTTAAAAAAATTTATTTTCCCCAGAAATAATTTGTAGACCATAAAACTAACCATATTAAAGTGTACAATTCAGTAATTTTTAGGATATTCACAAAGTTGTATAACCAGCATCCCTACCGAATTCCAGAAACCCTGTACCCATTAGCAGTCATACCCATCACTGCTCCCTGACCCAACCTAGGCAACAGCTAATTACTTTCTGGTCTCTCTGAATTTGCCTATTCTGGGTATTTCACATAAATGGAATCACCCACAAAGACTACACTTAGCAAAGTGATCATTTCAGAACGCATGCACAGGATGAATCACTATGTTACATACCTGAAATTAACAATACTGTATTAAAATAATCACAAGAGGGGATGGCTGGCTGGTTCAGGCTTTAGGGAGAGCAGCTCTGGATCTGGGGGTTGTGAGTTCAAGCCCCACACTGGGTGTAGAGATTACTTCAAAGATAAATGACTTTTTAAAAAATCAGAAGATAAAATACAATTTGCAAGTGATTAAAAATAAAGCTCCATCAAAAAAAAATTTTTTTAATGGAATCACACGAAAGGTGTCTCTTGTGACGCCTGGCTTCTTTGACTTAGTACCATGTATTTATGGTTTATCCCCATGGCATGTGTATCATTGCTACTTTTGGCCAGATAATATTCTACCACGTTTTGCTTATCCACTCACTAGCTGAGAGACACTCAAGCTGTTTCTTCCTTTTGGCTATCGTGAATAATGCTGCAATGAACATCCATGGACGAATTTTTCTACAGACATCAGTTGTTGATGCCTTCGGGCATGCAGACAGCCAGGAGTGCAGCTGCTGGGCCACAGAGTAACCCTGTATTTCACGTTTAAGGAACAACTAGTTTTCCAAAGGGTCTGACCCTTTAACACCCCACCAGCAACACACAAGCATTCTGGTTTCTCCATGGGCTTCCTAACACTTGCTGACATCCCTTCTTAGAATTGACATTGTACGTGCCTTAAGGAGGTGCAAGACCTACTTTGTTTTTCTTTTCCAACAAATTTAATCCTTTTTGTAATTTTTTTTGCAGATGAAATATACACAGGAAGAGAATCTCTATAATGATAATGATACAAAAGTTGACATTTATTAGATTCTTAACCCTGGGAGAGCTCACGTATGATCCCTCTGAATAGTGGCAGAAAACCCTGAGTTTGGAACCTACTGGAGAGATGAAGAATGCAAGGTAGAGAAGTGCAGTGACTTGATGAACATGACACTGCCCCACAGCCGAAATTCTTAACCATCCGTTGTGACATCTAAAAACCTGCCTCTCCCTTCAGGCTATTCATCTGAAGAACAGTTTCAATAAACCACCGTGTGTCATCTACATATTTTCCCACTGGAAAAAAAAGTCCTTCTCGAGATGATTTTTCACAAGTCCGTCAGGTACAATTTATCATACTCTGAATGCTAACAAATTCCGGGGATGCAAAACCTATAGTACATGTATAAATAATTTGACTCTGTGGCGTAAACATTAATCCAGTGCTTTTTAAAAAAATGAACAACCTTGTTTCCCTGAGTTGTTGTGATACTTCTTCTCTCTTTCTGGATTTTTTATTGGCTCATTGGTGCCAATAGGAACGTCTTCTAAAACTGATTAGACCCAAGAAAGACTTTGTAATCAAATAAATCTAAAGTAAGGCATGCTTTCAATTTTGTTAAGAGAGGAGGTTTTTTTTTTCCCCAGCTCTTCTTTGTTTCCCCGAGAAAGCTTGTATCTTTTGTGTTCTAAAACACGTCCACTTCTGTGATTTCAAAGGACAGGAGAACAAATTCTGTTTGTAACTGGCCGATTTCAGCTCCTGAGAAAGACCGTGGAGGAAGCGGTATGTGAATAAGATCTGAATAAAGCATATTATTAGATCTCAAAGAGAATCAATAGAATCTAATGTAGTTTTCCTTGCATCGCATCAATAAAGCAACGTTGTTAGGAAGGCATTACAATCTTGTCTTCTCTTGTTGGTTTGAAAGCTTGTCTTTTTTGTTGTGGTGGCTGATTTGCCCTGGGGTCGTCCGTCCCCAGGACTCATTTGCTTCGTTTTGTGATGGGTCATCCCTGCAGCCATACTGAAGACTCAGAACACCTGGGGAGATAAATAGATGTTATTTTTATTATCTGTGCTTTACAAATAAATTTCAACTTGGAGCGATTCCACGGCCGAAGTCACACATTCAGCAGCATAGGGAGGGCTGAGGCGCAGTTCCGCACGGAGATGTAATCTGCTACAATCAGGCTGAATCTGGGGGATCACAGGCTCGCCCCTTATTTCACTGCTGGTGAAATTTATTTTCTCACAGTTCTGTGGTTAGAAATCAGACATCAAGGCATGGGCAGGGCTGCTTCCTTCTGAGGCCATGAGGCAAGGGTCTGTGAGAAAATACCTTTCTGTGGTTAAAACCGCTCATCCGTGGCGTTTGGTTAGGGCATCTCCTGCCGACTAACACCGGGACTGTGGCTGTCACTGTACTGATGATGAATGAGGGACCCCTGGTCTGACAGTCAGCCCAGTGCCCCAGGATCACGCCTTTGGGGCTTTCCTGTGCCAGAGCCCAAGAAAGCCCAGACAGACCAGCCATTCCATGTTTAGCTTAGACCTGGAGTAAATCCACACCTCCACTCTCCTCTTTGGTCAGCAATTAATTTTTTTTAAGGTCTTACTTTTGGGACGCCTGGGTGGCTCAGTTGGTTAAGCAATTGCCTTCAGCTCAGGTCATGATCCCAGAGTCCCAGGATCAAGTCCTGCATGGAGCTTCCTGCTCAGTGGGGAGTCTGCTTCTCCCTCTGACCCTCTCCCCTCTCGTGCTCTTTCTCTCTCTCTCAAATAAAATCTTAAAAAAAAAAATGAAGGCAGTTCGCAGGGCACATCACATCCAGTCCCTTCTTGTCGCCTCATGGGGCGGCCACCCCACAGGCAGTTTCCAGCTCAAGGAGGAAGGGCTGGCTCTCCCGATCCCTTCCCTCCCACAAAGCTGGTCCCTCCTCCAGGCAAGTCTTCCTTTGGGAAGCTCATCTACTCCTTCCTCCACAACTTAAAATTTCCTTAAAACTCCACATAGCAATAGTTTCCTCTTTTTCAATATGAATGGTAAATTCCATTTTTCTACATTTGTAAAATATACCTCGATCTAGAAAAATGCCACTTGTATTTAATGCAATCTGCACAAGACTTACTTTTCTTGTTGTTTTAGGGGGAAAAAAAGGTCCGGATGCCTTCATGGTGATGAACAGCCATCCGGAGCCTTCACAGCAAGCCTAGGCCTGCAGCTTCGCTCATTCATTTCTCAATTATCTAGGGAAAAGTAGGTCAGGGATGAAAGCAGGCCCAGGAGGCCAGGAGGTGTGGGAGAAGGACCACGGGAAATGGCCCTGCCATGAACTACAATGACCTTGGGCAAGCACATGAGCTGTCCGGCACTTGGCACCCCACAGATTTGGGAGAGGTGTGACCTCATACTTCTCAATGCAGTGGCATGCCACAGCCGCCCCTCCCGTCCTTTGGAGAAATGCAAAGGCTACAAGGTCTGGACCAAGCCTCCCTCCTCCGCGGCCCCTTCCCTCTGCAGGCTGGCCTCTAAGTAGGACAGCAGCCAGAGAAGCCACAGACAGAGAAGCGAGGGGAACGGAGGCTTTGGGCTACAGGCGTTTGCTAGATCTTGTCTCTGTAGCTACTCGGGGGCATGAAGCTGAGTCTCTGGCCACTTCTCTTTCCTGTCCAACAAGGAACTGCTTTCCATCAGCCTCCTGCTACTCCTCTCCCTGGAGAGCCCTTCTTCCTTCCTGCCGTGCTGGGCTGCAGCGGGCTCAGCCCCCTCCCCTGCAGCCCTGGCTCTCCCATCCGTGTCTCAGCCCCTGTGACCCAGCATCAATATTTACACAGCATTTGCTGCAGATAGAGCATGATGGTCGGGCACTACTAACAGTACTGTTGAGTCACTGGCTTCTGAACAAAACCCACCAGATCGAGGCGGGGGATGCTCAATGTAAGCCCTCCCCCCCCTCCCCTGTCTGCACAGGGCACTGTAATCTGAAAGGCTGCCTGCAAGAGTGGCAAGGGGGTGTTAGGCACTTGATGTATACATGTGTGACCTCCTGGGAGCCTGGCCAGCCCGGGGAGGCGGGTGGTGGTTCCGTTTTGAGACACATGGCAAGTGAGGCTCGCTGAGGTCCCTGGGGGCTGCGGGGGTGCCCTGGTGTGCCAGCCGGTCTTGTAAAGAAACTCAGTCACGTGCTGACTCGGGGCCAAGGCAGAGCTGGTAAGAGGCAAACCCTGTGGGGTGCTGAGGCCCCTCTCCTCTGCCAGGAACCCTGCTCTGGCCCCTGCCCTCACCCCTCAGCAGTGTGGGCTCTAGGATGCTGAGGCAGTTAGGGAAGGTGGAGACCCGTAATCTGGTCGGGAAGGGCAGGAGCCTTGGAGCCCTTGCGACGCCCAGTGGAAGGGGAGGGCACAGACCCTGACAACCTGGGGTAGTGCGGTCCCCTGGGAAGTGTCATATTTGGGGGGCCCAGTAATTTGGGCCTGGATACTTAGTGGGGGTAAGGACACTAACAGATGCCAGTAGAGCCCCGTGAAGGATCACTGAACCCTTTCAGCTAGCTTCTTCTTTGGCATGTGCTCCCTCACAGCTGTCTTGACATTGGCCCAGAGGACAAGATCCCTGTTCTAGGGTCTGCTCCCTGCTTTTAGACTGCTGGAGGAGCAAAGCATTCAGAAACCCGTGACCAGGCCTCTCTGTGCTCGGGGCTTTTAATCTCCTTAATTGAAATTGATTGGCCCCTTGGGAGACAGCTCTGCATCGGCCCTGAGCTTCAGCATGTGATCAACTTTTGCTTCTTTCTTTTAAAGACCAATTGACACAGCAGGGCATCTAATCTTATTCCTGAATCCTGGGCCCCCTTCCAGATGAGGAGCAAGCACACTCCCAAAAACAGCTCAGGAAATAAAAGCACCTGATAAAAATAAGGGGAGAATATTTGTGTTCCATTGTGGCTTCTCATGCTACAAAAGGCCAATCAAAACCCCATTACCAAGGAAAGATGCAATCACATGGGGAAGGAACCATGGGGGGGAGGGCGGTGCACCTTCTGAAACTCACAAGATCAACAGAATGGGCTAGAGCATCTCTAAGAACCAGCTGCAACATAGATAAAACGGGAAGAAAAGTGAAAGCACTTCTTCAGTTAAAAGAAAACCAAACATTGAAAGAATTGTTTGAGCTTCGAGATGTGCGTTCGCCCAGGCGGCCAACAGTCACCCCAAAGTGGCTGGAGCTGGCTGTCAAAGCCATCGGGCAGGTCTGATCTCTTGATGAAGCCTCTGACGGGGCCCCTTACTTAGCAGACTGTTCACATACCCTGGAAATACCCCTCTGGGGGCTCTCCTGTGCCTCCTGGGGGTCATTTCCCCAACTGGACCCGGGGCTTCCAAGTGGCTGCATCGGGAAGGCTCAGGCTGCTTCACAACGTCCAAGCCCTGGGCTCTGTTCCCTGAAACAGCGGCAAGGAGCAGCACCAGGACCCAAGGAGTACCCTGGAGGTAAGGCAGCACAGCAGTGACAAGCAACTATTACACGAGCCACAAACTCATTCAAAGAACATCTTGCTGCCTTGCCTTCTAATGCGGGCACCTGGGTGGCTCAATCGGTTGAGTGTCTTGACCCTTGCTTTTGGCTCAGGTCACAATCTCATGGCTCACGGCATGGAGCCCTGCCTGGGGCTCTGAGCTCAGCTGGAGGGTCTGCTTGAAGATTCTCTCCCCCAACTCACACGCATGCTCTCTTTCTCTCTCTCAAATATATATATCCTCATCATACATATCCTCATCACTTCATAGCCTATGGCTCCTTGAAGCCCAAATCTCCTTTCCTTTGATAAAGACTGCACATAAGTGCCCAAACCAAGTCTACCCACCTCTTTTCTGTAAACTCCTGTGCAAGAATGATATTAATAAAATCTGTATTCCTTTTCTCCTGTTTGTCTGTCTTTTGTTGGTTACATTTGCAGGCCTCTAGGCACTGAACCTAAGAGGGTAGAAGAAAAGTTTTTCTTCCTCAACAATATCAAGACATCCAGATATTAAAAGCAGAGATCTGGCTTGTTTGCTGGGGAAGCTCCATTTTTAAACAAATTCAAGTTGAAAGTGGTTCTTGGTCTCTACTCTCCCTAGCAGCAGGAATGTGACAAATGGGTATGGGATGAAATATCCAAAATAGAATTGGAGCAAATGCACAGTGCAGAAGGTAAAATTGTAGTTTATTGAATAGGGGCTCCCATAAAATAACACCAAGACAATCTCTTGATAAGGCACAGCTCTTGGCATGAAAGGAGATCATTCTTGGCTATTTTTTGTTTTGTTTTCTAAGATTTGATTTTTTTTAAAAAATATTTTTATTTATTTGACAGAGAGAAACACAGCCAGAGAGGGAACACAAGCAGGGGGAGTGAGAGAGGGAGAAGCAAGCTTCCTGCCGAGCAGGGAGCCCGATGTGGGACTTGATCCCGGGTCTCCGGGATCATGACCTGAGCCGAAGGCAGTCGCCCAACCAACTGAGCCACACAGGCGCCCCTAAGATTTGATTTTTAAGTAATCTCTGCACCCGAAGTGGGGCTCAAACCTTCGTGCAACTCTAGATCTTGGGGTTGAAACCCAAGATCTAGAGTGGCACACTCCACCCACTGAGCCCGACAGGTGCCTCCTTCTTCGCAGTTTTAACAGCGTCTCCCAGTGGAGCCGGTGGAGTCAGGACGATCAACATTCATGGTGGTTGCTGTGGGGGTGCTTTAGGACCGGGTAAGGCTCATGATGTAAGTTCGGGATTGTGGGCTCAGTAAGGTGAGACAACAGTCATTTACTGCTACCTTTTGAGGTTAAGCAGTTAAAGTGGGTGTTGGTAAGTTCCTAAAACAAGAGCCATTTGCGACTTTTGTCTTTGGAGAGTGTTTCTGTGATAGTGAAATCGTATTGGTGAAGACAGTGGCATTAAAGTCACATTTACTGAGCGGCCACCGCTGTGGGCGGACATGAGCTGAGAGGGAGCTGACGGTTTCAGGCCTCAAGCTTAACCATTCTCCTTCCAGAGCATGCCATAGCCAGACAGTAGACCGTGTGGGCCCACAGGGTAGGTGTGGTGGCTCCCTTCTGGCAACACAGGGCTGATCCACCCGAGGGACAGGTAATTCGGGTGTTTCGGGCTGTGGGAGCCTATGAACTAGCCCTGAGAGAGGGAAAGCCACGTGACTTGAAGAGCCCAGTGCAAAACCCCTTTGCAGGGCCCCTTGTTGAAAAACTAAGAAAGTCAAAGACTTTGGCAGTTCCTCAAAAAGCTAACCCCAGAACTTCCATGACCCCGCAGTACTACTCCTGGGTATATATGCAAGGGACTGAGAACGGGGACTCGAACACGTATTTGCACGCTCATGTTCGGTGGGGCATTATTCACAAAAGCCTAAAGCTGGAAACAAGCTAAGTATCCATCAACAGAGGAACGGAGAAACAAAATGTGGTCTATACACACAACGGAATATTAACAGCCATAAAAAAGAATAAAGTTATTTTTTAAATTTTTTATTTTTATTTAATGTCTACACCCCGTGTGGGACTCCAACTCACAAGCCCAAGATCAAGAGTTGCAGGCTTTACCCACTGAGGCAGCCAGGTGCCCCAAAATGAATAAAGTTCTGACACATACTATGGATAAATCCTTAAAACATTATACTAAGAGAAATACACCTAACACAAAAGGACAAAAGTTGTACGATTCCTCTTACATGAAATACCCGAAACAGGCAAATTCATAGAGATAGAAACTGCATTAGAGGTAATCAGGGGCTGAGGGGAGACAGGAATGAAGGGTTACTGCTTAATGGGTTTAGACTCTCTATTTGGGATGAAGAAAAAGTTGTTGTTGTTTTTAAAGATTTTATTTATTTATTTGACAGAGAGAGAGATCACAAGTAGGCAGAGAGGCAGGCAGAGAGAGAGGAGGAAGCAGGCTCCCTGCTGAGCAGAGAACCTGATGTGGGCCTCGATCCCAGGACCCTGAGATCATGACCTGAGCTGAAGGCAGAGGCTCAACCCACTGAGCCACCCAGGCACCTGAAGAAAAAGTCTTAATAACAGATAGTGGTGTTTTGCACAATATTGTGAATGTAATGCCGTAGAACTGTACACTTTAAAAATGGTAAATTTTAGGGGCGCCTGGTTGGCTCAGTCAGTAGTGTCTCCAACTCTTGATTTCAGCTAACTAAGGTCATGATCTCAGGGTCGTGAGAACGAGTTCTGCATTAGGCTGCACACTAAGCATGAAGCCTGCTTAAGACTGTCTCTTTGCCTCTGCCCCTCCCTCCCCACCCCAACTCACACATACTCTGTCTATAAAATAAAGCAAAAAATAAAAAATAAAATGGCAAATTTTACTACCCAAGTGTCCATCATTAGATGAATGAAGATTCAGTAGATATACATAGATATATATAAAGACATGTGTATGTGTGTGTATATGATATATATATAATACACACAACATATATTATATACATATGCATGTCACATGTGTATATATAATATGCACACGATGGAATATTGCTCAGCCATGAAGAATGAAATCTTGCCATCTGTGACAACATGGATGGAGCTAAGTACGATTCTAAGTGAAGTAAGTCAATCATAGAACACAAATACTGTATGATTTCACTCATATGCGGAATTTAAAAACCAAAACAGATGAACAAGGAAGAAAATAGACAAACAACAAACCAGACCCTTAACCGTATAGAACAAAGCGGTGGTTGCGGAGGGAAGGTGGGGGAGGGGATGGATGAAATAGGAGACGGGACAAAGGAACACACTTGTTGTCAAGGGCACGAGGTGATGAATGGAACTGTTGAATCATATTGTACACCTGAAACTAACAATACTGGAATTTTTAAAAACGGCAACATTTATGATATGTTTTATTTTTAATCAGGGTACAGTGTTAGGTTATATATATCTTACCATAATAGAAAATTTACTGGGGCATCTGGCTGGCTCAGCAGAAGGAGCATGTGACTCTTGATCTTGGGGTCATGAGTTTGAGCCTCACAATGGGGATAGAGACAACTTAAAAATAAAATCTTAAAAAATACATATATACTACATGAGAAAAGATGAGAGTTTCATTCTTAAGGGTGGGTCCCTTCTGTGCCTGGGGTTCTATGTGAAGCCGGCCTTGCCTAAGAGGACAGAGACCCTCGGATTTCAGGGACATGTCACACTCTATAGAGACTGGGGGTCTACATCCGGGCCACTAAAGACTTTCTGATGCTGCCTGCTCTCCAGAATCCACACAGTGCTCAACAAGGACAGTAAAAATCAAGAACTCTCACCTTCCCACCACCCCTGCTCTCCCTGGCCTCCTCAAGGTTAAGTCCAAGATCCAGATTCTAAGCTCGGGGGACTGCGGAATGTCAGCCCTCAAGGTGACAATGTTTACCAGATGTTCTTCTTCCTATCAGTTTCATGACGTCAGCCCCCTGCTATTGCTTGCAAGGCAGATGTAGGTGGCCAGGGGAGCAGGGAGAGCTGTGATCTACCAGCAGTGATCTACTTTGAGTCCCTTGGCTAAGAACTAGGTGAGCTACCACTAGCCACATTTCCTCGCCTGGCCTTCGCTGCACACACTCCCTCCCATTTCGCCTGTTTTTTCTTGCTGCAAACTGTCCCCTGACTTTTCTGGGCCCTCCTCTCAATCCCTAGCATGCGTGGTATGGCTGGTCAGTGAGGATCTGATGGAATCCTCGAGGAAGGCCTGGAGGTGAGAGAGGCGGGGGAGGACGGACCAACCAATGGAGTCCAATTAGAGGCTACAAATAGCCTAGATTAGGGGCTGATGAGAGGTTGGGTGGCGAGAAAAAGGTGAGTTACGATGTGTGCTTAAACCTCTCCTTTTTCTACCCCGTCTTCTTCTTTTCCATTGTCAGCAAGCTCAGAAGGGTAAATTCATCTTTTTTTTTTTAATTTTTTTTTACTCAGAGAGAGCACACAAGTGGGGGGAGGGGCAGGAGAGAATCTCAAGCAGACTCTGCACTGAGCACGAAGCTGACATGGGGCTCCATCTCACGACCCCAAGATCACCACTTGAACCAAAATCAAGAGTCCAATGCTCAACTGACTGAGCCATTCAGTTGCCCCCAACTCATCGTTTTGACCTTGGAAGGACAAATTCGCTGTAAACACTCCCACTCGTTATGACTTCACCTCAGGTCTGTTCCTTCTTCTGTATGGGAAGAAGGGTCTAGAAGTCAAAGTCTGAAGATCTGGAGTGGATTTCTCGCCCAACTTTCTGCTGTGTGAGCAGGCGTCAGTGTGCTGATCCCTGAGCTCCAATTTCGTCATCTGTGAAAAATCACAAGCATGAGGATCAGGGTAATAATGTGTGTTCGGATATAAGATGCATTGCAAACTAAACCACAGCACTGGGGAGGAGTTGCGTGCCCTGGTCTGCTGGCGGGGACTCCCGGGTCTGGGCGTTCCAGCGATCACACGCAGGAGAGGTGACCTCAGGCTTCCCGAACACACTCCCGAAGAAGCTGCCTAGAACGTGGCCTTCCTTGGGCCAGTTGGGCTTGGGGGAGGTGTTGGGAGACACGTGATGTAAGATGCTCTCTGCACCCTGTGAAGGAGGGATCTAAAGGTGGATTTGGAGAGGATGGGGATGGGGGAAGGACGCTACTCAGTAACTGTTTGAAATACCCTAGGGCACACTGGCGGTAGATTCCGGGACAAGCTGGGTACCGCACCAAGTGTGAGACAGACTTCTCAGGCTGGGGAACTTGACCCTATTCTTTAAAAAAGAGATTTTATTTATTTATTTGACACAAAGAGAGAGAGCACAAGCAGGGGGAGCAGCAGGCAGAGGGAAAGGGAGAAGCAGACTCCCTGCAGAGCAGAGAGCCCAGATGTGGGACTCAATGCAAAGGTCCTGAGATCAAGACCAGAGTGGAAGGTAGATGCTTAACAGATTGAGCCACCCAGGTGCCCCTTGACCCTATTTTAGGGAGACTGGAAAGCTCTCGGGGAGGGGACTAAGCAGCAACACTTATTTCTTGATGCATGATTTCCCGTCTTAGGTGAAGGGTGAAGAACAAAGAAGAAACTCCAGGGCAGCAAGCAAAGGCTTACGAGCAGAAAAACCCATCACTTAGCCCTTCCTCACATGCGCCATGGATTGGGTCGATCAGTGGGGTTGCTGGGCTTCGTGTCAACACCGCGTGTTTACAGGGCAGGAGCAAAGAGGAGCGGGGAAGCAAGGGTTCCTCTTCCAGCCACTGCAGGAGGGACGGTGCTGGCAGGACAGGCCCAGGGCTGCCCAAGAAAACAGGACCAACCAGGGCGGGGGGGGGGGGGGGCGGCGAGAAGAAGGGGCGGCGCTCCAGGCGGCTGCGCAAGCCCCGCTCTGTTCCGGTGTCTGCTGGCATCGCTGCCAGCATCTTCCCCACTAGCATCTCGGCCACCTGCTCGGAGAGGCAAGCAACACTGCCGTAAAAGACAAACTTGCAAAACAAAAATCAAAGAGGGACATAATGAGGGGCCCCTGGGTGGCTCAGTTGGTTAAGCGACTGCCTTCCGCTCAGGTCATGATACTGGAGACCCGGGATCTCTCTGTCAAAAATCTTTTTTTTTAAGATTGTATTCATTTATTTGACAAAGAGAGATGACAAGTAGGCAGAGAGGCAGGCAGAGAGAGAGGAGGAAGCAGGCTCCCTGC
>PITA01001210.1:111023-208616 GCA_004023965.1 Spilogale gracilis | reverse complement strand
TCCCTGACGGCCCTCCCTGCTCCCGGACGGCCCTCCCTGCTCCCCGACGGCCCGCCCTGACGGCCCTCCCTGCTCCCCGACGGCCCGCCCTGACGGCCCTCCCTGCTCCCCGACGGCCCGCCCTGACGGCCCGCACTGCTAGCTATCATGCTCTGCTCCATGTGCCTTTCAGTCTTCGTCCCCGCCCCATTCATCCCTTAGTGCTCCCCAGAACCCAGGTATTATCTAATAAACCCCCTGTGCCCTTCCCCTTGTGCTGCAGCATATGCCCTGGCCCGGGTCTACGGGGTTGAGAGTGACCTCTCGGAGGTGGCGCGCCGGGGCTCGGGCAGCGCCTGCCGGAGCCTGTATGGCGGCTTTGTGGAGTGGCAGATGGGGGAGCGGGCCGACGGGAAGGACAGCATCGCCCGGCAGGTGGCCCCGGAGTCACACTGGCCTGAACTCCGAGTCCTCATACTTGTGGTGAGTGAGGCTGGGGGGGGCAGCTCCTCCGGGCCTGCGGCCCCCCAGGTGAGGAAAGCACTCGGCCAGCACTGAGTGACGCCCCGCAGCCAAGGGGCTGCTGCTCCCCGGCCTGCCCTGTCTCTGGCCGGGGTGGGGACGACCTCTGCGGCCGGGGGAGGGGTGGCACGGGATGGGTGTCCCGGCTGCAGGGTGGGCTCCATGTTTCTCCCGGGGCAGGTGAGCGCGGAGAAGAAGCCGCTGGGCAGCACCGCGGGAATGCAGACCAGCGTGGAGACCAGCCCCCTGCTCCGGGTAAGGCAGGTGCCGGTGCTCCCGCACGACCCGGCACACGGCAGCTCCACCTGCCTCCCTCCAAGCCAGGCCGGTCTGCTTGGCTCAGCCCCCCCACGGAGCCGCTGGCCACCCTGCGAGCTGGGGCCCCAACCCTGGGGCGCGGCCGGCGCCTCACAGGGACATGCCTTGCAGTTCCGGGCTGAGTCGGTGGTGCCCGCGCGCATGGCAGAGATGAGCCGCTGCGTCCAGGAGCGGGACTTCCCAGGTTTCGGCCAGCTGACCATGAAGGACAGCAATCAGTTCCACGCCATCTGCCTGGACACCTTCCCGCCCATCTCTTACCTCAGCGACACCTCCAGGCGCATCATCCACCTGGTGCACCGCTTCAACGCCCACCGCGGGCAGACGAAGGCAAGGCCAACCCGCTCCTGCCGGTTCCCCGAGCCCGCGGCGTGTCCCCCGGGGCAGCACAAGACGGCCGAGACGCGGCTTCTTGGCTCCTGCGGGACCCTGCCGTTGGCAAGCGCTGGTCCCCAGCTGGCGGGCGGAGGGACGGCAGCTCCCCTCCCAGCAGCGCCCCGTCCCCGCGGCTCCGCAGACGCTCAGCCGGCCTCGTGCCTTCCAGGTGGCGTACACATTTGATGCGGGCCCCAACGCCGTGGTCTTCGCCCTGGACGACACCGTGCCCGAATTTGTGGCCGCCGTGAGGCACTGCTTCCCCCCCGAGTCGAACGGAGACAAGTGAGTTGGGGGTCCCCCACGTTTGGGAGGCATGGAGGGAGGAGCAGGTCTCCTGCTGAGATCCGGGACGGCAGTCCCCGAGGCCGTGGTGCTGAACAGGAGTCTCAGTCTCTGCAGGGACCCCAAGCACTGTGTCCCCGAGGCCGCCTCCGTGTACCCATTCCGCACCTCTCCCGCAAGGGCCTGGAGTGTGATGGCTCCTGGGGCGGGGACACCTTTCTGCGAGGGGTGTGGGAGTACGTGGGGTCAGTTTATGTGTCACCGTCGTTGGGGCAAGCTATAGTGCGTGGGGCCTGGACGGCTGCCTTCCTCACTGGGTGGACAGCCCCCAAGGCAGCTGGGGTCCTGTGGGAGACTGCACTCACTGCTCCTGTCCCCCCATGGGCAGTTTGCAGGCTCGCGTTCTGGGGAGTGTGGACTGCCACTTGGCCTGAGGTGTTACCTTCTTCTGCTCTCAAAGACTATTTGAGAGAGAGAGCGTGAGTGGGGGGAAGAGCAGAGGACGAGGGAGAAGCAGGCTCCCCACTGAGCGCACAGCCCAACACGGGCTCAGTCCCAGGATCCCGGGATCGTGACCTAAACCCAAACCAAGATTCGTTTGCTCGACTGCCTGAGCCACACTGCCGCCCAGTGATGTGCTTCCTCCTTGAGCTTCGTCCCCCTCCGGGCCAAGCAGGAGCTACGAGTGAGGAGTGAAAGGCCGAAACCCACAGCCCCCCACCCCTGGTGACCTCGCCGGGAGCTCACACACATCCCGCGGACCAGTCACCCCTCCCGCAGCCTGGGAGGGCACACCCCGCGGCTGTGCCCATGCTGCTGGGTGAGCGGCTCGCCCATCTAGTCCCAGAGCTTCTGCTTTTCCCCAGAAGGAACCCCCGCCCCCGCCCCCCAGCCACCAGGCTGCTTCCCATCTTGTGTCCACTGTCTGCACACCTCCTGTCCGCGGCCTCAGGGCTTGCCTGCCCGTCTTGCCCCAGGTTTCTGAAGGGGCTACCCGTGAGGCCAGTCGTGCTCTCAGATGAGCTCAAGGCGGCACTGGACGTGGACCCCACCCCCGGCGGCATCAAGTACATCATTGCCACCCAGGTGAGGCTCGGCGGCCCGGCTGACTGAGGGGCGCGTCCAGACGTGCGGGCTCAGTCCCCGCCCGCCGCCGGATGAGGGCTGCCCTCGGCCATGTCCGACGTGGCTGGGACACCAACCCGGCGAGAGTTGGAGCAGAAGGCGCGCTGGCGTTGCCTGTGTGCATCCGGCGTGGCTTGTCCCATTCGCTCACTCGGCCTCCGAGCGGGTGTGTAAGGGCCCCCGCGTTGTGGGGGGCAGTGTTCCCTGTGCCGAGGGGGGACGTAGGAGTCCTGGGCGCCTTCCTCGCTCCCCCCACAGGAGCAGGCTACAGTCCCTGTTTGAAGGCCTGAGCCCGTGTTTCACCAAGTTCAGTCTGATTCTGATCCCCGTGACCTGAGCCCACGGCCTCTGCCATCCCCCTGGGACATGCTGTCCACTCCGGGTCTGGGTGGTGGAGGCCGAGTGACCGGGGCTCGCTATGGGCCACAAGCCAGGCTGCCTCCACATGGCTTGTTAGGTCTGACCTGCACTCACCTGCCTGTTATCCCATCTGACAGGTGGGGCCTGGGCCTCAAATCCTGGAGGACCCTCACGCTAACCTCCTGGGCCCGGACGGCCTGCCGAAGCCAGCTGCTTGACTGCCTTCCCGGAGGGGAGCCCGGCCGCCGCTGGGAGAAGGCCGCTCCACTGGGACGGGGGCGTGGGGGTGGTAGCTGGTGGGCCCACGCTCATGGGGCTCGAGGGCTTGCCAGCAGCCTCCAGGCCAGACCCCGCACTGTGGCCGGGCTGGGTCAGTGAAGTAACCGCGAGCGCCCCTGAGCCGTCGGGGAACGCCCCCGCCCCCAAGTGCCTCGCCTTGCTCCGACTTCACCCCGTCCTTCGCTGAGAGGAGAGCGGGTGCTGAATGGGACGGTGGGAGCTGCTGGGCACCTCTTCAGAGGGCCCCCTGGACTCACTCTCCGAGGCCACTCCTACTGCCCCACACGGCGGCTAGGCTGGACGTGACGGGGAGTCGGCACCCCTCCCCAGAGCCAGACGACGGCCACCGCCGCAGACCTCAGGGATGCTCCACAGAAGCTTGAAGCATGCGCCAGCCTCCCGTGGCCCCTCGGCCTGACTCAGGCTGTGCACTGCAGACAGGCTCCTTCGTCCGAGACCCCACCCCTAGTGCGCCCCCAGCGGGAGGCGGCCGTGTTACGGGAGCCTGGGGGCTGCTGGGAATAAAGCCACCAGTGCTGACTGGGACACGCGGGGTTATCGCGGTTCTGACGCCGGTGCTCTGGGGCCCTTGCGCTGCGAGGCTCAGAGGGCGTGGGCTGAGCAGCTGAGGACGCTGCCTTCTGTGCTCTTTGCTGGCCTGTCAACTGCGCACGGGGGTGGTCATGCGGCCCCGAGCCGCGGTCGGTGGCTGACCTGGTCACTGAGGCTGTGACGGGCCAGGGCGAACTCCGGGTCTGACTTTGAGTCCCCGTCCACGGAAGAAGGCGGGAGTGAGTCTGCTGGTGGGAATGCTGGTTAGGGGCGTGATTCCCCGTGGCCCACGGGAGCACCACCCTCTCCCCATTTCAGAGCCGTCAGTGAGGGCCTAGAGGAGGTGGGCACCCAGGCCCAACCCATGCCCCTCCCCCGTGAGGCCTGGGGCCCTGGGGCCGGGCCCTGGGGGTGGCTGCTAGCGCACCTGCTGGGCTATGATCCTGAAGGGGAGGGTGGAGGGAGGGACAAGGAGGCACTCCTGCCTTCTACATCTCCCCAGAAGCTTGGCACTTCCTCTCCTGCAGAGTTACTCCTGCTGCCTATGGGCGTGGGGGCCGGGCCTGCCACTGTCCCTCCTGGTGGGGACTGGCACCGTCCTTCCTTGTGGGGCATCTGTTGTGCAGCCCCGGTGAAGGGTCTAGGCCTTTAAAACCTGTCCCTACCGCTTTTGGGAGAAACCCCTGTCGCTGAGCTTTCTGGGGTGCCTCTGCCCTCTTAGGCAGGTGCCTTCACGTCACCACGTGCTACCCCCGTGGCCTAGCCTGCTGGGATCACCCTGGTCCTAAGCAGCCCAGGTGCTGCCATCAGGAAGTGGAGCTGATGGTGCCCAGTGAGACTGCGCCCGGAAGGAGCTGGGGGAGGAAGTGGGCCGGCCCAGAGGCGGGCTAGCTGGGTCTGCAGGGGACCCCGCCTGGGAGGGAGGACAGGGTGACCAGGGCCCCCCACACTGGGTCCCGCTGTCACCGTGAGCGGGGCGGAGCCTGCTGCTGGGGCGGGGCAGGGGCGGGGTCTTCCCTTGGGTGGCGTGCGGCGGCAGCTCGGCCTGCAGTGTCCCACGGATCCCCGGAGCAGCAGTCGTCTCAGCCACCATGGGGCAGATCGAGTGGGCCATGTGGGCCAATGAGCAGGCGCTGGCGTCCGGCCTCAGTAAGTGCACACCGAGTCCTCGGGTTGCGGGCTGGGCCGGCGGGGATGCCGAGACCTCGGGCCCCGGGCAGGGAAGTGGGGACTGGAGGCAGGGCTGGGAACCTGCCGCCGCGGGGCGGACCGGGGGTGGGGCTGGGGCTGGGCTGCGGCCAGCCGGGCAGGCAGGGACCTTGGCCTGCGGAGGAGGTTCGGAGACCAAAGCCCCGGCTCCTGCCCACCCCCCCAGCTGTCCCCCTCCACGTTCCCCCACCCGCGCCCAGACCTTTACCGAAGAGAGGAAGTTGCAGCCAGGGGAAGAGGCGTTTCGTCCCTGGTGGTTTCCGGGGAGTCACTGCTCACTTTCCGGGGTTGGGTAAACACAGCAAGTGGATGCCCTGGTGCCCCTGCTGCCCGGGGGTGGGGGGCTTTGGCCCAGCCCAGGAGAGGGGCTCCCTCTCTTCCTGGGTCTGGGGGACAGGCGCTCTGCATGTGAAGGGCTTCAGGCTGGAAACCCCCCCAGGGGCCCCCATTCAGCTCAACTCCCAGAGAGACTGCTTCTGGGGATGCGTGGCAGGGCCCCCAGGCACCCTGCGGCCCGTGCTCAAGAGCTCAGGTTGGGGAGCAGCGGGGTGTGCGCCTCAGCTGTGTACTCGCAAGCAGGAACCTCGCTGGCCTGGGTGGGGGAAGCTGATTCAAGAGGAGCCCAGAGGCGCTGCCTGCCGCCCTCCAGGGACCTGTGCACCCGATGGAGAGTGTGCGGACCAGGGGACAGCTCAGCCCAGCACCACTCACCTAGGACCCCCTCCTTCCTCGCCCCCAGACCTCTTGCCACCTGGTGAGGGAAGAGCAGAGGCAGACGAGTCTCCCCCACACCACACTGTCAGAACACGTTTTAGAGCATGGGGCCGAGCGTTGTGTCCTATGTGCAGGAAGGGTCACGCCTGCTTTGGGCATCTTCAGTGGCCAAAAACTCCGTGGGTTGGTCACATGGTGCCCCTCACTGTCCCCAGGCTACCGGCACAGTGGCCTCCCATTCGTCGGAGCCTGCCGGGAGCAGGCCGGCAGTCCTGGCCTGGGCGACGGCCGCACACTTCTCTAATGGCCGCTGCGCAGACGGGGAAGTTGGGGCCTGGGTTCCGCCTTCTCCATCGTCAAATAAGACTCTCTGTCAGAAGGTCCCTCGGCCCGGCTCTGGTTCCTCCCTTGCTGACTTTCCTTCTGGGTGTGAAGGGCAGCCTCCCACGGAGGCTCAGGCCTGGTGAGACCCTAGCCAGTCGCAGCCCACAGATTTTTCTATTGTGGGAAATCCCATCTGACCCGGTCGTGGTCCCTGCTGCTGAAAGCCGTCCGGGGTCCCAGTACTCACACCACAAGCCAGATTCTGGCTGCCCCAGCCCCTGAGCGTCCACCCCTGCCTTCCCCGGGGCCTGTCCAGAGGCTTCCCTTCTGTTCCCGGTCCCCTGAGCCGACCCCAGGGCCTTTTCTGACGGAAACATCTTTGGCTGGCTGGTTGACTTCTCTGTTCGTCTCTCAGCCCGCCATGCCACCTGCGTGGGGGCGTCTTTCCAGGGCACCAGGTGGAAAGGAGCCCCGACATTCTGTCCCGTTCGTCCCTACTAGTTTCAATTTTTATTTCTGTTCCCCCGATGAGACCATGAGCCCCACAAGAGCCAAGGCCTCATCTCTCCTTGCTACGTGCTGCACAGAGCAGGGCTGTCCCGGCGTCTGGGGCTGGTGCAGCGGTCCTCCCGCCTTCCTGGTGAGTCAGTGGCGTCTCTGCCGTCCTCTCGCCAAGGGCAGGCAGCCACAGCGCCGCTCCGGATGGGGAAATCCCACACTCAAATACAAGTGAGCTGGCTGAATGCGGATCACCTCCCTTCCCTCTCCCAGCTCCCGCAGATGCTGACCAACCAACAAAAAAAGTTAATATGTACCAGAGCTCAGCACCACTGGTAGGAGCCCTGCTAGCAGAAAAAGCAGAGTAGGGTTTCAAGGTGGTGTATCCCGGCCGGAGGAAGGGGTGCTGGGGGGTCCGCAGGGGCTCAGGCTCTTACCTGGCGGGGTTCGGGGCCTCTGTGTGGAAACAGGTGAATCTGGGCTGCATGGCTGCGCCCGGCTGGGGAGGGCCGCCTGTGTGGGAGAGAGAATAGGACCTGTTCCTCCAAGGATGCTTGGGACCTCCAGCCAGGGCTGGACTGAAGAAGTCGGGACAATGCAAAACCGTGGAACCTCAGGCCCGGGCCGCGTGTGGGGGAGGGCTGCATGTCCCCTACGCTGTGCCAGACAGAGAGATTGCCATGCAGTGGGCCCAGGCCTGGAGGAACCCTGAAGTCCCCCCGCAGAGGCTAATGTGAACGCCATCTGCGGGGCTGTCTTGCTCTCGGGGACACAGGAGACCGCCACAGCCCGCCGGACGCTGCCCACCTGCCGCCCCGACTGAGGGAAGGGCCACGGGGGGACGCGTGGCCCAGGGTGGGCGGGCTCACACAGGGGCAGAGCCGGCGAGGCTGAGCCGACTGAAAGACCTGAGAATGTGAGCCCGTGCTGGCGCCTACCAGAACGTTCCAAACCCTCAAGGAGGGACCGGAGCACAGGCTGCAGCGAAACGGGACAGGGCAAGAGGTGAACTGACGCAGAGCGCCAAGCAAGGAAAGTCATTGAAGGTCAATGGAGGAATTGGATGCTCTGTAAGGACGAGAGACTGGCTCAGGGAACCTCACAGCCCAGACACAGAGATGGGGTTACTAAGGAGAGGCTGAGCCCTGTGCTGGGCCGGGGGGTGGGGGAACCACGCTGTGGGCAGCAGTGGAGGGGGAAACCTGCCCCGTGGGCAGTGGGGGGCAGGGCAGAGCCTCCCTGTGGACAGTGGGGAGGTGGCAGAGGTCCTCCGCATGGACAGTGGGGGGTGGGTGAGACCCTACCCATGAGCAGTGGTGGGGGGAGACCTGCCCCACAGGAAGCACCAGGGGCAGAGGTGAACATCAGGGCTCTGTGGGGTGAATGCTGGGAGGCAATACAAAAGGATCATGGGTGAGCATTTTCCAGAAATAGAGAAATATCAGATTGAAAGGAAGCAGAATCCTTTATAGAATTAAGAGAAACAAATCCCTTTTTGGACACATGGTAATGAAATTATAGGCCATTAAAGAAAATCCTTAAAATTTACCGGAGGGGAAAAGTGGCTTCGAATCAGACTGATTGCAGACTTCTCCAGGCAGGGCAGCGTGTGGCGAGAACGCCCGAAGACAAGGGAGTAAGATCTTAGGTGCCGAGGGGAAGGGTGAGTTCAGGTGGATGCGCTTGGAGGGCCGCTGCCAGGCCTCCCTGGGGGGACCGCCGAAGGACACAGTCAGCGGGGGCTTGGAGTCTGCCTGCAGGGCTGGCTGCGAGGAGGGGCCGCCGGGAACAGGCACCCGTGGTAAATCATTAATTAATCACGGTGCACGCAGCTTGAGGGTTGAGGCTGGTGGGCAGCTGACGTTCACGTGCGATCCGAAGAGAAACGGGAAAATGTAAAGTTTGAGCACGTTAGCCGGACGCGGGGAAAGCGACACCAACACCTCTTAAAGAGGAATGGCGAGCTCCAGAGTCGCGGTCGGTGCCATGGGATGCCTACTGTCAGGCCGGTGGGGCTGTTAAAAAACCCAGCTGCCCGGCGGCTGCATCGTAATCGTGCAAAACGGGAAGCAACCACAATGTCCCAAAGGCGGGACATGGGTCAGTCACTCGTGGTTGATTCCTGCAGGAGAACACCTCGGGGCGCGGGGCCGTCCAGGGGCGTCTTGATGGGGGGCAGCACGGCCCGCAGACACCAGGCTGGAAGTTCTGGGGATACTCACACAGGCCTGTGTGTGGACTTAGGACTTTACGCTCTAAAATGGACACAAGGGAACATTTCATGGGACGGATAACCTACCGCAATAAAAAAGGTTGTAACAAAGTATCTGTGGAGAAAAGATCCAGACGTATGCGGCCTCCAGCAGCCCGGGGTCCGGGGAGGAAGTAACCGACCCCAAGCCCGCGAAGGGCCAGGCCGCCTCGGTCCCTGGCAGCTGGGGTCCAGGCGCCACAGTGGGCAGACAGGCGCAGGAACATGTACACATCACCATGTCCCCTCGATGCGCCGAAAGCAAACGCGCAGACCGGCTGGGCATCGCAGTGCGCCCGGTGAGGACCAGCCCCGCCTGCCCGCCTGGGGCTCTGAGGTGGCTGCTGGGACGCGGACCCGGCTCTGCTGTGCGTGCTGCTCCCTAGGCTCCCCGCCCCCACCCCGTGTCCCCTGCACGGCAAGCATGTTGTCCCACAGGGCAGCATCTGTGGCTGAGTGCTGGCCTCGCCGGGGAAGGGGGAGCACGGGGGGAGGGCAGGCTGGGGGATCCTGCTAACCCTCTCCTCTGTCTCCAGTCCTCATCATGGGAGGCATCGTGGCCACTGCTGGCCAGTTCACCAAGTGGTACTTTGGCGCCTACTCCATGTATCCTGCCAGTGTGGACCCGGGGTGGGGCACGGGGCACTGCTGCTGGGCTCACGGTGGGGATGCGGCTGCCCCTGGGGACACCTCGCATCAGAACCCCCACAGACGGGAAGGCAGGGTAGTGCTCAGTCGCAGTTTGGGTAGCCAAGGCCAGGAGTGTGGGGGCAGCTGGCCGGAGGCCAGGTCTCCATCCGCAGCAGGAGGCCTGTGGCCTGGTGAGACGCACTGGCAGCCCCGAGACCGGCACTGAGGCCTCGGGAGCTCTGGGCACCCCCTCTGTACCCCCTTTCTGTCAGCTGACCCCTGGGGCCGGCCCCGGATCTGTCGGGGTGGGCTGAGCCCCTCTGGCCCAGCCGTGAGAGGCCAGCGGGCAGCCGAGCAGCCAGACCTGTTGGAAGCTACCTGGCCGCTTCCCAGCCGTCTGACCTCTGGGAGGCAGCTGCACCCTTCTGTCTTCGGAGCCCGGCTCTCCCTTAACAGCCCGCTCAGTGGCGCAGGCGTGTTCGTGTGTCTGCTGGAGTACCCCCGGGGCAAGAGGAGAAAGGGATCCACCATGGAGAGATGGTGAGCCCCCTGCCCCTGCTTGCGGGCCACCCCCAGGGCCGGGCCACCCCACAAGGGAGGGAACTCCTTATAAGGCTGCAGCTGCCCTCCTGGGCACATGGGCCAGAGCCTGCCCAGCTGCCGCGACCCCTTGGTCTCTGGGAGGGAGGAAGCCGGGGTGCTGGCGGGGCGGCGGGGCTGCTGAGCACGTTACAGTCTGTCTCCCCTCGCCCTCTGCCTAGTGGACAGAAGTACATGACCAGAGTGGTGAAGGTGTTCGGGCCTCTCACCAGGAACTACTACATCCGGGCCTTCCTGCACCTTGGGTGAGCCTCCTCCCGCCTCCCCCTCCCCCTGAAAGCAGGACGGGTCCTGATGCACACCCTCCCCGCTGCCTGGATCAAGTCAGCCCCATCCCCACACAGATATGCTTTCAGACCAGGAACCAGGGCTTCCCTGGACCGCCTCTGGGCCCCGCTCTGTGCCATGGCTCACGGCAGCGCCTGGAGCTTAGCCAGGAGTAGTGGGGCGGGGGGCGGGGGAGGCGCTGGCGGGGCTCGGCTGGGCGGCTCTGCTCCCTGCCTCGGTGCGTCTGCGGGTTCCTGCCAGGGAGGCCACATTGCCCAGGGCCTCGACTGCCGTGTGGGTTTCCTCCTGGCGTGGTAGGTGGAGGCCTAGCCGCAACACCCCAAGAGTTGCTAAGGTTCCAATGAAAGCAAAGGACAGCTTCAGGGGCCTGGGCGTGGAAGCCAAACCTTTGGCAGGACTGGGCGTGACGCAGCCGGGGTCCTGTGGGCCACACACTGCCGTCTGTGTGGTCCTGGGGGCCCTGGGGGCGCAGACCCCTCCTGACCGCTCGCCCCTCCCCAGGCTCTCAGTGCCTGCTGGCTTCCTGCTTGCCACCATCCTGGGGACAGCCTGCCTGGCCATCGCAAGCAGCATCTACCTGCTGGTGAGTGCTGTGTCCGGTGTGGCTAGCCCCGCAGGCCCTTGCCCCCTCCGCCCCCCAAGCCGGCTCTGCAGCCGAGTCCTGGCCCGTGAGCTGGCGGGGTCCGTGACCCCATGGCTGCTATTCACTGCACGTGTCAAGGGCACTAGCTCCTTTGGGCCTCGGCCTTGCTTTGCACGCCAAGAAGCAGGTCAGAGAAGTGATGTGGCCAGCCAGGGTCGCATGGCCAGCCGAGGCCCCTGGACTGACATCCGTTTGCCATACTTTTCTCATGGAACCCAACCTTGCCGACTTAGGGTGCTCTTAGGAGCACTTGCCGGGGAGCACATTAACAGTGTAGCCGCCATGGGGATGTTTTCCAAAGCTGCCCCGTGGGGCCTGCCTGGAGCTGGGACCTGTGCAAAGGCCCTGTGGTAAGGCTGCACATCAGCCGGGCTTCCACGAGGGCCGGCAGGTCCGGCGACAACGGCGTGCCGGAAAGCTCCGCCGGGCACGGGCTTTGGTGCTCGCACTTCTCTGGCGCTGGCTGTCCATCCTTCCCTTTGTTCCTGAAGGGGCAGCATGTAGTCTGTGCTCTGAGCGCCCGTGGGCCCATTGTCTCACTCCCGTGCGCCCCTTCCTGTCTCTTTTCACTCTGCTGCTTCCCGTGTGCGGTCGCGGGGTGCCGGGGGCGGGGGGTGTCGCCGGCCCCCAGCCCCTGACCCCTCCCTGCACTAGTGGGCTCGCTGGGTCAGGGGTTGCCCAGGGGACGCCCCGCCTGACCACACGTGCGCTCCAGGCGACAGCTGGCCGGGCTGCTGGGTCCGACTCGCGTCCCCTGCTTCGTGTCTGAGCTTTCTCTTAGAACTGCCGGTTTTTCGAGGGGGCTTTTATCTTCTCCTTATTAACTCGCAGGAATCCCATATATGTTTTCTTTGTGAATGTGTGTGAATTTCAGACCCTGAATCCTCTCTCTGCCTCGGTCATGGGTCTGCTTCCATTGGGTGTGAAATCCTTCCCTGGGCGGACAGCCGCTTGCCGGCTGGTCTGTGACCTGGCCACGTCTCTGTCCTCCCCAGACCCCGTGTAGTTCTCCTTTTCAGGGTAGACACACTAGTATCTAAATGAGGAGGTGGACCCACATGTGGTCCTTTGGATCTTCTGCTTCCTGCGGGACCTCATGTCACCCTTTTTCCATCAAGGATGGCAGGGTATAAATGGAAAGCACACGTTCCCAAGCCCTCTCGGCCCGCCGCAGCTGGTGCCCCCAGCGAGAGCCCCTGCCCTCCGTGGCTGCCCCCCGGGCCACTCCCACCCTGCGGCAGGAGCCTGAAGGGCCTCCAGGTTGCCCTCCCCACTGTGGGGTCCCTCCTGGGGACTGAAGCCGCTGGAGTCTGCGGGCCTGGCTGTCACGCCAGCATTAGTGGGTTTCAGATGTGGGTCCTCCTGGTTCCTAAGGGCTGGAGGCGGGACTGGAGTTGGCTTCCGGGAGGCCCTATCCACCCAGCCCCTCCGTATCCTGCAGGCGGCCGTCCGTGGAGAGCAGTGGATCCCCATTGAGCCCAAGCCCAAGGAGCGGCCGCAGGTGGGGGGCACCATCAAGCAGCCTCCCAGCAATCCCCCGCCCCGGCCCCCAGCTGAGGCCCGAAAGAAGCCCAGCGAGGAGGAGACAGCAGGTGTGGCGGGAGTCTCCGGGGGCCCCCAGGAAAACCCAGTCCCGGTGATCGACGAGGTCGTGTGACCCGAGTCTCCAGCTGTGCCCCTGTAGCCTCTAAAATAAACCGAAGAGAGCAGGCTCCCGACTCTCCATGTGCACCCACTCCCAACCCGGGCTCCTCCTTCGGCATAAATCCTGGACAGGCCGCTTCTCGCCCTTTCTGCCTCCCCACTGCCCGTCACGACGGGCCACTGCCAGGCCACCAGGCTCCCACAGCCCGGGACAGGTGCCACCCGTGCCCCGCCAGTCACCGCCACCCCTGGGATGCCCTGGGCCTCCTGGACCCTCGGTTTGGAAGAGCAGCCCCTCCCCCTCCCAGCCCCCGGCCATGATTCCTTCACCAACAGGTCATGTCGCGGTTGGCTCTGTGGGTCCATGGCCCGTGGGGCGCTGCCACCAGAGCCAGCCACGCGGTGGATCCCTCATGCGTTGCCCAGAGCGTCCTGCAGACCCTAGGCCAAGGTCACGCCTCCCCCGCTCCCGGGCACTTGTTCACACACAGTAGGAAGAAATGGCTGGTGAAGGGGAGAGCTGCTGAGAACGATGGGCCAGGGAAACTGAGCTCCAGAGAGGGGGCCATTGCCTCGCTGGGAGTGCGTGGGCTCTGATCCCAGGTCCAGAGGCAGGGGCGCCTGGCCTAGGGGCTGCCCCAGGCTGGCCAGGTCACAGCTGGTGGGCAGAAGCCCCCAGGGGGCATCCGAGCACGAGACCGGCCTTCGGATCTGCCTGGATCTCTGCTGGGGCTGGAGGAGACTCAGACACCTGGACGGGAAGGTGGGCTGCATCGGCATGTCCCCTGGAGCCGACACCCCGGCTGAGGGCAGGGGGCTAGGTCCCCCTGGTGGAGGAGGGCCTGCCTGCATCATGGCCCGCCCAGTGAGCCCCATGGCCAGGGGTGCGGGCCGCTGAAAGCCACCAGGCCCTGCAGGGCACACACGTCTCGCACACCGGCCATCCTCAGGGTTCACGCGCAGATATTCCTGGAAGGACGTAGAACCTAGGCCAGCGGCCGCCCTGCGGGAGCAGCTGGGTGTCAGGGGCCGGGCACGGCTGAGGGTGAGGAGGGTGCCTTCAGCCGCCGCCCTGCGGGAGCCGAGCCACACTCTGGGGGCGCTTGCCAATTAAACAACACACTTAAACGTAAATAATTATTTTAGAAATACAGGGGAACTTGTTCCCGGGGTTGGGGCTGGGAAGGGGAAGCTTGGACTGGGACCAGCCTGAGGCCATGAGAGGGGCCCGGGGAGCCACTGACCAGGAGGAGACATCAGAACACCTTCTGTTTAAGCAGTTCTAGAAGAATAAAACGATTCCTTCTAGCCTAACTGTCTGTTTTTGCAGAAGGGGTAAACTGAGTCTGGAGACAGGCCCGCCCAGCGCAGGGTGACCCCCGCAGGCCCCCGGGACACAGCCCTTCCGGTGCCCGGGCTGCATCGCCGTTCCTCATGCCCGAGGCCTGGAGCCTCGGAACCTGCCTGGGGACCCTGGCCAGAGGGTAAATAAATAACCAATAAATAGACATAAATAGTAGGGGCCCTCTTTGCAGAGACCCCAACTGTCCAGTCTGGGGGTGACCCACGGTCTCCGAGCCGGCCAAGACAGCCAAGGCTGCTGGTCACTGTGCCGACCTGGGCAGGACGCACGTGCAGCCGATGGGCACGCGGATGAACTCCGCATGGAAGGAGAAGGCGCCCGGCGTGGGCAGCCCCGTGGCGTCCCGCGAGCAGGGCTGGCGGCGGAACACCAGCACCGTCTGCTGCAGGGCCACGGAGTTGAGTGCCGCTGTCTCCCGGCCCGTCTTGGCACTGATGCAGCCCCGGCACAGGCACTGGGCGAAGGCCAGCTTCTGGGGGTAGCGGCTCTCGTCGGTGTCCACGCTGCGGGGACAGATGGGGTGAGGCCCCTGCTGTCCCCCACCCTCCGTGCTCAGGGTGCTCCCGGCCCCACGTGAGCCGAGCAAACAGGCTGCAGGGTGGGCGACATGGGACCCATTCCCCCCACCGCCACAGAGCGCTCCCCCACCCCCGACACCGGGCCCAGTCACCGCTGCAGGGGCTCCTGGGTAGACCGTGGAATTGTCCCTGGGGACACTGGTAATTGAGCCTCCAGCAGTCCTGCAGACAGCTCGTGTGATGGGGTCCCGCCGCCTGCCTGGGGTTACGGCCCCTCTAGTGGGGCGAAGACCGGGAGGCACAGAGAGGGGAGGGAAGGGCCAACCCCACAGAGTGGCGACCCCAGGCCCCGCGGAGTCCCAGCCCTCACCGGTATCTCCAGGGCGAGATGGAGCGCTGGTGGATGTCGGCTTCTGCTACCTCCTCAGGACGCAGCACCGGGCACTGGGTCGCAGCGGGGGGCCTGCCATGCCGCCTTCCGCGGCCCCCTGCCTCCAGGCTGGCCACCAGGGCGACGGGCAGAGCCTGCTCCCACTTGGCAGCTCGAGCCAGCAGGTGGAGTGGGACCTGGCCCGGGGGCAGCTCCTCGGTCGAGTAGCAGCGTGGGGTCCCGTGTGGGTGGCCGCCCCCCCAGAGCTGGGGTCCATGGCGGGCTGGGCTGGCAGGCAGCCAGAGCAAAAGCAAGAGGCCGGGTAGCAGCTGGTGGACAGGCATTAGGGCGGTCAGGTCAGGGGGTGCCCGGGGAAGGGGGCACCTCCCTGCCCTCCCAGCTTGCCCTAAATGGGGTGTGGCCCTCCCTCTGCAGTTGGGACGACCGAGACCCAGAGGGAAACCTGGTCCCCAGCCCAAGCTCGCCAGACTACCAGAGCTCCTGCGTCCTGGCTCTCTCCTGTCCCTGGACCCCATGCCAACAACCTCTGCTTGGGGGGCCAGTGGCACGGGGCAGGCGGGGGCGCAGGGAGAGGCAGCGGCTCACCAGGCTCATCATGGCAGCCGCGGCGCAGGGCTGGGAGAGGCAGGAGCACCCGGCTGCAGGCCTGGAGGCCGCCCGGCTCCGTGCCCTTTATACCTCCAGCCACACCTGGGGAAAATCCGAGCGCTTCCTCCTGGGGAAGTGCCCGGCTGGGCTGCTTCCTCCTCCCCTCCCAGCGGGTCCCCACCATCCCTCCACCCACCCCTACTCCTCTTCTCCCTCCCCCACCCAGAGGGACCCAGCTGTTCCTGCTGCTTGGCGCCATGAGTGGGGCACTGGGGCAGCTCGTGCGTGCGACTCCTCCAGGGCTGGTTCCCCAGGCTGGGGACACGCACTTGGTCCCGTTTTTTTCTCTAAGATGTCGGGGGTGGGGGGAGGCTCGGGGAGCTGGGGGCCGGCCGGCGTCTTCAGGTTCTGGGTTGCCTTTCTGCTGATTTCTTCAACAAAACCTCATCTAGAAGCCAGAGGTGTGGGTGGGAATGCCTTGGAAACTTCCAAGGAGCTGTATTTGAGGAGGTCCCCCCACTCAGGGCTGCGGCTGCGGGGGACCACGGGGGCTGCGGGGCATTGGTCCAGGTCCCTCGGTTATCCAGAAAGGGACAGTTGGAGGCGATCTTGTGCAGCTCTGGACACCGCTGCCTGGGTCCCCGGCCACCTCTAAGACACAAGGCCCTGTGTGTCCCCGCCTTTCCCGTGAGAGGCTAAGGCGTCCCCCAGCTTAGCAGGGCCTGAGGGCAGTGGGGGGCAGGCGAGGCACCATCCAGGCACCATTCCCTAAGTTTCCAGGGACCTGAAGGAGTAGGGACCTGCCCTCCTGGTCCTTACAGGTGTCTTACAGGGGTCTGTACCTGCAAGTGGGCTGCCCTGCGCCCCTCTCCCTCCCGGGGAGCAGGACAGAGTTAGGGGACACCCTGCCCCTCACTGACCTGGAGGAAACGCTCCTTCCCAACACATGGCTGGGTAGGTGCACTGAGTCCCCAGGGCTGCTCCTGCCTACAGTGCCCCGGTCCCTGGTTGTCAGCGCTCTGCTTGCATACCTCTTGCAACGGGGAGGTCACCACTCCCCGTATTGGTTCGCCAAGGCTGCTGTCGCTAAGTACTACATGCTGAGGGCTCGGTAGTTCTGGAAATCCAACTGTGGGCAGAGTCCGTTCCTTCTGGTCTCTGAGGGAGGGCCGCACCCACCTCCTGTAGCTTCTGGGGGCTGCCGGTAATTCTCAGAGTCCCTCGGCTTGTGGCCACACCACAACCCCCCACCTTGCCCTCACAGGCCTCTCTCCCATGTCTGAGTCTCTCCTGCTCAAGGACACTCACCTCGTTCAGAAAGATCTCAAGAGCTTTCCCTCAATTCGATCGTCACAGGGACTGAGGCCAGGACCTCCACATCTTTTGGGGGGACACACAGTTGAGCCCAGGACCTGCTCCCCAAGGCAGGTGTTGGAGGCGTGTGAGTTCCAGCCCCAGGAGGCAATGTGAGCCCCTTGGGGGCAGGGATGGTGGAGCAGGGGCGCTGAGAGCTGCGCCCAGCGCCTGGGACAAGCCCGGCTCCCCGGGGAGTAAAGCGGGGTGATAGTGCCCCAGTTGTGGGGTGCTGGCGGGTGAGCCCCAGCCTGGAGGCTGAGGGAGGGGAGACGCCCGCTGTGCAGTGGCCTCACCTTCCTTTGGGGGGCTCTGGCCTCACACACACACAGGTGTCATTTATGAAACGAAAGGTAAACCGTCACTTCTGCCACCAGTGCCTGGAGGGTGCCCTCCGGCGGGGGCGCTGCGGGATGTGCTGGGCATGCATGGATGCAGCCTTGCCCCCCCCGCCCACGCAAGCCCCCACGGGTGGGGAGAGTTTCTGCATTTTCAGTGCCTTTCTGGAACAGCCCATGGGTGGGCACCGTGCCCCGTGGAGCAACTCTGGGACTAGGCTGCACCTGGGTGGCTCCGCGTTGTCCTCACAGCCGTCCCGGGGAGAAATGCCGGAGGGGAGCGGGGTTAAGGCCCCAGGGTCTGCGGTCCTGGCCGGCAGCGCCAACGCCGGAAGGATGCAGGGCGGGGGCCCAGGTGGCACCTCATTCCTGCGGGCGGCTGAGGCAAGCACAGAAGTCCCGGGTTGGGCAAGACTGGAAAGGTGCCGCCAGAGGAAGGCTAGAGGGCGTCCTGGAGGCGGTGTCCCAGAAGGCCCCGCCCTCCAACCATGCCCCTTGGACCAGGCACCTCCTTCAGTATCTCCTCCTGAGTGAGGCTACCCGCCCGCCGTGGGGGGTGGGGGCGGTGACAACCGTCCCTGGGGGTAGCCAGGAGAGCCAGTGGCTGGGCACGGGGTGGAGGGCAGGGGAGGGTGGGGGAGGAGGCCCGGGGGCGAGGCGGCAGTGCGGCTCCTGTGAATGACCAGAGAGAAAGCCATGGAAACTTCACTTTCACTGGATGAGCTGCTGCATTACAAGGACGTGTCACTCATGACGTTGGAGACTGTATCTCACATTTGAGCAACAAAATTAACAAAGAGAAAACCTCATCTGTTTCTTTATTCACATGAGAGACAAGGAGGGAGGCTGTGGTGGGGGCCGCGGGGAGGGGGTGTCAGCAGGAGCCAGGTGGCTCGGGAAGGGGTGTGGGAAGGCCTGAGGGGACGGCCCCGGCTGGCCTGAGCCAGGTCAGAGTTCCAGGAACAGGAAACAGCATGTGCAAAGGCCCTGGGGTGGGAGGAAATGCAAGCAGGTGGGGTGGGATGGGTCAGCCTGTGTAACGTGGCAGAGCTGCCCTCGCTGTGAAGACTGGACCTCGACACGGGGTGGGGGGGCGGTCTGGTGGGCAGACACGGAACTGGAGGGACAGCCTGTAATTATCCCCAGTATTTACATGTTAACTACAGCCAGGAGCTCAGCCATCATGCTCCCTGGGGCACAAGCTGTCCGAGGACCCATCATATAACACAGGGCTTCCTTCTTCCACATGTCTGGCCCGGAATGTTCTTTCCGCCAGACTGGGCATGGCGGGCTGGCTCGGGCTGCGCTCTCACCCTCCCGGGACAGGCACTGCGGAGTCTGGGCCCAAGAAGCCGGAGCCCCGACAGCTCACACTGTTTACAAGAGGACCCAGGGCCGTGGCTCCCGCCTGGTGTCAGAGGCCCAGGCCGGGGGAGGGGTCAAGGAGTGCTACGTGCTGACAGGTGGTGGGCCCGCCTGAGGGTTCCGGCCGGCTTGCGGGGCGCAGCGGCCCAGGAGCACAGAGCACATGGGGTCAGGATGGCCCCCGACCTGTCCTGGGTTCTGGCTTTGTGTCCTCGGTCACTCACTCATAGAATGGGAGTTCCCTTTGTACCCAGCTGTGACCCGACAGCAGATCAGATAAGCCTTGAAAACCTGCTGAGACACAGGGTCGAGGCCACCGTGGCGTAGGAGGGCTCACACAGCCGGCAGGACGGAGACAACCCGGAATGCCGTCCACGGAAGGCTAACCACGCTCACCCCCAGGCCCCCATGCGCTAACGGCCACCCAGTCTCAGGGCAGAGCGCCCGAGAGCAGCTCAGCCGGTCCCCCGGGGAAGGAGAGAAGCCCCAGGGCTGCCGCCTGCTGACCCTGCCCATGTAGCGGCCCTCCCCAGAGCCCTCCCTAGAACTGGGGGTGGCAGCATGGGCCCCAGAGGGTGTTTTGTCCACCAGCACTTATAGAACTCATTTTAAAGAAATCTGAGAGCAGAGGAGCACCAACCCCGCCCACCAGACCGCGCGGGGGCCTCGGAGGCCTTGGGGCCCCTTGGCGAGCTCACTCCCCCACGGGGCGGCAGTGAGCACCAGGGTTCCCCCTCAGTGGTCTTGGTGGTGATGGGGCTCTCCAGCGGGGAGCAGGGGCTGTGGTGGGAGGGGGACTGTGTGCACCTCAGCTGCGGGGCCCGGGGCCAGCCTAGCCCGATGACTGTCCTACCAGGCCTTCCTGGTCTAAATGGGACCCATTTTAGGGAAAGCAGGTGACCGGTACGTCCCGCCAGGTCCAGGGCCACCAGGAAGACACAAGGTGCCCCGACCACGGGCGCCGGGGCCAGAGCAGTGCCAAGGGCATCTCATCAGGGCCTCTCATCAGGGTCCCCGGGGTGCCCGCGTCCTCAGCCTCAGCCAGCCGTGGGGCGAGGGGGGCCTAACATGCCAGGTGGGCCCAGGCCCACGGAATCATCACCACCAGGGCAAGACGGCTGCTTATCAAAATACTTTATTTTAGGAGACCCCTCCAAAAAAGACCCTCCACATTAGACAGATGCCCTACAACACCCTCAGGCTTTTTTTGGTCTTTTCTGTATTTTTTTTTCCTTTTTTAAATCAACTAAAACAATCTGGTGCTTAAAATAAAAGACAGGAAGTATTTCCCAATCGGACTTCAGTCAAGAATATATATCTATTTTTTGACCCGGGGCTGGGCAGGGGCGGGGAGGAGCGCGTGCGGAGGACAGTACGCACGGCAGGCCGGCTGGCAAAGGGGAGGGAAGACGGGCAGCGGCCCTGGCACCCAGGCCTGCTCATTTACATAAAACTGGTGCCGAGCCCTCGCTCCTGCGCCCGCTGGCCGGCCTGCCCTCCCGGCTCTCTGTCTGGCGGGACCTCTGCTCTGGGACGGGGCGGGTTCAGTCTGGTCAGGCCGCGAGAAGACTGGGACTCAGCGTCATCTTCCTCACATGTGGCTTCTTTTCCAGCTGAGAAACTTTTTTTTTCTTTTTTAATTTTTAAAAAGATTCACAGCCAAAATGAGACATTAACTTCAAAATCCAAGACGGCTGTGCTCACGCTAGTCATAAAAACACGAGAGGGCCGGCTGTGGCGGGCCGAGCCGCAGGGCGCTACACCTTCCCAGGGATCTTGGCCCGCTTGCGCGCGATGGCGTCCTCCACGGCCTTGAGCTGCTTCAGGAGCTCCTCGCGCCGTGACAGCGTGCTGGCCTTCCCTGCCTTGCTGCCGGCGGGCACGGTGCTGGCCGGGCCGGTGTCGGAGGCCTTGCCGGGCACACTGGTCACCTTACTGGAGCCCTTGGACTGCGGGGACAGCTGGCGCTTCCTGTGGGGGGAGGGGGAGGCCCTCAGAGGGTCCGCAGGGAGCCTTCCGCCGGGCGGGGACAGCGGGCCACGTGGGCTGTGCTGCCCCCGCCCCCGCCCATGGAGAGTGAAGGGGGCACGGCGTCCAGGGCGTGGCTGGTGCCCTGCTGACCTGTCCCTCCTGCTTGTAGTGCTTCTCTGCGGGAGAGACCCCAAGCTGCTGACCCAGGAGCAGGCCTGGGGGCCGGGACAGGTGGGGGGCTCCAAAGAGACCTGAGCCTTGGACCCATCTGGCCCACGACCCTGAGCAGTGGGCTGGCAGAGAAGGGCCTCACAGCCGACCTCCTGTGAGGAGGAAATCTCTCTGCCCTGCTTCTGGGGCCAACGGGGAAGGCGGGAGAAGCTGTGAGCACCAGGAAGCCTTGTGCCTCGGGCCCCTGTTCTAGGACCTGCTGCGGGGGGGGAGCGCTCTGGCTAGCCGGCCCTGAGGCAACGGCGCCCACGAGGTCCGCCTGGGGCACGGAGGGGGCACGCACCTGTCTGGTGGGACCACGGGCACCTTAGAGTTCTGGCCTCTCTGCCGCTCTAGCTTCGGGGAGCCAAGTCTTCCGCCGCCAGACTTCCGGTCCCGAGAACCTGGATGACACAGACGAGGTAAGACCGGGATCCCGGCCAAGAGTCGGCCCGTGCGCATGGACAGCGCCGGGGCAGCCTGGCCGGATGCTGGTGACCCCACGCCAGCTGTGGCAGCTTGGTTCCACCTGCGTGTTCTCACAGGAAGAGGCAAAGGGCAGAGCAGGTCAGAAGGAGGGAAGCCCTGGGAGCCCACGGAGGCCGAGGGCAGGACAGGCCACCGAGGCCACGCCTATCCACACGATGGCCCTCCTCACTCACACCTGGGCCCTGGGAACAAACAGGCAGTAGAGGGTCGGAAAGAGGAGGAGAACCAAGACGCTGGGGGCCTGCGTGAGGGTGGCGGGGTGGTCGGGCCCAGGGAGCACACAGGCTCTCACAGCAACAGGCTCCCAGGCTCAGTGGCACAGGCGCAGGGCGCCCCCTCCTGCTCCTGACAGGCCCCTCTGCCCTCACACGGGGAGGAAGGATGGCTAAGTGCCAGCGATCCAAGTTGGCTGGGCAGATGGCCTGGGGTTGGACTGCTGGGCCAGCAGCGCCGAGCCCCCACCTGCCCCCTGCCGCTCCCCCCACAGCGTGCGCACACCCCGTTCCCTCAGAGAGGAGGACCGAGCCACAGTCCGTCAGCTCCATGTGGAGGGCATTCTCAAAGAGAAAAAGACCAAGACGCTCCTAATTTTTGTTTATAAAAATGTAGTTACTTTTCATAAAAAAATGTTATTTGTTGAAAAATATAATACTTTGCTACTGTTACCTTAACATTAATAAACGTTGACATTTTTCCCCGAGTTTTAACTTCTAACACCTTAACACTGATGGGCAGAACCACATAAGCCCATACTTAGGAGGGCACGGGGCCCCAGCCCCTCTGCCCCACTGGGCCCTGCAGAGGCGGGAAGCTCACCTCGGTCTGGGGATAAGTTAGCCCGCTTGGCTGGAGGACTTTGCCTGTCCTTATCTGAGGGTTCATAGCGCTTCCTGCCCCCTTTATCAGCAGCCTAGAAAATAGGAAGGAGCACAGTGAGGTTGGCAGGCCTGAGCCGCTGGCCACTGGGCAGACGCAGTGCCCCCGCGGGAAGCAGGGAGCACAGCGGTGACGGTCTTACTCCCACATGTGCCTCCAGGAGCCCCTCCGCTGGTGCCTCCAGGGCCCTGAGGAAGGCAAGGCTCGCCTGGGATGTTGGGCCTTCGTTCTCGGGAGCAGAGGTGCCCGCAGAGACACTGTGTTCCCTGAGGCCAGCAGCACTGGCGAGGACCCTGGGGGACTCAGCATCTCACCGTCCTAGTCCTAGGGAGCCTTGGGGGCGTCAGCTCACACAGGCCGTCACAGAGAAGGGCCAGGAGAGCAGTCGCCACCCCCGGGCGCTCTCAGCTCCCAGAAGGAGTGGTTCCGTCATCTGGAACCCACGCCTCCCCCTCGGGCAGCAGCACAAGTGGGCTGATGCGCAGCCACGGCCCAGGAACCAGGACGCCCCTGGGGAGCTGGGCTCCCGGAGCCGCCACCAGCAGTGCCCACAGCCTCACCTTGTTCAACAGTGTCAGCTTGATCTCCTTATGGGTGACGAAGGTGCCCTGCTGGGGGGGTGCCTGCTGGGGGGCCGTAGGCTGCTGGGCTTTACCGCCAGCAGAAGGCTTCGAGGACTTGGGCAGCTGTGCGGACGAGTCTCTTTTCCGCTTGTCCTCTTTAACCCCATCTTCCTTTTTAGACTTTCCTGCCAACAACAAAGGCTAAGTCATAGTGGCCCCCGTGGCCCGGTGGTCTCCTGTGGGCCACGCGTCCGTGGGACAGAGCGGGGAGGTTCCTGCGCTTTCCTGTCCAATCAGGTGAGGCAGTGCGCGCACCCTCTCTCCGTGAAGGGCCTGCCCGCCTCTGCAGCCACAATGCCCAGGACACGAGGAGCCCCCTGTACCTTTCTCCTTCTTGGTCTGGGCTGGGGTGGGGGACCGCGAGCTCGCTGAGGACACGGGGCTGGCCAGGTCTGCGTACATGTCGTCTGAGTCCACGCTGTGCACCGAGCTACTACTCGACGTGGCACTGGACACCGAGGACACGCTGCTCACGCTCAGGGACCTGGACACACACAGGCACGTCTGCACCCCTGCGGCCCCCGACGGCGAGACGGCCGGGGACCGGAGGCCACGGGGGGGGGGCAGCGTGGCTTTCCACGTCCCCCAGCCTCTGGTTGAGGAACATGCACCAACAGACCGGAGACTTCAGGGGGTGCTGCGGGAGGACTACAGGTGCCCCACGGTGAAGGGACACCCCTGTCACCGAGTCGAGGCCCCCGCACTAATGAGCAGCCACCGTGCTTGCTGGGCAGGGACGTATTATGACGAGTGACTGAACGTGAGTGAGGCTGGTGAGCACGAGGCCGAGGCCCGGGAAAGGGGAGGGCTTTGCCCTGCAGCCACGCCAGACCCCAGCTCGGAGGCGGCGCTGGGAGCACGGGGTGGTGGCTGCAGCTCCCGCCGTGAAGAGGACGTGCCGCACGGCAGGCCGCTGAGTCCTGCCACTCTCAGAAACCACTGCAAGGACCAGGAAGGAAAGAAAGAGCCCAGTTCTGTTTAAAGGCTGGGTCTTTAAACCTCTTGGAGGAAGATCTGGGCTGCTTGGAAATGAAGGCGAATGTCGGCTCCGGGAATCTAGGGACTGCTGGGCCCGCCCCCTCCCCTACTGGCTGGCCGTCTGCAGCGCCCGGAGGGTTCCCTGGCGCCGCCCAAGCGGGGAGGCAGCCCGGGTCCGGGGCGGGGCTGGCAATGACCTGGATCTGGAGCTGGAGCCGCTGTAGCTGCTGCCGCTGCCGCTGCCGGCCCGCCTGCAACACAGAGGAGGCCCCGTGAGCGGCGGCTCGGGCTGCGTGCACCCCGCGTGCTTTTGATGCGATTCGTCCTCGAAAGAACGATGCCAGCCCCCTCCTCGGCGTCCCACAGCAGCACCGCCTCTTTCTGGGGGAGACCCCCGGCCTTGGCGGCTTCCCCTGGGAGCCCTCCCCCACCTCCTCCAGCGAGCTCACCTCCTGGGGGGGGTCCTAGCTTGCCGCTCCCTCCTCCTGGCTTCCCGCGTGTCTCCCGGCTTGGCAGGCTCTGGCGCCGGAGCGGTGGTCTTGGGGGCCTGTGGCGGGGCTGGAGGTGGGGCTGCCTTCTTCACGGACTTCTCTCTGTGACAGGAGATGGAGGGAGGGTCAGAGCTGGCGGCCCTGCCGGAGAACATGTCCAGGGGAAGAGCCCCCCTAAGAACCGGCGAGCTGGCGCTGTGCTTTCTCAGGAACACGCCCCCCAATGGCCCCGCTCACGGGGCAACCCCAGAGCCCCTCACGTGGGGGACCAGCACCGCAATATAAAGAAGGACCCCAAAAACTCTTCCGTGCTGTCAGTGTGGGGAGACTACGCCGGCGACTATCCCGGTAGCACCGACCGCTCCTGGTTCGGGTTGAATCAGCAGGAAACCAAGTCTTAGGTAAAGCAAGCCGCTCAGCACAGCGCTGGAGCGGCCAAGGCGCATGCGGATGGAGACGCACGCACAGGCCTGCCTCCCGTGCGCCTGGGCCGCCCTCACGTGCTCGCTGAGCCCATCGCACAGCCCGGTGTAGACGGCTGTGGTGCCCAGGCATTAGTCACGCCTCCACACTGTTCTGCCCACAGGAGTCGGTGGCTCTGGTCGCCTGCACGCTCCAAGGGCTGCTGGCAGCCTCCACTCACGGCGCTGATCTGCAGCACGGAGCGCATCGGTGCTGGCCACCCGGCCACTAAGTGAGATGCACACGTGAGGACAGGGGACAAAGCCAGGTGACGCTGGCGGCACACAGGGGCACACAGGGCCGGTGTGCTCATACATGCCCCGGCCTTGCTCCGCAGGTCACAGGGCCAACGCCACCACTGGCTGCCTTTCCACGCTCCGCGCTATTCGGGAAGGGAGCCCACTTTCATTCTGGGGGAGTGGGGGCACGGCTGCAGCCCCAGACACTGCCCGCCAGGGGTTGTGGCCTTCTGTCTGGTAAGCTCCCGATGAGTCTAACTTGCCACCTTGTCAGGTCTGCTGACGAGAACAACAGGACCCGCTCCCGGAGCTGCAAATGTGAACGAGGCCAGTCTGGGGGGGCCGCCCCTCTCTGCACACCCTGGACACGGCCCTGGAAGCATGATGGGAACCACCGCCCTCTGCCCGCTCCTGGCAGGTGAAGCGGTCCAACCCCAAGGAGCACGGCCACCGCCACGGCTCACGCAGGGGTGCAGGCGTGTCAAAGTGAGCGTGACCTCGAAGCGCACAGGCCAGGAAGCAGGCTAAATCTGTGCCCTGCGCCCCCGAGCCTGACCCCCCAACACCTCTGCCCACCTTCCAAGGCTCTCACCTGGGACTTCTTCACAGGTGCAATGGGAGAGAGAGAGAGAGCAGGACAGCCTGCCCCACGGGGCACTTACCCTGCTTTCCCAGGGGGCAGAGCAGGCTCCCCCTTGGTTCTAACAGAAGGTCTGTGTGGGGATGGCGTTGGAGATGGGGAGGGAGACGAGGAAAAGGACCGGGACCTAGGGAGGAAACAGAGGCATGAGGAGGGAGCGCCACGATGCCCCAGTCTGCACTTGAGCACACTAGGGACATCACCCGGATTCACAGAAAACGTTACTGTACGTCTCTTAGTCGCCTCAGATTTAAAATGGCTTTCAGGTAATTCTCGGTCCTTTTCTGAAACACACTAGACGGGCAAGGAGTAACCAGGCTCATGGATCCTGCAGAGGGTCTGGGGACCGTGTGGGTGGGACAGGGTGGAAAGAGCACACGCTCTGCAAAGATACGGTGACACAGGAAGGACTGAGGGCCAAGTGGGGGATGGGGCACGGAGGCCCAGGGGGCTGGAAAGCGGGGTGCAGAGGGTGGCTGTGAGAAGCATGAGCAGGGACTGGCCAAGCCCAGGGAGTGTCCCCACTGAAGCCAACAGCTCCAGTTCGGGTGTTGGCAGCATGGACAGAGAGACCCAGGATGGGGGCACTGGCCAGGAAGTTCTGGAGGCTGGCCGGCCGGGCCAGTAACGCCACTGTCCCAGGATCCAGCACCACACCCCACAGGAGGGAAGCCTCCAAAGGTTCCTGCGTTGTCGCTTTCTTCCCCCCAGTAAGATAAAGTGGGGCTCCTCCAGTCTCACACACTGAGTTTTGAGAGACGGAGGGGCGTGGAGGAAATGCCCGCGTCTTCCCTCCTGATGCTCCCATAGCCAGGCTGAGGCTGCCCACCAGGGGAGGGACAGTGCGCGAACTGCCAAGAGGCCAGAGCCAGAGCATACAGCCCTGTGCCACGCCACCCGGTGTGCAGGAGGCCCTGGGCCAGGACTGCGACGAGGTCTCTGGTCCAATCCCTTGTGGCCTTCCTGGGGAGCTATGGTGCCCTCTCTGTGTATGGAGACAATGGAGCTGGGGGGTACAGCCTAGAGGCCCCCACACGGGCAGTCCTCCCCTCTCCACCGTCCTCTGGCCTGGGACTGGGTCTCTCCTAACTAAGCCCTGCTGGGGTGAAGGGAGAGGAAAGGGCACCCGGGGTCCCCCCCCCAGGAGAGCCCTGTCGACAGGACACAGGGGTGCAGCTGGCATGCCCGTCACCTGACCGGGCTGGACAGACGCAGAGCCCGGATGGGCCTACATCCAGCGGGGACTCTGCTCCCACACAGATGGCAGTGAAGAATTCTCTAAACACAGTCTATTTTCAGTGGAAAAACACACGTATCGTCTGATCCAACAGAACCTTCTGTGAAGATGGAAATGCCCTCCGAGCCCCCCAGACTGGGCCTGTGCACACGTTAAAGCTTTGAGGGCATGAGGCCACACGTGGCTAGCGGCCCAGCGGGCAGGGCAGCTCCACGGGCTCCGGCCAGACAGCGGCCCTACTGCCGACCTCAGCACACACGTGCCTCGGGCCGCCTGCCGACACGGGCTCCATGCACTGAGCCCTCGGCGCCCGCAGTCTGTTATGTGACGACGAGCCACGCACTCCTCCTCACAAGTCACCTGTTCTGACCACAGCCGCGTGCTGGGAGGACACTGGCGAGACCGAGGCCGCCATGCCCGGCACGTACCTGGAGCGGCTGCCTGAGAACGAGCTGTGTCTGGAAGACCGGCTGGAGTAGGAGCTGTAGGACGAGGAGCGGGAGCGGGAGCGGGAGGACCCGGAGCCAGAGTACGAGGACGACCGTGACGATGACCTAGAGTGTCCAAGGACAAGGGCGGCAGAGGGGCTACCAACTGCTGTCCTCAGGCGCAGGCCCAGAGGGCGTGGCCACACAGAACCCCACAGCTGACGCGCCCCTGCCCCTGCCTGCGCACACCCGGCCTCTGGACGCCTCTGCGGGTAGGCTGCCGTCCCATCCCCTTTCCGTGGGCAGGGGTGCGCTCCCTACTGCGGGCAGAGCCAGGACAGGTGTGTCCACCTGCGCACAGCCAGAGGCAGCCGTCTCTGCCCATCGTGTATGTCATGAAAGCCCTGGGTCGACGCTGACCGCCCCGGTCCCTGCCCAGCACGGCGGGTTCCTGCCAGCCCCCCCACCCCACATGCCTGCCTGTTCGTTCAGAGCTTGCGCGCGCACTGAAGCCCAAGTGCATGGGGGAGGGAGAGGCGCTGACTCCCCAACGGGGCCTCTCCCAGAGGGGCGGTGTGGGCTCCCCCTCGCCGGGTCTGTGCGCCATTCTGGGTTGCCAGCACCCTGGCTGAGGTCAACGTTTATCGTGGGGGTGTGAAGCCTTCCTGAGGATCTGAGCCTCAGTTCTGGGTGCTGCTGACGCCCTAGCCCCCCAGTTACTACCCTTCAGTCCTCCGGACTGTCCTCAGGCCAGGACGGGGCTGCCCTCCAGAGGCATTTATGAACCAGTCACTGTGACTGGCTGGTCCCCTTACCTGGAGGAGTTGGAGGCAGAGGCAGATGAGGCCGATGTTTTCCGACGCCTTCGTGCCCGGCTAGGGGAGACGGACACCCCGAGTTTCTTCTTGGGAGACTTGGACCGGCGCCAAGGGTCCTTCCACTCGTCTGCTCGCTTCACCTGCGGCCCCGCAGCGGTGGCCTCCTTCTTCGGTGGCTCAGCTTGACGGCTAAATCACAGAGGTGTTAGGTACTCTGGGGCCATCCTCCACGACAGCAGTGCCATTCGGTGAAGGAAACCGACACACAGGACGGCAGCATAAGGGCCTGCTTCAGGGGATGCCTGACAAGTAACGGGTCACCTATCAGGGCGGCAAAGACGCCCGTGACACCACCAGCACGGCAAGCAGAGCTCGCACCACGGATGGTCTCCCCGTATACGTGTCCTTCCTGAAGGACCATGTCTTTCTCCTTCACGGACACTAAGCACACTGGTACTCACTTGTTCGGGTGTAACCACCTGTAGAATTCCCCACCACGCTGCAAACTGTGCGAAGGACAGCGGTGGCCTTGTCCACCATGTGCTCTCTACAGCCGGCACACAGTGGGTGCAAAACAAATACTTAGTTTAAGGGTAATAAAGTACTTGTTGCCCTCAACTTCTGGCCAACTCATCTTCGGCAAAGCAGGAAAGAACATCCAATGGAAAAAGCCATCTCTTCAACAAATGGTGCTGGGAGAATTGGATCGTCACATGCAGAAGAATGAGACTGGGCCATTTCCTTACACGACACACGAAAACAGACTCAAAATGGATGGAAGACCTCAATATGTGACAGGAACCCATCCAAACCCTAGAGGAGAAGGCGGGCAGCAAGCTCTCTGACCTCAGCGGTAGCAGCTTCTTGCTACATAGTCTCCAAAGGCCAGGGAAACAATGACAGAAATGAACTGTTGGCACTTCACCAAGATCAAAAGCTTCTGCACAGCAAAGGAAACAGTTGACAAAACCAAAAGAGAACTGACAGAATGGGAGAAAATACTTGCAAATAATTTATGAGATAAATGGCTAGTATCCAAGATCTACAAAGAACTTACCAAACTCAACACCCAAAGAACAAATAATCCAATCAGGAAAGGGGAAGAAGACATGAACAGGCATTTCTGCAAAGAAGACATCCAAATAGCCAACAGACACATGAGAAGGTGCTCAACAGCACTGGGCATCGGGGGACTACAGACCCAGAGCACAGTGAGACGCCACCTCCCACCAGTCCGAACGGCTACAATGAACAAGTCAGGAGACGGGGCGCCCGGATGGCTCAGCCGTTACACATCTGCCTCCGGCTCAGTCATGATCTCAGAATCCCAGGATCGAGCCCCGTGTTCCCTCTCCAGCTGTGTCTCTCTCTGTCAAATAATTAGTGCACATGGGACCTGAGCACAGAAAACCATGCAGGCAGCAGGATGAAGCGGTTTAGGGAGCACGACGAGGGGGTGCCTTCTGCAGACCACCAGACTCAAATGCTGCTGAGCTGGGCCACAGATTCGGGGACCAGACCAGGGAGAAGAAGTTTCTGGCTTGGACACAAAACTGGAACTGTCCATGTTAATGGCAGATGTTGTGGTGGAAACAAATGAATGGACACCCAAAAAAGAGCTCTCGGGAAACCCCGGGGGGCAATGTGTCCAGGACGTAGGGGAGGACTCCCACGTGGGTGGGCACGTGGGGCTAGGGGTGATGGAAGCCACGGGTCCAGCCTGTCTGTCCTTCTTCATTGTTTTCTTTGTTCTTCACAAAGTTTTCCAAACGTTCCTACCCTATCATGTTTCATACCGACTACAGAAACACCCCAAATGTTAAAAAACAATGTTTTCCCTTCTGCAGACGACATCTTCTGCTCTGTTGACTAGCACTCGTGAGCATGAATTTTACTAATAGCTGGTCTGAGCAGCGTGCTCTCATCTCTCATGGGCCCCCCATGCAGAAGGGCGGGGCTCCTGGGCTGCGACGGCAGCGCTGTGGGGCCAAGCCACGAGGATGGCTGTGGATGGCTGCGGCTGCCGAGCCTCAGGGGCCTCTCGGCCGCACACCGGCAGGGACGGGGGAGAGGTTGCTCTGCGGCCGTCGCTAAGTTGAACGCGACCCAGTCCCTTAGTAAGGGAGCAGGGCTGGTGTGGCTCTGAAACCCCGGGGAAGGCCGCACCCCTGCCCCGGAGCCTAAGACCAGGAGGCGGTGGGGCTGGTGCCACATGGGTGCCCGGGCCTGGAGGCCGACAGATGGACAACACTGCGCCAACACGAAACGGAAAACCCCCCTGGGCAGGTCAGCTCAACAGCCTGACGATGCAGGGTGAGGAAAGGCAGTGGGAAGGGCCCAGGTCGGCTGGGGCATCTGGCTAGCATTTGCATAAATCTATCTCAGCAGAGAGGGAAACAGACCTCGCGTCCCTCTGCCCAAGGAAGGGGCCTTCCCCAGCACAGCCGCCTCGCACTCTTATCTCCCAGGCTCCTGGCCTCGGCCTCGGGAGAGACTCTGGAGGGCAAAGGTAGCTCCAAGGGCTGCCCAGCGCAAACGTCAGAACAAAGCACAACAAAGGGGCCGCGACAACCCACAGCATGCCTGGCAGGTCACATCGGGACAGGGGAACGAGTCAGTGAGAGAAGGCAGTGACCCCCGAGGCGCTCGGAAACTCCGAGCCAAGCAGCTGCCAAGTTTGGGGTCAAAGACGAAACGAGAGAAAGCATAGAGGTGTTCTAAAATCAAAGGGCTAGGCATTTAATAAAGTTCCAGGAAAAGGGACTTAGAAGTGACTACTCTTGTTCCCATGTGTGTCACACTCACGTCACAGCAGCTTTCACCAGGCAGCTTGGCCGCGAAAGCATTCTGGGAGCCTCTGTGGGGCCTTCGATGGAAGCCTGAGCTGTGATCACCTCCCCTAACCCCTGGACAGAGACCACCCACGGGGGTCTGCACAGTGGGGGCCGCCACACGCCTCCCCCGGACTTCTGGATGGGCCCCGCTGCCCAGCACCACGCCCGGGAGGCACACGCCCACGGGAGCTCCAAGCGCTGGCAAGGTGCTCCTCCCTCCAGAACGCCCACCTTGCGCGCGAGTCCCACGTCGCCCTTGTCTCGGGGCGCTGTGGGTCTCTGTGACCCACCCCAGCGTGCTACAAGCTCTCCTCCAGCCTCAGCCAGGCTGTGTGCCCCTCTCTGGACAGACGCACAAGACGTGAGAGAACTGAGGTCTGCTGTTCCCATTCCTCAGCCTGGTGCCGCCACAAGCCCTGACGGACACAGGCACCCCGCTGCGCCCCGGAACCCTGACTGGAGGGCCCCAAGGGCGGGCTGCTGCCTGGACGGTTCTTTCCTAGTGACAGGGCATGCAGTGACAGGCCCACCACGTTTGCCCTCCAACCGTGAAAACATCCTTGAACTTAATCAGGAACAAGCCTGAGTGAAATGGGACAGCCAGCAGAGGGGACACGCAAGTTCCCACCCACTTCCACTTTAATTTCTGGGTGGGCAGAAAGAATAAAAGCCTCTGTTTCAAGCGGCATTCACATACATTTTCTGACCACTGCAAGGCCCCCAACGTTGCCGAGGCTCCTTATGGCTCCTGCCCCTGCAGCCTCCCCTGCAAGGAACCCAAAGCTCCCGCTGGGGGTGGGGGTCACGCTCGAGGAGGCTGGCCAGAACGTGCTTCTACCTCACCGCCGCGCCCGTGCCCACCTGTGCTTCTCCAACTCCCGTGAACAGCGGGCGTCCAGGCTTAGATCTGAGTACACAGGGGGTGCTTTATCAGCTGCGCAACTTCGGGACCACTCAGTAGCTTATGCCCCGGGCGGACGAGAGGTCAGGCGAGTGAGTGCCTTCTGCCCTAACCAAAGATTAGGGACTGTTTTAAAGCCACGCCTGAGGCCAACTCTGGGCCATCTCCCAGCGCCCGCCACATCAGGAAGCACAAGACGTCCCGCGCGGGGAGCACGGTGGGAGTCTGGGGCGACGTGCCATCACACAGTCTCGGGGCGACCCCCACCTGCTTCTGTGGGGCCACGCACCGCCCGCGAGGCCCCTGACAGCCGTCTGGGTGTGGTTGTTGGACACGCCCAGGGCAGCAAAGGTGTGAGACGTACCCCACTGGACTACGGCTATGTGACGTCAACTTGTCGCGTTCAAATTCACGAAGCCGACAAGCTGTGTGAGAGGAGGTGAGGAACCAGGCTGCCGATGTGAGGGAGACAGGAATGGAGGGGAGAGGGGCGTTCAGAACGGGAGTCACCCAAAGCAGAGGGAAACCCAATGTGTAGTTTTTGCAAAAAAGACAGCAGACTGGAGTGAGGGTCACCTTCTCTCTAGGGCGGCAGAAGGCCACGCAGCCTCGGAAGTGATGGTGGGGTCTCAGCTGGACAGAGACGCGCGGCGCGGTTTCCGTAACTAACATCGACCTCCCTTGCCTTGGTGCTTCCTGGCCTCCGAGGGGAGCCCGGAGCAGTGGGCCTCTGGGACCCCTGGGAAGATGGCCGTGAATGCTGGCCTGCCGCCAACCCACCCTGGGCCCCTGGGGAGCCTCACCCCAGACGCTGACAGGCCACACGCAGGCCCCCGGCCCCCCGTGGGCTTCGGCGAGCGCAAAGCCGCGTGCAGGAACAGGGCTCCCTCGTGAGGGTGGAGGAAAGCTCCCGGCAAGTGAGGAGCCTGCCCTTTCGGCCCCGTGGGCACCACAGCTTATGTGTGCGTCTGCATGTTGAGCGGAGAGCCGTCAAGAGGACAAGCAGCCCAGACAATGCCCCCAGGAAGATCCCAATGACTACGTTCACCTAGGACGACATGAACCTGCGTATGCCAGGGAGCATCCTCACTACCCAGCCAGCTGCACCCAGGGCAGCGCGCCCACTGGCTTGGCTGTAGAGATCACAAGGAGGTTTCACAAAAGGGATCTCCCTCTATTTACATGGATGCGTCCTACAGAACTGCTTACAAGGTTCTGCTCAAGGCCTAACTCCAAAAGGTGAACGTAAAGGGGGACACACACACCCCTCCACACAGCGACACTTCATCGAGCCTCTGAGGTCTAGAGGGGAGCTGGTCAGGGGCCCCGGGGGCAGATGTTCCACGGAAGGATGCTCACTGAGCAGCCGTGTGACAGCGGCCCAGCTCGGGCAGGGCAGGAGAGGCCTGATCATGGCGAGGAGGGGGGGCTGTGCGCCTGGGGACCCAGGGAGCCCAGTGCTGTGCCGTGTCTGTCCCCGCTGCGGGAGGACGGCTGGTCTGGGCTTCCAGAGCTCTTGCTGGCGGCAAACCTCACTGAGTTTAGGATCACCGACTGCCATGGGTGCCCAATGGACTCTGCAAAGAGCATTCCCAGGGTCCATTCGACTCTGCTGCAGAACCCCTCATGCACTAACGAAGATGAGAGCTTCCTATTCCCCTCTGAATGCAGTCAGGCCTGTCTCCTTTTAGGCGAGAAAAGTTCTTTCTATCCAGCTGTCGATGTAAAATCCCTAACCTCTCCTGGGTAAGTAAGTAAAGCCATCTAAAAAAGGGAGCTCACACAGATGTATTAATGCAGGGAAGTTCAGCCACCTCCCGAAGCGGTCACACCAGCTCCGGTGCTCAAAGGAAATAGGAGGCCTGTGCTGGAAATTCTGCTCTGGGGAAACCCTAGCCCTTCACTCTGGCAGCAGGGCTGGCGGGGCTCCAGCCACGGTGGTCAAAGACGGGGTTCAGCACTCCCTGGCACCAAGACAGGCCGAGTCCACACCAAGGGACAGGGTGCGCCTGCCTCTGCCCGCAGGAGCACGAGTGAGGGTCTCGGGAAGGAGGAGGGCGATGTGAGCCTAGTAAAAGGAAGCAGGCGCCAGCGCAGAGCAGGCCTGTCGGGTCTGGCGAGAAAGCTGCACCTCATTTTAGGAAGAATCCATGTAGTCATGCCTCCTGAACCCACCTGCTGGCTCTTCTCACGGGGCCCGTCCCTCCCCCGAGGGTCGAGGGCTGTGCAAATGCAGGGTGTGGAGGCTGGTCTTCACGCAGATCTGGAGCTTGGGGGCTAAGTCAATAAATGCTAGTGCCTTCAGGGCGGTCTTTTTGGATTCACATGGACAATCCTCCGGAGGAGTCAGGCAGCCCTGGGAACATGAGGGCCAGATAGGCACCTGTCCCATGAGTTAGCAACAAGCACAGACGGGCACAGCCACCTGTCCTCCCGCCAGCAGGCGCTAAAAGCACACTCAGGTGTATCAAAATGTCTCTGAGCTGGAAATATGGACACTTGACTTGGAGCCACTTGGCTTCTCGGAAACAAGCAGGGCGTGTGAAGAGCAGCGGGGGAAGGCGGCCCGTCGCCAGAGTAAACAGGAGTAAATGTGCTCGTAAGTCATGAAAGCACCGGAGGGGGACCGGCTGGTGGGATCTGGGAAGCCACAGAGGTACAGCCTCAACATCACCTGCCCATCTGTCCTTCCCAGACCAGGCATCTAGACATGCAGGAACACAGCCGTTTTACGAATCCGGACAGCAGAATGAGTTAGTTCTGTCTGCAGAACTCAGTCTGCAATTTCATCAACCCTACAACATTTGCTATGACAAATAAAGTAAAAAAGGAGGCTGCTACCAAACCCCGAACCCGTTTATAGCACCATCAACTGTCTGTGGGCTGCAGCTCTGGGCCGGGCCCTCGGAGGGGGCGCCCTGCAGGGCACTGCGCTCCGGAAGGCCACAAGTGATGCCACAGACAGCGACACTGATGTGAGCTCAGGGGTGTGAGTTCAGGGAGTGCTAAGAGCCATGAGGAACTACCCAGCACCATGGGAAGACAGGAGCGAGCGGGGAACACCTCTCTGAGCAGCAAGATATGAGCCCAGTCCCAGAGACATGGACGGCCAGCAGGGACAGGGGATGGCCACAGGCCGGATGAACAGCAAAGCGGGTGGTGGGCAGAGGGAGCTGGGCCTCCTGCTCCAGCGGCGCTCCCAGAGCGGGCACAGCCCACACAGGAAATGGCGCATCTCAGGGAAAAGGGTTCCTATCAAAACAGGGCTTCAACAGACCAACACCAGGAAGACCAAAGTTAAGCTCCACCATTCACACGATGTTATGTTTCAAGATAGTGCAAGGAGTGGTTGCTGCCACACAGAATCATCAAAGCAGTCTTTGAAAGAATGAACGGTTTCAGTGCCTCGAGAATAAGTGATCCACTCTGAACGTTCTTTAAAAACATTACTTTGCCCAATGTTAGGAAAGTATGCAAAAATATAGCAAATTTAGTGAGGATAATTTATCACGATCTGGAGGATGAGAAGAGTCAAACTGACGCTCATGCAGACTAGGCACCCCGCTGCTTACTGCCAGAAACACAACTGCACGAGCAAGGGGCTGGTCTGAGCGTACAGGAGGGGAGCCCGGCTTCACCCACCAAAAACCATACCTAACAAATGAATTCAGTACAAAGGAAACGAAGAATACAAAGTCAACGTTAAAAAAAAAAAAATCTGTTGCATTAACAACCTGAAAAAAAAACAACAAAGGAAACAATCTCATTTACAATGCATCAAAAATAATAATATACTGGGGGCGCCTGGGTGGCTCAGTGGTTAAGCGGCTGCCTTCGGCTCAAGTCCTGATCCCTAGGGTCCTGGGATCGAGCCCCACGTCGGGCTCCCTGCTCAGTGGGGAGTCTGCTTCTCCCTCTCCCTCTCTCCTCCCTATTCATGCTCTTGGTCTCTTGCTTTCAAATAAAGAAAAATCTTAAAAAAATAAAATACAAAGAAAACAAATTGACCCAAGGGGGTCAAAGAGCTATATGCAGAAAATAATAAGAAATTAATGAAAGAAACTGAGGACCACACAAATAAAGGGAAATATATCCCATGTTCATGGAGTGGAAGAAATGATACCATAAAAATGTCCCTAATGGGGTGCCTGGGGGCTCAGTCATTAAGCATCTTTCCTTGGCCCAGGTCATGATCCTGGGGTCCTGTGAGCCCCTACATCAGGCTCCCTGCTCGGCGGGAAGCATGCTTCTCCCTCTCTCACTTCCCCTGCTTGTGTTCCCTCTCTAGATGTGCTTCTCTCTGTCAAATAAATAAATACAATCTTTAAAAAAAAAGTCCTTAGTATCCAAAGCCATCTACAGATTCAATGAAATTGCTATCAAAATTCCAATGATATTTTTCATTAGAAATAGAAAAAACAATCGCACACTTTATATGGAGCCACAAAAGACCCTAAACACCCAAAGCAGCCTTGAGCAAGGACAAAGTTGAAGGCATCATGCTTCTTGATTTCCAACTATATCACAAGGTTTGAGTCATCAAAACTGTATGGTATTGGTGTAAAAACAGACACTGATCAGGGCACCTCGCTGGCTCAGTCAATAGAGCACAGGACTCTTGAGTCATAAGTTCAAGCCCCACAGCGCGTGTAGAGATTACTTAACAAAACCCAAAACCCAAAACCCAAAACCCCAAAACAGACACAGATCAGTGGAACAGAACTGAAAGCCCAGAAATCAACCCACACATAAATGGCCAATCACAACACAGAAGGCAAGAAGTCCCTTCAAGAAATGGCACTGGGAACACTGGACAGCCACATGCAGAAGAATGAAACTGGACCCCCATCTCACATTGTGCACAAAAATAACCGGGAGGAGTAAGGACTCTAAATGAGGGATGACCCGAAACCAGGAAGCGTCTAGAGGAAAGCACAGGAACAAAAGCTCCTTGACACAGTCTCAGTAACGACTGTCTGACCAGGACATCCACAGCACAGGAAACAAGAGCAAAAATAAACGAGCAGGATCTCTGCACTCTGCCCGACGCTGTGTGTTAATTCACTGAACTTAAGTAATAATATGTATCTGGAAATGGAAAAATAAATAAGCCACATTCAACTAAAAAGCTTTTACACAGAAAATAATAACAAAATGAGAAGACAACCTGTAAGAATGAGAAAAAAGTACATGCAAACCATCTAGCGGGATAAAGGGTTAACACAGAAAATATGTAAGGATTCATACAACTCAATAGCCAAAAACAATCTGATTTAAAAATGGGCAATTTCCCGAGCAGACGTTTTCTAGAAGAGGACATCCCAGGGGTCAAGAGGTCCGTGAGAAGATGCTCAACACCACTACTCAGCAGGGACATGCAGATCAAACCCACAAGGAGGTCTCACATCCCACCTCTTCAAGTGGCTGTCATTCGAATCAGAGCCGGCAACCATGTCGGTGAGAACGGAGGAAAGGGAAGCCTCAGACACTAGAACTACTGCACGACCCAGCAACCACTTCTGGGTAAATATCCAAAGGAAATGAAACCAGAGACATCTACACTCCCTTGTTCGCCTCCACATTCTTCTCAACAGGAGCACGCGGAGGGATGAACGGATTGAGACCAGGCGGGCGAGCTGCACAATGGAGCATTACTCAGCCATAAAAAGGAGGACATCCTGGTATCTGTGAGGACACGGATGGCCCCCGAGAGCTAAGGCTGACTGAGTCAGACAAAGAAAGCTTCTGTAGTCTCACTGTGTCTGCTTACTTACATATGGAATTCTTTTTTTCCTTTTCCAAAGATTATTTATTTCAGAGAGAGAGAGAGACAGTAAGCGAGGGAACATAAGTGGGGGAGTGGGAGAGGGAGAAGCAGGCTTCCTGCTGATTAGGGAGCCTGATGGGGGGCTCGATCCCAGGATGCTGGGGTCACACAACCTGAGCCACAGGGAGATGCTTAACGACTGAGCCACCCAGGCGCCCCTTATACAAAGCCAAACCCCGGCAGCCGGAGAGCAGAACGCCTGTGGCCATGGGCTGGGGCTGCCGGAAATGGGGGGCTGCTCCCATCTCCAGTTACAGGATTCAGTTTTAGGGCTCTGTGTGCAGCACAGGGGCCGCGGTGAGCAGTTCTGTCTTGTGCACGTGAAAGCTGCCGGCAGAAGAGATCTCACACGGTGTCCCCACGCATGGAGAAGGCAGTTAGGTGAGGCCGTTCTCCAGCACGGAGGCATACTGTCCAGACTGCGTACTTTAAGTTTGTGCATCGTTATATGACAACTGCACGTAATAAACTTGGGGGAAAAAAAAGGAAAAAAATGGACACGAAGAAAGCAAAACTGACCATGCAAAGTACAGCGAGCTGGTGTGCATGCGCGAGCAGGGTATGTGACAGGAGGTCTGCGCCTGGAATATACACAGCTCAGAAAGACAGACGATGAGCCAACAATAAAATACGAAACGCGGCAATGAATCTGAATAGGCGTTTCTCTAAACCAAGAAGCACACGAAAAGACGCAGGAAAATGAAAGCAAGCCACAGTGAGCTATCATGTCATACCCAGTAGGACAGCTATAACAACAACAAAAAGATGGACAATGATGAATAATCTGGAGGAGACTGGAACACTCACACATTTCTGGTGGGAATGTAAACTGATGCAGCAATCTAGGAAGATTCTAGAAATTCCTCAGAAGGTCAAACACAGTCATCACGTGATGCAGCAGTTCCACTCCTAGTTGTATACCCAAGGGAAATGAGAACAATTCTCGCACAGAAGCTTGTACCCAGATGCCCATATTCACAATACCCGAAAGAGAAATGACCTAAATGTCCATCCATGGACGAAAAGGTAAACAAAATGTTGTACACACACATCCACACAACAGAGTATCTTTCAGTCGCAAAAGGGAGTGAAGTGTGGATATGTGAACTTCGGAAAACACCCTGCCAAGTGAAAGCGCCAATCAGAAAGGCTCACGTACGTGAACCCATATATGTGAAATGTCCAGGAGAGGCAAATCTATAGAAACAGGAAGTGGATTTCCGGTTGCCGGGGGGCTGGAAGGCGTGTGGGCATAGCGAGTACGGAAGTGCTTCAGTACTGCGAGCGTCCCGCACACCAGTGGCTCGCCCACTTCCAAGAGAGGTACTGCGGGGTGCGCGTCTGCTCTCACGAGGCCGCAAACACACAGACAGAACGTCCTCCAGGTCCGTGATGCTCCAAGGGCCACGTGTCCTGCTCTAATACTCAAATACACATATGCATGTAGTTTATTTATTTTTTAAAGACATATTTATTTTAGAGACAGAGCGAGCAAGTCGGAGCGAGTGGTGGGAGGGGCGGAGGGAGAGAGAATCGCAAGCAGACTTCACACTGAACATGGAGCCCGACACAGCGCTTGATCCCAAGTCGCTGCAATCATGACCTGAGCCGAGATCACGAGCCAGACGCTCAACTGACAGAGCCACCCCAGCGCCCCCTTTATGTATTTCACACAACAAGGGCTGTCTGAAGGCCCACAACCCGCCCTGCCTCTTGGGCCGCCCCTGTGCTGCATGTCAGCAGCGCCCACCCCAGCTCTCCTGCCAGCACCGAGATGGGCACCCAGAGAGTGAGCTAAGTGGACGCGTGCCCTCCACGGGGAGACGGGAGACACGAGAGCACCACGTGGTGGCCGGCAACCTCCCACGCCCTCTGCCAGAGCAGGGGCATGGGAACCCACATCTCTTGACTGAGGGCGATGACAAGGGGCACCTGCTGCCGTGACAGACACGTTCCAGGCTGGGGTCGCTCCTGCTCCTCAAAACCCATCAGCATTTCCCAGCAACGATTATGAGTGCGGGGCGACAGTCTGCACACAGGACCCCCAGCGGGCAAGCCCCCTCTTCTCCAGGCCCAGGGACACGAACCTAGAGCCCGGCGGGCGGATGGCCTACCTTGGCGGCTGCGGGGAACGGGGCTTCGGCTTCTCTTTCTCCTTTTCACGCTCCTTCTCCCGGTCCCGGTCTCTGTGCTGTCGGTCCTTCTCATCCCGCTTGGCTCGCTCTCTCTCCCACTCCTCTTTCCTCCGCTGCCGTTCTTTGTCCCGCTCCCGTTCGCGCTCCCGCTCACGCTCCCGCTGCCGGCGCTCCCGCTCTCGGTCCCGCTCCCGCTCCCGCTCGCGCTCCCGCTGTCGGTTCTCCCGCTCCCGCTCGCGCTCGCGCTCCTAAAGCCAAACACACGAGCTGGGTGATGCCTAGCAGCAAGGCCAAGGGAACGACCTCAAGTGCTCACGCCACGCCTAAGTTTTTCCTTAAAACGCAGCACTACCCAGTGAGCCAGATGCCAGCCTGGGCCCCGAGCTAGCGACACAACAGCACCTGCCTCCTGCCTCAGCCCTTCCCACGAGGGTGGGGGTGGCGCAGCAAGGCAGGTGGTGGGCTCGGCCCGGAGCGCTCTGCTTGGTGGGGTCTGGTACGGAGGGGTGCGCCGAAGTGGTGGCTCTCACCTTCCCAAGCACAACCCTTGAATAGCTTCCTCAAGCAGCAGTCTGCGCTTATCCATTCATTTGCTCTAATACTCAGAGTTAAAATGATAAAGCCCAAATCCCAGCACCGAAGACGGGATTGTGGGGAAATGAAGCACATGCCTGCCCTTCCCCTGGCCTGCCACTGTGGACATGGTGGGGGAGAAAAGAGGTGGGAAGGGGCTCCAACAGGCCTCTCTGACCCTCCCGGCTGTCCAGCCTGGCATGCGGCACCCGTACCCCGGCATCCCAGCCCCACTGACACTCTATCAGGGAGAGAGGCACAGGATGGTCAACCGCAGCCCCACCATCCACGGGGTCCCAGGGAAGGCACCTCCCTTTGGTCCTCAGAACTCCACACTCTCTCACATGAGCCATGGGGCAAAGACCGCCCCACTGCCCCTACCCGACCTCTTCTTAGCGGCCACTTTCCCACACCGCTCTGAAACCATCAGGGACTCAAAGACTGAAACACACCACAACACCGACATAGAATGGTCGTGCAGGAGACCGCCGTGGCACAGCTGGGGAGAGGCCCAGGTCATGAAAACGGAGGCGGACAGCACAATCATAAACGGTATTACTAAGGAGCCTGAAGGGGGAACTTGCTCAAGAGGGCAGAACACACTGCCATGTAAGCTTATATTAATGCTGAAACCCTATCGGCAAACCTAATTCTTAAAATTTAAAATTTCACGACTCAGTAAGAACGCAAACTAAAGGAAGTCTCTCTTCAAACCACCACCAATTTAAACTGTGGATCTGAACTGCTTCTCCAGTTAATTTGGGCTTGAAAACTGGGGCACTGAGCTGACACTACTAACCATATGAAGTCCTATAAACTGAAGAAGGGATCACTTTAAGGAACCGCACGGTGAGCCTGGACAGGCAGACAGGTGCCCCACTTACCCGGTAATTATGATACGGCTCTGTCTCTGTGTACTGCACCCGGAAGTTCTCGTAGTGCCCGCCGCGCCAGAAACGCTCGATGTCATAGTCGTAATATGGGTCTGCGTAAGGCTCTAGTCTGCAAACAGAGCCAGAAAAAAAGTAAACCTTACCACTTTGGAACATTAATGCAAAAACATTACATAGAATGTTAGCAAACCGAATCCGACACCACGTTAAGAAAATCGACACCATGACTCAGTGGGATTTATTCCAGGAGTGCAAGGTTGAGTCAATATGAGGAGATTCACGACTATACCACACATCATGACAGACGTAGAGAGAAAAACCACGGGACTGCACTGATGGCTGGTGGCAGCGTCTGGGACAAGAGCACCCGCTTCTGGTGACAATACTGAAGGAAGTGGAGGCGGCGCTTCCCTAATATGACTGCCCACGTGTGTACACAGTAGAACTCAAGCCAACCTCTTACTTAATGGGAACAGAGGAGCAGTTCTGTAAGGCCAGGCCAAGGAGGGGAGGCCACGGCCTCCATGAGCACCCACTGAGGGCAGAGGGGCCCGACGGCTACAACCAGGAGGCAGGAGACCGGGCAAGAAGGAAAAGGATCTACACCCGGAAACTGAGACACACTAAACCCAATCCAAGCAGCCAGAAGAACCCAGTGAGGCAAACTGAGACCAAATCATCACGGCTTGGGAGACAGTGTTACAACAGTAAGCAAGAAGAAAAAACACTGACGAACAAAGCATGATTAACCAGAAATGAGCAGAATGTATTTGAGGAAAATTTTACGACACTCTTGAGAGGACATAAAGCAATGAAAAAATGTTCCATGCTCATGGATTGGGAGAACACACACTGTTAAAACATCTACACATTCGGGGTGACTGGGTGGCCCTCAGGTCATGATCCTGAGGTTCTGGGATCAAGGCCCGCATTGGGCTCCCTGCTCTGCCTCTCCCAGCACCTTGCTTGTGGTCTCTCTTGCTATCTCTCTCTCTCTCAAATAAATAAGTACAATCTTATAAATAAATAAGTAAATAAATAATAAAATATCTACACAGTCAATGCAATCTGTACAAAAACACCACCACCATTTTTCACAGAGCCGGAACAGATGATCCTAAAATTTGTATGGAACCATAGAAGACCCCAAATAATCAAAGTAATGTTGAAAAAGAAAACGAAAGCTGGTGGCACCACAACTCTGGACTTCCAGCTCTATTACAGAGCTGTGTTCATCAAGACAGCACGGAGCTGGCACAAAAACAGACACACAGACCGATGGAACGGAACAGAGAGCCCAGAAATCAACCCTCAACTCTACGGTCAACTCATCTTCAACGAAGCAGGAAAGAAAATCTGATGGAAAAAAGGACAGTCTCTTCAACAAATGGTGCTGGGAACACGGGCCAGCCACACGCAGAAGAATGAAACTGGGACATTTCCTTACACCGCACACAAAAATAGACTCAAAATGAATTAAAGACCTAAATGTGAGATAGGAATCCCAACAAAATTCTAGGGGAGACATAGGCAGCAACCTCTTTGACATCAGCCACAGTGCTTTCTTCCTAGACACACCGCCAAAGGCAAGGGAAACAAAAGCAAAAATAAACTACTGGGATTTCATCAAAATAAAAAGTTTCTGCAAAGCAGTTGACAAAACCAAAAGACAGCAGACAGCATGGGAGAAGATATTTGCAAATGACATATCAGATGAAGGGTTAGTATCCAACCTGTAAAGAACTTATCATACTCAACACCCAAAGAACAAAGAATCCAATCAAGAAATGGGCAGAAGACATGAATAGACATTTCTGCAAAGAAGACATCCAAATGGCCAACAGACACATGAAAAAGTGCTCAATATCATTAGCCATCACGGGAATGCAGATCAAAACTGCAATGAGATATCAGAATGGCTAAAATGAACACGTCAGGAAACAACAGATGTTGGTGAGGAGGTGGAGAGAGGGGAAACCGCCTTACACTGTTGGTGGGAAAGCAAGCTGGTGCAGCCACTCTAGAAAACAGCATGGAGGTTCCTCAGTAAGTTGAAAATAGAGCTACCGCACGACCAAGCATTTGCCCTACTGGGTATTTACCCCAAAGGATACAGTTTCAGGAGAACTCATGCACCCCAATACGTATAGAAACGTTATCAACAGCCAGACTATGGAAAGAGCCTGATGTCCATGGACAGGTGACCGGATAAAGATGTGGGACACTCAGCCATCAGAAAGGATGAAACCCTGCCATGTGCAACGATGGGGATGGAACTAAAGGATATTAAGCTGAGTCAATCCAAGAAAGACAATTATCATACGATTTTACTCATATGTGGATGACTTCACTTGTATGTGGAATTTAAGAAACAAAACAAAGGATCACAGGGAAAGGAGAGAAAAATAATACAAGATGAAACTGGAGAGCAGCACAAACCATAAGACTCTTTTTTATTAATTTTTAAAAAAGATTTACTTATTTGTTTATTTGACAGAGAGAGAGAGATCACAAAGAGGCAGAGAGGCAGGCAGAGAAAGAGGGGCAAACAGGCTCTCAGCTGAGCAGAGAGAGCCGATGTGGGACTCGATCCCAGGACCCTGAGATCATGACCTGAGCTGAAGGCAGAGGCCTAGCCCTCTGAGCCACCCAGGCGCCCACCATAAGACACTCTTAACGACAGAGAACAAACTGAGGACTGATGGAGGGGAAGTTTGGGGGGGAAGGGAGAGATGGGTGACGGGCATTAAGGCGGGCACTTGATAGGGTGAGCCCTGGCTATTGCATGGAAGTGATGAATCAGTGATTTCTACTCCAGAAACCGACACTGCACTGTATGTTAACTAAGTAAAATTAAAACAAAAACACAGAAACCACTGGAAAGACACAAAGACATATGTGACTGAGATGATGTTCCCTGTGTTTGGCGGGATGACTGGACACCGCCAACACGTCAGCCCGCTGTCCGTCGGTAAGCACCGGGCAACCCCAGCACAAGCAGCAGTGAGCTCCCGTATGGAGCAGGCAGCGGGCCCCCAGGTGCGCAGGGGGACCGGCCGAGACAGACACACCCTCTGAGACGCCACGTTAGGCCTCTCTGGGGAGGAAAGGAATGGCCTACAGGAATGTGACAGGAAGCCCAGAGACAGACCCCAGCAGGGAGGATAAATAAGCCTCCTACACGGACCAGGCAGGCTTGTCATCGATGGGGAAGGGACCACTGCTAACTGCTGGGAGGAAGGGGAGGAGACCCCCACCTTACCCACGGACCCAGAGGACCTGCTCTGGGGGTGCCTGGGATCTTGACGGAGGAAAGAGGAAACGTAAACCCAGTAACAGATGGGCGTTCGGCCAGGAATTTCTTGGCTCCAGACCAACTCTCCCCTTTGAGTAAGCTGGTGGGGGAAACTGAGGCGCCTACAACCTGGAGACACGCCACTCTGCGTAGCCCCCGAAGCCTCCACCAGGAGGAGCGTCTGGGTCACCAGATGGCCTCCAGTGAGGGGGCTGCTTTCTGGGAGGCCCCTCCCCTGGGAGAACCCCGTCAGACTTCCCCAGGGCTGGCTCTGTAGATGACACAGCTCTTTCATTCCAAGCAGCCAGACGTCTTCCTAATGAGCACGTAAGCCCCATGCTACTCAGACTGTATTTAAGATAAGAGTCCGGAACGGCAGAGCACACCCCAGAACGGAAGGGAGGATGTGGGCCCCGAGGCACCAGCACCATCTGCAGCCAACTGAGGCCATGGGGAGCACTTTCGCAGGTGGCGTGAGGCTGCGTGTGCTCTCGAAGAGGGCTGTCGCGGCCCCTCTCCTGTGGATGGCTCAGAGCCAGGGCGTTCGGAGGTCAGGGCCCCGGTCCGCAAAGCAGAGACAGTGTGGCTGGCAGGGAGCCCCAGGCAGCAGCGTGCTCGGAGGACACGCCCCGGGAAGGGCCCCACCCCAGGCCCCACCCCAGGCCCCGGTTACTGAGAAGCTCGGGACTGGCAGCTCCTGGCAAAGACCCCATTCCTCACGGCCGAGGCCCCGGGGTCCCCCGTCTGCCAGCCCCCGGCCTCCTGCGGGCTCAGCGCAGCCCTCCTGGTTCACACCCCGCCGCAGCAGCCTGGGCACAGGGGTTGCCTTCCTGCCTCTATTCCTTCTTTCTTAGGTAGGCTCCCCGCCAACCATGCAGCTTGAACGCATGACCCTGAGATCAAGAGAGGTGGGACCCCCACCCAGCCAACAGGGCACGCTGAGAGGACGTTTCTTACTGTGTGGTGCGTGAGGTCCCGTGAGTTGGCTGGCATCTGGATAAAGTGCCTCAGGTGGTGGAAAGGAACTTTTCAAGCTATGAATTGGGGTCTGTCTAGAAAAGCGCTATTTTTACCAAAGGATCCTGCTAGCCGCATTAATTCCAGTAATAGCATAAAGAAAACACCGGTTTTCTGTCCTTTTTGCCACCTCAGAGAGCTTCCTCATGGGCTCCTGGGCGGGCACCACTCTGCAGAGGTTCTCCAGCCAAGCGCACAGCTCCGCGGGGCCGGGGCCCGACTGCACCAAGACCACTGGGGGCCACCACGTGACAGGGACTCCGAGGTTTCCGTCCCTACCCTCAGCATCAGGCCAGAGAGCCCGGGCCCCGGAATGGATGTCCACGGTCTCAGAGCTCAGTGAGAGGGCAGCAGAATCAGCCAGAAGGCTTGTTAGCCCTCCACCTGCCCTCGACGCCCTGATGGGGGCATTTCTGACAAGTCCCTGCCCGCCCCGGTGTGCCGCTGGTCCTCAGGCCACAACCAAGCTCGGCCCTTGGGCCTGTCCCCACCTTCCCTCGGCCCGCACGCACAGGGGCCTTGGCCACAGTCGTGCTGCCGGCTGAGGAGCACCTGGGCACAAACCTGGTGACACAGCGGACTCCTGGGGAAGGAGAACCAGCCACGCTGGGCTTCTCGACTCGTGCATCGAGGCCCCTTGAACTGCTGTGAAGTCACTTGCGTTGCGTCTCAGCCACCCTGCACACTCTCGGCCAAGTGCCTCCCGTTCTGCCTGCTGCTCCACAAGCGGCTGGGCCACAGAAGGTGCCGCAGGAGCCGGGGAAGCCGGGGTGGGGAAGGGCTCTCTCCGTCCTGACCCCTGCCCACTGCTGCCCGCACCACTCCTGCATCCCAGACTCCTCGTCCATCTCAAAAATGTCAGTGTAGCTGCCCAGTGTCCCTCCTGAGTGGCTGGCATCCCGATGGCCCTCCAGCGTCTCCCCTCCCTCCCTGTGGACGTGGGAGCACTGCTCCCTGCGTCGGCACTTCCAGAGTCTCGAAGACAGGTCTTCATGTTAACTGCTCTCCATTAAAATAACAGGGCATCTCTTCTGCTTAGTGGATCCCAGCTGACATAGCGAGGTGACTTCCCACCCGACCGACGCCTAGACCCTGTTCCCAGGGGTCCTGACCGACAAGGTCAGGCTGGGGCCTGGCACGCAAGTGTCACAGAAGCCCCCGGTCCCTTCTGAGGTGCTGATGTTCCAACAGCGAGTACCGGGAGCACTGGGCTTGAAGGCCCATCTTCAGAGGCCACAGAGGTGAGGGCCGTGCAGCAGGGACCGCCCCCAGCCCAGGAGACCTGGCGGCAGCAGCTGGTGGCGACGGCCTGGCACTGAGCACAGGGCAGGGCTGGAGCGTGGCGGCAGAACCAGACCCGCCACCATTGCTCCCCAGCAGAGACATGTGGGCAAGTCCTCGCTCCAGCCAGGGCTGGGAAACAACAGGGCTGGGGCTGAACCTTGAGGTGCTAAACCTCTTCTCTCAGTGCTCAGAATGACCGCACTCAGGGAGTACCCTGTGTTCTGTGCTCGTCCTGCACCCCATGCAAGCACACAGCTCCCAGGACTCCCCCCCCCCCACTCCCCACAAGAGCATCACCGGCATCTGACACAAGGAAAACGTGAGGCCTCAGGACATGACGGGAGCTGTGTGACCTGGCAGACAGTCCCCGACTCCCTTGTTCCTGTCTGGGATCTGACACAACTCCATACCCAAAATTAGGGAACACAGAGGTCTGAACTCCATCTTTCGATTCCTACTGATCAACCTCTGAGCTGTCCCCTGCCATGACAGGTGTGGACCAAAAAGCTTCCTCCCCCTCCTTCCTGCACATGCGGCGAGAGGGCCCTGAGGCAGCCTGGAGGGTGCAGGTCATGCCTGCGGGGTCCTGACTCTGCGGGAGCCCCTCCCCTCCTCAGCGCCTCCACCACCACCACCGCAGCCAGAGCCCGGCGACCAGCCTCTCCTGGCAGCAGCGGGAACGCACGTCGCTACAAGCCTGACACGAGGCTGAGGCCGAGCGCCATGGCGTGCCTGGGACCTGGGCCCACACTGCGGCTGCGCTGCAGCTTGGGAGAAGCCTGCCTGACTGCCCCGCAGAGGGGAGCACAACAAAGCCGGCCTTCCCCTGGGAGCCAGAGCACGGGCAGAAGAGGGCTTTACATAATGTTACACAATCCCTCAAATTCTGACTTAGGTTCCTCAACCACACGTACTTCGGTAATGAGTCTAAAACACCAGCTGTAAAACACCTGGGAGAAGCAGCAACAAAGACAGCATTTACAATGAGAAGGGTTCCTGGACTCTGGTGACGATCCCAGTGCCTGGAGGAAGGCGGGCAGAGGCAGACTGACGGGGCTCCCAGAGCACCTGCAGAAGCTCTCCGAGCTCAGAGGGGCGCACAGGGAGGCAAGCCCTCCCCAGGTACACGGCCCTGGCACAGCCGACACACCTCCTTCACAGAGCAAAAACCAAGGAAAGTTGATGCAAAGAACTGGAAAGGATCTTGGGGACACCATTCTCAGTCCAGGACAGGGGACACGCATGGGCCCCTAATGCGTGAGGGAACTTGTGGGCTGCTGCTCTCCAGACTGGGGGTCACACAGTTAGGGACAACGTGAAATTCTATCAAAAGGAAAGGAAGAGATAGAACCGTTCCTTACACTGTGTCTCGGACATCTCTGGTGATCCGGTAATTCCAATCTCGGAAAACTTCATTCTCCTTGTCAAACTCCCGCTCGTCCTCGCCAATGGTCACTGTAAACCTTTTCTCTTCAAAATCAGGCTCTTGCTCTTTTCGAATGGTTGCTTTTTTTAAAACCTACCATTGTAAGAAGGAAGAACTTAATGCTGGTACTGTTAGGAAAAGCAAAGGACAGTCTGTCCTGATGTGACCCGTGGAGCCCCGGCCAGTGTGGCGGAAGGGGCTGGCGAGAGCGGGCTGGGTGGGTGGGGAGACGCGCGGCTCTGGGCGGCCGGGGACTGCGGCCCTGGCGGGGGTGGCCTCTCCTGCCTCAGCCACAGGGAGGCAGCAGGGCTGTGCAAAGACCTCGCGCCCCTCGGGGACATCAACAGACTTCAGTTTCCATTTGTAACTCTTCAGGGAAATCACAGAAATATACCCCTTGCTTCAGAGACTTTACTGGGTTTTCAATCCTCGTCTCTGAATCAAAGAAATGCTACTTTGGCTCAAGGACCATTGCTAGCATTTTCTTCTCAGGCTGTCTGGTTACCTCCTTCGCGTGCCGGAGTCCTCGTTCCCAGGCACTCTCTGTGGGGGGCTCTGGAGGGGGTGGAGGCAAAATTTCATCAACTACTGGCCCACCCTATTAAAAAACGAGAAGAGAAAAGTTGAGAAAGCAAGCACAACTTTAAAATTTACACAGAAATGGGAGCAAAAACCCCAGCGAGAGTGTTGGTTGACTGTGCGGCACCCGCTCTCCAAGCCTCAGTCCAGCCCCTGGCCCACCGTCCTGCCTGAATCTACAATTACCTCCACATGGAGCCACGGAAGCATCTGGAAGGCGACTGAGTGACTGTGTGATGTCACAGAAGTGCCTTTCGCTCAAGGTGTATTAGCATGCTGTAAGCTGAAGGTCAGAAAGCTTAGCTGTCCCGTGTGCTAGCAGTTAAGGAAAAGAGGTGCTCACGTACCCACGGGTTGGCAGGCATCAGTGGGTGTGGCCCGAGAGGCGGGGCGCCGTTAGGCGGGAAGGGTTCGGCTTTGGTGATTAAGGAATAGTTGCCCTTGTCGTTGACTCCAGGATGTATGAACCTACAGTTCATTCCCCAGGTGCAGTTCCCTAGGGAGACAGAGGCCCGGTCAGAGAAGGGAGAGGGGAGCCAGTGTGCGGGGGGCCAGCCTCCTGCCCACTCTGCCTGCAGGGCAGCTCTTGGGGGGGCCCGGGAGGGGCTCCGGCGCAGCCCTCGTCCCCTCACCGGCGGGGTGCACTACGGACAGGCCCCGAGGCAGGCGGCGGCGGTGGCAGAGCTGGGGCGGAGTGGAGCACAGCAACCCCTGGCCCCGGCCTAGCGGGGCGCCCACCTCCACACATGCGCCGGTTCCTGGCCGGCCGGGAAGGTCTGGGGCCAGAGCCTGGGCTGGGGAGCTTCCCGGGGACACTGCTTCCTAAGGGCTCCCCAAAGGGACACATGGCTCCCGTTCCGAAGTCACTCTGGGAAGCGTTCATGTCCCCCTAAGAGCAGCGAAGTCCCACAGCTTCCCAGACAACCCCAGGCCGCCTCCTGTACTGTGAGGCACCCCCAGAAGGGCTCCGAGGTGCGCGGGCAAGACCCGTATCCTGACTGCACACCGCGGTCACCGCGAGAACTCTCCAGTCTGTCTCAGGGCGTCTCTACTGGCTCTGGAGGTCTGCCTTTCTCCCACCCAAAGTCTCACACACCATGCCAGGATGTTTCTGGGCTTAAAAATATGTGAGAGACACAAGACAGAGAGGAATGTGACACACTGCGTGTCCATACTTTACACAGATATGGGGGAAAAAAGTCATCTTCTAGAATTATTCCACAACACAACACCAGCATTATTCAAGGAAACCACTTGACTTTCGGAGCAGAAGGTGAGAAGCCCAAGTTTTAATTTAATCAGTAAGTGAATTACTTTCAAAGACCTGCCCATGGATGGGGAGGGCGCCTGCTCAGCTGGTGAAGTGTGCGACTCTTGATCTCAGGGTCAGGAGTTTGAGCCCCATGCTGGGCACAGAGATCACTTTAAAAAATAAATAAAACATATGACTAAAAATAAGATTTAATTTTTAAAACATGTAATACCTACATAAACACAAAAATAAATATGGCATAAATATCTAAAGAGTTTTAAAAACAGTTTCAAGGGATTAACATGTAGTTAAATTTTAAACCACCTTTTAATATATATTCCCTTCTAAGTGTACTACTCCACTTGAATGTTCCTATCAACAAAACACATTTTTCCTTGCATAATATAAATTAAAGAGAAATAATCATTTGGTATTTAGGAAAAGGCTAAATTCACCTTTTAGACATCATGAATATTTAAGTTTTTTTAAATTAAAAAAAAATTTTTTTTTTATTTGACAGAGAGAAACACAGCCAAAGACGGAACACAAGCAGGGGGAGTAAGAGAGGAGAAGCAGGCTTTCCGCCGAGCAGGGAGCCTGATGTGGGGCTCGATCCCAGGACCAATGGCAGACGCTTAACGACTGAGCCACCAGGTGCCCCAACATCATGAATACTTAAACCTACATTAAAACCAACTTAATGAACATACTGATCTGAATTAAATGCAAAATAAAGTATGTTTAAAATTAATTCTCTGGAAATGCAAAGATGACTTTTAAAATTCTTAAGAGCATTGGAGAGATAAGTCCGAGGCTGGGAAATACTGTGCTCTGAGGGGGTCAGGTCCCAGAGTGTCAGAGGACTTTATAGAAAAGAGACCCTGTATGCAAGTCCCACATCCAAATAAAGGGTTCTGAACAATGGCAAGCCCTTCCCCGTCTAACCGCCACAGAGCTCACATGGTACCCTCACTGCCGTGCAGGTAAAAGACTAACGGAGGCTTTCTGCGGAAAATCTGCAAGTACAGGAAAGGATTAGTAACCTAAGCCCTAGGTTTCCATAACTTTTTTAAAGCTAACTTATGTACCTGGGTGGTAGATAAATGGGTATTTGGTAATCTCTGTTCTTTTTTGTATGGAAAATATTTTTTAAAAAAGATTTTATTTATTTATTTGACAGAAATACAGCTAGAGAAGGAACACAAGCAGGCGGAGTGAGAGAGGGAGAAGCAGGCTTCCCACCGAGCAGGGAGCCCGATGTCCCGGGTCTCTGGGATCATAACCTGAGCCAAAGGCAGTCACTTAACCAACTTAGCCACCCAGGTGCCCTGGAAAATATTTTTTTTAAAAAAAAGCTTTACTTATTTTAGAGATAAAATAAGTAGAGTCTGCTTGGGCAGACTCCCCACTGGGCTTGCAGTCCGGTATGGGTTCGATCTCATGACCCTAAGATCATGACCTGAGCTGAAATCAAGAGTTGGAAGTCTCCCAGGAGCCCCATACGTAAAATATTTTCAAAATGAAGCCAAAAACATCACCCAACGAGCCCACAGACAAAAAAACATCTTTTTTGGTCCCACAGGCAGGGGCGTAAAGAGGAAGAGAAGAAATCGGTCAGGAGGGCAGAGGCAGGAGCAGCAGCCTGTGCACCCCGAGACTCCAGGGCGTGACAGGGGCCTGGCTGGATGTGTCTTGACCCCAGCCAACAAACATAAGGAGAAGGGTGCTCCAGGCAGAAGGCCTTCAAGTAGTTGCCACCAGGACAGGTGCCCAGCACACGGGGGGGGGGGGGGGGGGGAGCGCAGGGGCTGTCCAGTCCCAGCAGACTTTTGATTTTTTTAAGGACTTTAAGTCATTGCTACACCCGATGTGAGACTTGAACTCACAACCCTGAGATCAAGATTTGCATACTCCACCAACTGAACCAACCATCCACTAGCCTTTTTAAAAGTCAATTTTTATCTCTGTAGAAAAAAGCCTGGAAAGAAACACCCCAAATTGTTGGAGGGTAGAAAGACTTTTATCTTTACTATCCTGTCGGTATATATTACTTTCGTTACTTAAAAAAGCATTTTGTTTAGGGAAAAATATTCTGTAGGAAATGGAGGTGAAAATCTTGGTGTAGAACCGTAAGGTCTTCTACTCCCAAATGCAACTTCACGAAGAATTTATGCAGACCGTGACTCTGACGGCAGAAACAGGCTCCTAGTGAGGACTCCGGGTGGCGGCCTGGCCACGAGCCTGCAGGGAACTGGGGGAGACGGAAGCGTGGTCACGGTGGTGGGTGTCTGGAGAGGTCCCGTGCTTCCAGGGCTCTCTCCCAGACAGACTCAGCAGCTTGCTGGCGATGATCACTCACTCCGTCGACGTATCCACCCCCACGTTTCCCCTGCTCATGTTATGTCCTGCGCGTTGACCCTCGCTTCTCTTCACTAAATCCCAGATCTATGAAAAAGAAACTGCGTGTGCAAAACCATCACAGCCATGACCGATGAGACAGGCGTGACCTCTGCAGAAAACCTACCCAGGTTCTTCCGTAGCAATAGGGGGAACTGAACCCGGAGACGACTGGACACCAAAGCCGCATCTCCCGCGGCTGTAACGCGCTGCTCGCAATCACACACCTGACCGATCCAAGGACCCAACCCATTTCTCCCGCAGCATGAAACGTCAGGAGAAGCAAGCAGCATGTTCAGGGACATGCACGCAAGCCTGTATGCATGCTGGGTCCAGAAACACGAGAGTTTAAAATGTCTCAGTGTTGGCTGGACTGGTGATCAGTACGGCGTGGCGCTCGCGTCGTTTATGGGCTGCACTCGCTCTGTCCACGAGGCGTCCTGCTACTGTGTTATTTCTAAATAAGACACGGTGCTTCCATTTCCTGGGTGTCCGAATCACTCACAAATTAGAGGGATTGTAAAAATCAAGAAGTTTAAAGTGCTTTGTGGTTTTAAGAAATCACCACTGAAAGGAAGGCAGAATATGTAAAAACCTAATCATTCCATATTAAGGACAAACCCAGAAATCTATAAATCTATACCCTAATGGGCACCAAGTCCCGCGGACATCACGAGCAAGTTTCTAATGACATAACATGAAGGAGCCCTTTCCTTTCCCATTTCACAATCAGTCACCTCTCGTGGTATCTGAGATATTTTAATTTCTCTAAGGAACACCTTCATTGTGCTAGCTGAAATAATTAAAACAGTATCTGGGCGGCTTCTTTGTAAATAACACAGACTTGAAACCAGAAGTTCTTCATGAGCCCAGAGAATCACAAATGGGTTGTATCTACTGGTATTTACTATAGAAATTAAGACTGAAAAAATTTAAAGACCGTATATGCCATGTGTAACTTACAGTAACAAAACAGTAACATAAATATTTCATGAAAACTTTTAAAAATACTTCATGACACGCGCAGCCTTCTCCTTTCTGCAAACCTCCTTCAGGCTGACGGGAGCCCAGACGACAGCAGCTCTCATCGGCGTCTGCTTTCCGTTGGCCGCGACGGCCGGTTAGCGCTGACGGAGGCGAGGAGAGGCCAGCCTCACGCCGAGACGCAGCCAGGCTGGGGAGGGCACTCTGCCAGCTCCGCAGAGACTCTCGAGGGTCCCTGAGGCCACCCGGACCTTGTCAGGCAAGGCTTCTTGGCTGTGAGCTGCCGTGTGGGGCCCGTAACCCTCACGCTAAACACTTCCGACTATTGCACTGCTGCCCGCTGGTCTGCCTCGAACTGCGAGGGGGCCTTCCACACAGGTGTGACTGGGACACCGGGCAGTGGTCCCTCAGAAAGTCATGAAGCACCGCAGGTGGAGAGTCAGGCCCTCCAGAACCCTGATGTTCACCTGATGGCCCAAAGCTCATCCTCAGTGACAGGTACTGGTGGCTGCTCTGGGGGCCGCCGGCTCACCGCGTCCCGAAGGAGAATGTGTCCTGCGTCACCGCCCCGCGTGCCCTCCCTGGAGTTGCGGCCGGTGACCCCCTGTGTGGCAGAGGGGCTCCGGGAGCGCTCGCATCTCGTCATGCTGAATGTGGGAAAGACCAGCACTGCGGGGTCTTCTGGGGCGAAGGACAGGTTCTATAACTGGATTGTGGGGATGGCCGCACAGCTTGGTAAATTTAGTAGAAATTATTACATTGTATGCTTAAAACAGATGAATTTTAGGGCCTGAATATTATACCTTAATATTATTTTTAAAAACTTGTACCCGAATGTAAAATTTAATTACAATTCCTACTGCTCGCTTAGAGCCAGGATTGAGTGAAATTGCTATTACTGACGGCGTTGTGTGTGGCGGTCGGTACACAACCACTAGCGGGCTCAGGACCACAAAACTAGTCTTGACCTCAGGGTCCCTTCAAAAAATTTTAAGAACCGCTAGGGGTCTGCGGACATTTGAAGACCTTCTGCTTTAAACATAGAAGAGAATGCAGGGATTCCCAAGTGGGGAAGGAACATTTCTCTAAGGAGAGACTGCTCAAACGGCCAACAGGCACCCGAAAAGACGCTCACCACCACTAACCGTTACGGAAATGTCAATCAAAACCACAATGAGGTACTGTCCCCCGCTGGGACGCTTCCTATCACAAAGTCAGAACACGCAAAGTGTTGGTGAGGAGGCCCTGGGTCCGTGTGCACTACGGGCGGGAGTCAGCGTGCAGCTGCTCCCGCGGAAGAGTATGGAGACCCCTTGAGGAATAAAAATAGAATCACCATATGACCCAGTAATTCCAGTTCTGGGTACACACCTCCAAAATTTCCAAATGGGGTCTCGATGACACATTTCCACACCTATTCAGGGCAGCATTATTCACAGGAGCACAGAGACGGAAGCCAGCCCACTGTCCACTGTTGGGTGAACGAAGGGACAAAATGTGGTGTATACAGTGGAGTACTAACCCAGGAAAGGAAGAGGACTCAGACCCCTGCTAACGCACAGATGAACCTGGAGAACACCAGGATGAGTGAAAGAAGGCAGTCACAAAAAAACAAGAATCGTGTCATTCCACTTGTACTGGGCACCTAAAGTCGTCAAATTCATGGGCAGGAGAATGGTGGTGGTCAGGGCCAGCGGGAGGAGGACTGGGAAGTGACTGTTTAATGGCTACAGAGTCTCCGCTTCACAAGAGGGAAAGAGATCTGAGATGGATGGTGCTGGAAGCAACAAAGTGACCATGAACCATATGCCAGAAAACGGTTAATATGGCAAATTTCACATTAGGCACATTTTACCAGATTGTGTGTGTGTGTGTGTGTGTGTGTGTGTGTGAGAGAGAGAGAGAGAGAGAGAGAGAGAGAGAGAGACAAGGAGGAGTGGAGGGAGGGAGAGCAAGGGGAAAACAAGAAGCAGCAGAGACGAGGTCTGGCCCACAGAAGGGGTGGGTGCTACTGACAGCTGGCTTACTCGGAAACCCAGAGTAGAACACAATTTAAAGAAAATGTTATTTACGCTTTTATAAACAACACTTTATATCTTGACGTTCAATGTAAGTAAGGTGAAATTTACCATAAACAAAATACTGCTGCTTAAAAATATTTCCATTTAGGAGGGCTTGGGTGGCTCAGTCATTAGGCGTCTGCCTTCAGCTCAGGTTATGGTCCCAGGGTCCTGGGAACGAGCCCCGCGTCAGGCTCCCTGCTCAGCGGGGAGTCTGTTCCTCCCTCTCCCTGCTGCTCCTCTTGCTTGTGCTCTCTGTCAAATAAATAACATCTTTTTTTTTTTTTTAAGATGTTATTTATTTGACAGAGAAACACAGCCAGAGAGGGAACACAAGCAATGAGAGAGGGAGAAGCAGGCTTCCCGCCGAGCAGGGAGCCCGATGTGGGACTCGATCCTGGGTCTCTGGGATCATGACCTGAGCCGAGGGCAGACACTCAGTGACTGAGCCACCCAGGCGCCCCAAATAAATAATATCTTTAAAAAAATGTTTCCTTTTTTATTTCTAAGTACATTTCGTTGTTAGTAGTCACAAATGCCAATGTGTCCATTTGGGCAATTTATGACTCATCTGCAGAACTCTTTTAATAGAGGGCGCCTGGGGGTTAAAGCCTCTGCCTTCGACTCAGATCATGATCTCAGGGTCCTGGGATTGAGGCCCACATTGGGCTCTCTGCTCGGCGGGGAGCCTGCTTCCTCCTCTCTCTCTGCCTGTCTCTCTGCCTATTTGTGATCTCTCTGTCAAACAAATAAATAAAATCTTTGAAAAAAAAAAAAGAAATATTTTAATAGAAATATAACTAACAGATTTTCTTAGGACGAACTTTCAAGTTAAGTATGTATGAAGAAGGTGCACAACCATCGCCCCAGAAGGAAGCCCCATACTCCTTGGCCATCACCCCCACTGCCCGCTCCCACTCCCTCTCTCCCTGCCAGGCTCTGCAGCTTAGACAGTGACTAACCAGTTCCCCCCTCGACAGAGACATTCTGGTGGTTCACAGAGATGAAAATACACGAGGGGCCCTTTAGTGCCCGGCTTCTTTACTCGGCAGACTACCCTTAAGGTTCATCTACGCCGTGGGGTTAGCACTTCATTTGATTCACAGCGCTGTGACGCCCCCTGTAACCGTCTGTGAACTGCCAGACATCTGGGCTGTTTGCGCCTGCTGGCTATCTGAACACTGCTTTTATGAACATTTATGTACAAGCTTTTGTGCGGACGTACATTTTCCTTTCTCATGGGTGGAGAGCTAGAAGCAAAAGTGGCTGGGTCACCGGAGAGCTCTAAGATCTCCTGTCTCGGGCCACCGCACTGTCCTCCAGCAGCTGTGCCCTTCCGTGCTCCCACCTGCGTGGAGGGTTCCGTTTCTCCACATCTCGTCAAATGCGACAAACTCCATTTTATTTTCAAGTGACTTCTTTTGCTAATAAAGAGAACTTGCATGGACTCATCTTAATTTAATACCAAGCATATAAACTGAAGGTAAGCATTTTCACCCCAAAAAACTCTCATAACTATGTTCTAGAACACCAAAAGAGTCAACCATTTCTTTCTGTACCGTGTCACACTACTTTGTAAAACAAACAAACAAGTGGGGGCAGAAAAGGTAAACAGCGACTTAAAAGCAAAGTCGGAAACAAGTCATCGATTATGCCCAATCAAGCTGCAAAGAAGGCCAGTTGCTACTGGCCTCAGATTTCTCTGCAGAACGCCCTGCCCACTGGCCTTTGTCCCTGAAACCCAAGTTGAGCATTTCGTTGGACTTGGAGGACCTCCTCTCCCACTGCAAAGTGGCCCTGGGGCGACAGGGTATGCGACGATGGTGCCCAGCCCTTGCCCACGAGGCAACGCCTGACGGTGCAGCCCCAGCAACAGTGTCACTGGTCTGCGCGGCTGCCGCCAGACTCTGGAGATCACGTGGGTGCTGCGACCCTGCACAGCTGCCCCGGAACCGCCATGGCGCGGACGGCGCGGACGGAGGGGGCTGCCTCCTGCGGGGGTCGGGGGGGAGCCAGCCAGTCCTGACGGGCCAGCCAGGATTCTGAACCACACAGTCTGACAACACTGGCCATACATCTATGTACACATGTATGTACTGATCCCCTCCTCTTTAGTCTAGAAATTTCAGAGGTGAACTGACATCATTTATACCCACATAATTATGGAAAAGAGATCTTCTACTTAAGTTAAAATTTTCTGAAATATAAACATTTCAAATACCAAAACTTTCTTTTAAGCAGGCTCCACGTTGATGTGGAGCCCAGCGTGCGCTTTGAACTCATAACCCTGAGACTGAGACCTGAGCCGAGACCAAGAGTCAGACAGTTGACCAACTGAGCCACCCAGGCGTCCCTCAAATACCACAACTTTTAAAGAACTGTTAAGAACTGACTCCCTAAACATCCCGCACACTCCCCTGCATTCTCAGGGTGCCCGGGCTGCCCACGCCGTCACTGGCAGCCGCCGTCCCAAGGGCAGAGCGCACGCGGCCACACAGTGGAGCTCACCGCCCGCAGGTCTCCCACCGGCGAGTCTCCACTTGGCAGAAATCACAGTTCGCGTGTAAACCGGAGCACACGCCCTGAGGAGGGAGCTGACCCGGGTCCTGAGCGCACTGGCTCCCTGGTCCCCAAGCACCCTCTGGGCCATGCCATCCTGGGGGTAGGGACAGGGTCCTCCAGGGGCCACTCAAGAGCAGAGCCTGCCCTCTCGGGAAGATGGGACTCCACCAACCACTGCTGTCCCCCCACCCCGTTCCATCCGAAAAGCTCCTGGGAGCCTCAAGTGCCTCTAAGAACTGAGGTCCACGACCGCTCTCTGCCCCTCAGAGCCTCCCTCTTCCTTCTGGCTTCACATCAGAATTCCGGATCCAGGGGAAAGAAGTCTGGCCTCCGGAGCAGAGAGGGAATATTGTATACTCTGTACCTTTAACCTGGCCTCTGAATGGTATGGAATGTGATATTGGTGGAAGAGGAGTGGACAGTGCTGTCACAACATCTGGAAAAGAAGTACAGGAAGCTCTGGTGAAATTCACACTGCACGTGCAGGGGGGACCAGCGAGCAAGGGCACCCAGGGCCAGAGTGCGACCAGGACAAGCACAAACGTCTCCCCACCTGCCCAAGGAGAACGTGGGACTATGAGGATGATGCCCGAACTACTGCCACACAGCACAGAAACCCTTACAGACTGGGCTCCGGCTGCCATTCCCAGGTCTGCCCGGCTCTGCGCCTCTGCCGCCTGCCCCAGACGCCTTCCCACAGGGAGCAGGCCTTGCTGCGCCCAGAGCCCCTCCATTCCAAAGGAAGGGTGTACTTCGACTTGGATCCATTTAGCAAAAAAGTGGCAACTTTCCTTACAGAGGTGGGAAAATGTCTGCACTGGCGCCTGGGGCACCTGGCCTTATGGAAAGGGAAGGACACTGCTGACAGGAAAGCTACGGTCCTCTACAAACAGGTGGGCCTGGAACCAAGTGTGCAAATGGCGAGACCGGCCCCTCCAAGTCAGTCACGTGACACAAAGACCCACGAAGGACCGATGCCACCACCACCACTAATGGTCACGGTCTGGCCCCTCAGAACAGCCTCGCACAGCTTCAGGGCTGAGCCCCCACCAGAGTCCCGGGAAAAGCCAAGGGCACACAGGCCCCTCAGACAATTACCTTTCATGAAGAATCGGCAGGTGGGACGCGGCCTCACCTTCCTGTCACTGGGGTCCTTTACTTCGCCCTCCTCCAGATCGTCATCCTGAAACAGAGGGCAACACGACTTAAGAGGGAGTCACTTAACAAGAAAGAGGAGGTGGGAAGCTATCGATCAACAGGCACGGCTTCACCAGACCAGAAAGGACATTTTCACAAGATTGGTGTCTTGGTTGCTCTGTGATTCACGCCCATCTTCCCAACCTCATTCCTCAGCCAACGCGATGGGGCTAAGTCACGGCTTGCCCCCAAGACTGAGGGATTACACACGAACACCGGGAAACACCCGGGAACAACCCGTAGAAACACCCCGGGAAGCAGGTAAGGCAGGGACAAAGCACGGTTTCACCATGCCTCCTTTCATTAGCAATGTTGGGCAGAAAATGGGTATACTTCAGGGTTTTAATACTTCCTATGTTGCAACAAGATTTATGGAACAAAATAGTTACGCTCTTTTTTAAAGATTTATTTTTATTTATTTTAGAGAGAAAGAGAGAGAGAGTGCATGCAGGGAGGAAGGGACAGAGGCAGAGAGAACCCCAAGGAGACTCCCCACCAAGGGCAGAACCCCAAGTGAGATCACGAACTGAGCCAAAATCAAGTGTCAGCCACTTAACCAGCTGAGCCAGCCAGTTAAAGTCTGCCTTCGGCTTGGGTCGTGATCTCAGGGTGCTGGGATGGCCTGAGTTCCGTGCTGTTTCTCCCTCTCCCTCTCTCTCAAAGAAATAAAATCTTAAAAACAACAACAACAACAACAACTAAATGCACCAGCGCACCTGGGTGGCTTTGCCTAAGCTCGGGTCATGGTCCCAGAGTCCTGGGATCCAGTCCCAAGTCAGGCTCCCTGCTCGGCCGGGAATCTGCCTCTCCCTCTCCCTCTCCCTGCCATCCCCCTGCTCCATCTCTCCATCTCTCTCACTCAAATGAATAAATAAAATCTTAAAAAAAAAAAAAAGAAAATGTTCTGGTATAGTTCAAAGTGGCTCCTTTAAAAAAAAAAATTAAACATCAAAATCCTCTAATTTAAAAGTCTAGGGCTAGGGCACCTGTGTGGCTCAGTTGGTTGGGCAACTGCCTTCGGCTCAGGTCATGATCCCGGAGACCCAGGATCGAGCCCCACATCGGGTTCCCTGCTCGGCGGGAAGCCTGCTTCTCCCTCTCTCACTCCCCCTGCTTGTGTTCCCTCTCTGGCTGTGTTTCTCTGTCAAATAAATAAAATCTTAAAAAAAAAAAAGTCTAGGGCTGGGGAAGAGGGAGGTCAGACTCAGACCCAGGCCCTTCTCTCCGTAGTCCAGAGCTCCTAACCTTGGCCGTCATGTTTTAACCCTCAGGGACTCCAAAGGACAGCCGTGATCTGGAATACTGTTCTGTGCCCCGTCCAGCCCCTACTACCCCAGGGCCTCAGTCACCACCGACCTGCAGAGACACTCACCTGTGCCCCACAGTTGAGCCCACAACCCCTGGGGTCACCCTGCTATCTCTGCTGGGAGGTCCAAGAGAAAGCTCCTCATTACCTATGTCCTAGCCTGTTCCTGGGCGGTCCACCCAGGGCAGGGCATGGGGGGGGTCACTGAAGCAACTCCCCCTCTCCTGCAGCATCACCGTCATCCAAAGTGCTGCCCAGCTGCACCTGGTCTGGGGGCCACCTCCTACCTCGTGCCCCCCTCTCTCTTGCCTGCCCACATGCCCTCTCCTGACCCCAGCCCGCCTTCTTCCTTCTCCACTTCTATTAACATGCAGCTCATCTCATTTTCAGATGGCAGGTGAGTCTCCTTCCGCAGGGGCCCCCCAGGTCCCTTGGCCACCACGGCCCTGCCTGAATGAACAGGAGCTCTACCAGGCCGGAGTATGTCACGTCCAAGCACAGTGCTGGGCTTGTAGCCAATGGTAAAAGCATCTGTCAGACCCTGGGTTTCTGATAACTGATTTTTAAAGCTTAGGTATTTGTACCATTTCTGCCTTGAAAAGATTTACTTATTAAAAAAGCATTTTAGGGGCGCCTGAGTGGCACAGTTGGGTAAGTGTTCAACTGTTGGTTTCGGCTCAGGGCACGGTCTCAAGATCGTGAGACTAAGCCCCATGTTGGGATCTGTGCTCAGCATGGCGCTGGCTTGAGGACTCCTTCTCCCTTCCCCACAACACATGCCTGCACTCTCTAATAAATAAATCTCAAAAAAAAAAAAAAGCATTTTATATACTGAAAAGAATGTATTTTAAGAACCAATAGAATGACTTTTCCTTGAAAAATATTAAACAACTGATTCCAGGACTTTCTGAGGTCCCCAGAACGTATTCATCCTCTAACTGGGGTCCTTCCCTTGCGAGCACCGGCACACCCCCAGACCTCCCGACCGCAGGATGATTTCCTTACTTTCCTTACATCTCAGAGGAAATGCATTTCCTTCATAAGAGAGACAGAGCACCGTCCTCCTTTGGTCCTTAGCATCTTCTTCTTACGACTGTCCTCAGAGTGAAGATCACCTCGCTAACACCTTCCTGGGGTGTTTACATAAGCTCACATGGACAGATTCTTCACTGTCATTAGGAAAGCAAACTCTTTTGAAAGGTTTCAAGCCATTCAAATCTCTCTGCTTCACTTGGAAATTAAGGCACAGGAATGGAGATGAGGAGAGCAGGTGTGCAGTTAGGCCTCACAGCAAGTGCACTAGATGAGATTTAAAGAGGTATTTCTGCAAAGCTGTGACTTTTAATACTTGGCAGAGTGGAAAGGAGAACCACCCACCCATCTTCAGACTGGGGAGCGGTCATGTGAGCCATACAGAGTTCTGCGCAGCTGCTGGGAACGCTAACAGACCTAGCAACGCACAGGAAAGCGCCCGCGATATGACATCCCCCTGAAGAACACCCGCGGGCCGCTGCCCCCACCCTGGCCCCTACACCTGCTAGGATTGAGAGAGACGATGTCCCTGGTGCTAGGGTTTATGGGCTCCCCTTCAATTAAAAAACAAACAAGATCAATAAATCGCTTGGCAATATAATATCCCAAAATTTTCAACAAACCATTAAGATGGGTTTTCAAGTGATGAAAAAATTAAAATGAGTTGTTAAATCCTGCAGAGTTTCATGCAGACATAGATGAAGAAAGGGTATCTCTAAAGTTAATTTCGCACTGCTCTGCTGCATGTGGCTGTCACGACGAGCGTGTAGTGCACGCGGATCAGATTACCCGATCACTGGCTGCAGGCAGAGACAGGAGAGAGTGGAGGACAGAGAAAGGCCTCATTGGTCCGACCAGAAGCCAACTGGTGTGTCTACACATGGGACAACGCCCCTGGGGCTCTCTGTGACCTCCACCCAGGCCAGGCTAACACAGCCCCAGCATGGAACCCATGGGGGGTGGCAAGGCTCTCTGGGGTTTGCAGGTCTAAGGGAAACCAGGCTGCTGGTTTCCCCCCTCAGTGCCTCCTCGGCAAAACACATGGGACATACTGGACTTTGACGACTTTATAAATGAGGACAGTGGGGGAAGGCCTGGGCTTGAATCCTGACCTTGAGAGGGGAGCCCTGGTGCAGAAACGGTGGCGGCGCTCAGGGAGCTCTGTGCGCCGTGTCACTCGGAACCCAAGCACGAGGGCTCAGGACACGGTCATGACTGTCATGGGAAAGGACCCTGGAGAGAATGTGCTCACGTTACTGACTGAGCAGTGCGGCTTAGCCTTACTTTCTCTTCTGTGCAGGGTTTTATTTTCTTTTAAAAACAAAACAAAACGGGGTGCCTGGGTGGCTCAGTTTGTTGGACGACTGCCTTCCGCTCAGGTCATGATCCCGGAGACCCGGGATCGAGTCCCACATCGGGCTCCCTTCTCAGCGGGAGGCCTGCTTCTCCCTCTCTCGCTCCCCCTGCTTGTGTTCCCTCTCTGGCTGTGTTTCTGTCTGTCAAATAAAACAAAACAAAACAAAACAAAACAACGGAGCAGAAAACAATGTGTATGAGTGCATATTATTTCTCCGACAAGAGAAAAGGCGTTCAAGGTCTTAGTCACAAATTGGTTTAGAAAAAAGAATTTTAAGGGTTTATACCCAAATTGATGTCACCATCAGGAAAACTACCAAGAGGACAGAAAAGTTGGGGAGGGTACAGGTGACCCCAGCACGTATCAGGTCACCTGTCCCAGTGACCAAAAACCTAAACGGGAGAAAAAAGGTAGGACCATGTCTCATGACAGAGGAGAGAAGCACTTGGCTTTTTTAGACGCTTCTGCTCTGCTGTCTGGCAATTCGGGGCCGGGGGGCTGCAGGAAGGAGGCAGGCAGAGGAGTGGGGTGTGCGTGTGTGTGCCCATGCGCACGCCCTGAACAGGGAACCTGCTGAGCACAGAACTCTCAGGGACACCAGTGAATGCACATTTCTGAGATAAGTCAAACTGCACACTTCCTCCTCATAAAGCATCTACGGCACTCACTTTCAGTATGAGTGGGCGAAAAGCCCTCTGGGATGTTTACCTCCATGAGGCCAGGGGCTACCTTGCAGGGACTCACTAAAGGGGACAAAGCCAAAGGACTGACGACGAGACCTCTGGCCTCCTCTTCACCAGGGCCACGGGCCTAGGACAGGGAAGAGGACACGGTGGAGGAACGCTTATGCGGCACCTTGGGAAGGTAAGATCTGGGAATGTCTGCTTGGCGGGGACATGGGGCCACACTGCAGCAGGGATCAGTCAGGGAGTGATGAAGGGCTGGGATGGGGACAGAGGACGGGAGGAGGCCCCCCATATAAAATCATGGACATCCACGCTGGGCCCCACCAACGGTGCTCAGGGCTGGCACTGGCCACCCACACCCAGGACTTGTGTGGCCCTGTGCACGTGAAGGGCTCCCCAGGGGAACCGCCCCTTCAGCCCACGGCCACTACATATTTCAGTGGCACTCAACATTAATGTACCCCAAAGTAATAGGGGGCTTCACCTGTCTGGTCAGCAGGCAGTCACTGGCTGCCTACAATGGGCCGCTTCTGGGGGGACAGACGTGAGCCAGCCAGATAGGTTCTGGTCCTCGGGAACTTGTGTTTTTAGAGGTGGGGGAAGAGGAAAGCAACAGGAACAAATACACTAACAACCCAGTAATTGAGAGTGTGGAAGTACAGCAGGGGCCTCAGCCAGGGAGAGCAGAGCCAGGGCATGGCAGCGCCTCCAGAAAGGAAGTGACATTCAAGCTGACAGCAAGAGTGGGGGGCTGCTAGGAGCACAGCGGTGGGCCAAGAGCAGAAATCGGCAGAGGAGCTCCCGGAGGCAGCCGTGCTCCTCCACGGCGCCTGTCCTCCCCTTGCTGAGGTCGGCCTGTCTCCGAGGGGCAGGCTATGGGTCCTGCTCTGCGTGGTCACATCCCAGGCACAATACAGTGACCCTGGCACCCCACAGGGCCCAACGCAGCTGGGACCAAGAGGCACCATCTGTGGCGTGGGAGACTGGCTCTGCGTGGCCGAACGAAGCTGTAGTCAGCTCTCCTCGGCAGCACTGTTCCCCACGCGGCTGGGGGCCCCTCACAACAGGGTGCGACGAAGGGCAAAGCCAGCCAGGTGGCCTACTGACCAACGGTAGGATCTGAGAGGAAAAGAAAGCCAAACTAGATTTGTATTGCACATGCTTTTTCTTGGGAAATCAGCCAATCTCTAGGCCACCAGCATTTTCCAGGGCTGGCTCAGTTCAACCCAAGGTCCCACACCACGACATCTAAGTAGTGACAAGCCCGCTGGTTCGAGGACAGCCAGGTTCTCCAGGACCTGTAGGGAGACACTTGACTCCGTGTGAAAACGGACAGCAGGAGAGAACCTGAGTTTCCCCATAAGATTTATTCAACAGTTGAAGCAAGAACTCGCACCTGATCCTCTCCAAATGGGAAACAGGCCACCAAAGAGTCCTGGGCCACAGTGTCCTGGTCATTAGGGGACCTCTCCTCATTTTCTCAGGACAGAACAAAGCCATGGCTTTTCTTTCTGTGACACCGAAAAACCATATTCACACACAATCTCAACCAACAACTTCATCTTTTACCTAAAATTTCACCCAAACTGATGAACTTGGGTTTCATGGCATCTCTTTCCTTTGTTAACGCTGTGGTAGGGGTACGTTTTCCAAAACTGGAAGGGAAGCATAGCTGGAAAACCTAAGGACACCTGCATAATCATGTCCGGACAACACCCTTTTAAATAAAATATCAAGCAAAAATTATTAACTTGGTTGTGAAAAGATAAAAGATCTAAAATTCTACACTTGCAACCACATAAACTCCGCCAAGTTCTGTTTCTGTGAACCAAGGTTAGATAGGCAATGTCTAAAAACCCCACATAAGTTTACTAGGCATAGCCATGCCCGCCCCCCCCTGCCACCGTTTGAAATCGACTGAGCAGATGACCAGCAGCCAACTAAGAAGTGTGGTGCCTACCATGAACCGATGCTTAAGTACCTCACTAGCAACCTTTTCCCTCCTCTAAGCCAGAACGTTTTTTTTTTTTTAAGATTTTACTTATTTATTTGACAGGGAGATGGAAAGCACAAGTAGGCAGAGCAGCATGCAGTGGGAGGGGAGAAGCAGGCTGTCCATCGAGCAGGGAGTCCCATGCAGGGCCCAATCCCAGGACCCTGGGATCGTGACCCAAGCCGAAGGCGACGCTTAACCGACTGAGCCCCCCAGGTGTCCCTAAACCAAAACATTTCTGAGAACTGTTCCTCGCACCTTTCACTGCCGTGAGTCCCGGATAGGCAGCATCTCCTTCCCTGAGGTACTTAAAAAAAAACCCTGATTATTTCAATGTGCTCTGTCTCTCTCTCAACTCCTCTGAGTAAAAGCATGACTCAGCAGGACTTTAGGCTCCCTGCCCGAAACTCAACTTTTTAAACACCATGATCACAAAAGGAGTGCCGAGGTGGCACAGTCGGTGGAGCGTCCAGCTCTGGGTTTCAGCTTGGGAAGTGAGATTAAGCACCGTGTAGGGCTCCACGCTCAGTGGGAAGTCTACTTAGGACTGTCTTTCCCTGCCCCCTGCCCTCCCCCTCCACAAGTACACATGCACGCACCTGCTCTCTCAAATATGTACATATATCTCAAAAAATCATGATTATTAAAGAGGTAAGAATATGCAATGCAGAAAAGTCTCTTCAACAAATGGTGCTGGGAAAACTGGACAGTAACATGCAAAAGTGAAACTGGACCACTTTCTTATACCATGTACAAAAACGAACTCAAATGGATTAAAGACCTAAATTTCAGACCTGAACCCATAAAAATCCTAAAGGAGAGCACACACAGTAATTCTTCTGACATTGGTTATAGCAACATTTTTCTAGATGTGTCTCCAGGGGCAAGGGCAACAGAAGCAAAAATGAACTATTGGGACTTTATCAAGATAAAAAACTTTTGCACAGCAAAGGAAACAGCCAAGAAAACTAAAACAGAACTTAAGGAATGGGAGAAGATATCTGCCAATGACATATCCAATAAAATAAAGAACTTATAAAACTCAACAGCAAAAAACCAAATAACCCAGTTAAAAAATGGACAGGAGACATGAACAGACGTTTCTCCAAAGAAGAAATACAAATGACCAACAGACACGTGAAAAGATGCTCAGTATCACTCATCATTACACCTTCCAGAATGGCTAAAATCAGCAAGTCAGGAAGCAACAGATGTCGGCGAGGATGCAGAGAAAGGAGAACCCTCGTGCACTCCTGGCAATGCGAGCTGGCATAGCCACTCTGGAAAACAGTGTGGAGGTTCCTCAAAAGGTTAAAAATAGAGCTAACCTATGATCCAGTAGCCGCACTGCTGGGCATTAATGCCAAAAATACAAAACACTGATTCAGAGGGACCCGTGAACCCTCTATATTTACTGCAGCATTATTTCCAATAACCAAGATATGGAAACAGCCCAAGTGTCCATCAATAAATGAATGAAGATGTGGTGCAGATACACAAGGGACTATTACTCATCCGTACAAAAGAATGGAATCTTGCTATCTGTAACAACATGGGTGGAGCTAGAGAGTATAATGCTAAGCAAAATAAGTCAGAAATAGACAAATATCATATGATCTCAGAGGTGGAATTTAGGAAACAAAGAAGCAAAGGGGGAGGGAGAGAGAGAGAGAGAGAGAGAGAGAGAGAGAGAGAGAGAGAGAAACCAAGAAGCAGAGTCGTAGCTCTAGAGAACACACTGCTGGTCACCAGAGGGGAGGAGGGGGGGATGGGTGGACTGGGGACGCGGACGAAGGGGCGCGCTTGTCCGGAGGAGCGCTGGATGACGTATGGAAGGGCTCAATCACTACGGTGTACACCTGAAACCAGTATTGCACTGTATGTTAATGATCCCGGAACCAAAATAAAAAACTTAAAGAAAAACAGATCATGATTAAAGTCCTTTCAATAGGATGATGCATCATAAAAACCCAACCTGTGTCTGAGAGGATATGTTAGTGTTACCTTCTCTGTAACCTGGAAGTCAGAGTATTTGAATAAACTATAGCAAAGGAAGATGGCTCAATCAAAGGCTGAGGTGGTTGGAGTCACAACCCCTTATGACCCATCCTTAAGGGTCTTTTTGGGGACACCTCCAGCTGGCACCCTCATCAGAGAATGGGCTCAGGGACAAAGATAACCTGGAAGAACAGACAAAACTCGAAGGAAGCTTCTGGAGCTCATGAGTCTAAAGAACCTAACGGGAACTGAAAATCCACAATGGTTTTAGTTGAATGTTGCCTCAAATATTATCTAAAGATAGCAAAAGAAAGGGAGAAATGATCTCTTTACTCGTTACACAAACCTAGAGTTCAAGAAAACAGAATCTGAATGCATTTTGATACCCTCTCCCCAGCAGCAGCGGACAGGGGAAGGTCGACGAAACTTCTGCCAGCTACGAAGTGGAAGACCCAAGTTTTCTGAATCTAGCCTAGTCCTCCTCCTCCTCGGTTTCTGGCCCTCCGTAATTACCACAGTGAGTACTCTCAGAATAGTCCTGACTTCCCAGCCCTCCCATATCCTGTCCCCCGGCTCCTCGGCCCCTCAACCCCCCACCAGCCCAGGCACTCACGTCAAGCTCTCCATCATCAAGCTCCCCATCATCATCCTCCTTGTTTTTCTCCTTGGTGGTCTCCAGGGGTTCCTTGTCCTCCACAGCGTGAGTGCCTGTAGCCGCCTCGTCCCCAGGAGCTCCTTCTCCCTTCTCCTCGTCGTCAGCCTTCTCAGCCTCGTCCTCCTGCCCGGCAGGGGCCGGCTCCTCGGGGACCTCCTCATCATAGTCTAACTCATGCTCGTCCAGGTCCCTGGTGACCGACGAGGCCTCGTCCCTCAGGTCACTTGTGCGCTCTTCCTCCCCTCCGTCGCCCTCCTCCACATGCGGGGGGCTCGCGGGGCCCCTGCCCAGATCTTGAGCCTCGGACTCCTGGTCCTGGTCCTCCTCGTCAGAGTGACTCTCCTCCTCCTCCTGGCTCAGTCCCGGGGCGGCATTGTCTTCATCCTCCAAATCAGAAGCCCGCCCCCCAGCTCTGTCCAAGTCCGGATCGGACCCACTCTCCCTCAGAATGTCATCGTCCGAGAGCCCCTGCTGCTCCTCTTCTTCGTCCTCTGGAGAGCGAGGGTCCCGTTCAGGGCTCTCAGCCACATCCATCGGTACCCACAGTTCTGCAAAGGAAAGAGAAGACAGATGCACAGCAGTGAGCGAAACACAAAGTCATTCTTGGCCTGGTCTTCTTGGCCCCGTGCTCACGGCCGACCTGCAGGGGTACCAGGACCTGCCCCTCTCTTGGTCCCGCACAGCCCCTCCAAACACCAGAGCCCATCCCACAGACCGCTGGCGCTGGCTGTTCCACCAGGGAGGCCACAGGCTGGCCCCGCACACAATACCTCCACAAGCTGCATACAGTCCCGGAGCTGTGTGCGAGGTGCCTCAAACTACAGCGATCTGGCAGAGACCTGGGGTGCTCCTTCTTGTCATAAGCACCACTGGGCAGGTAAACAGAAAGTGACCAATAAGGCAGGCATTGCAAGGGAAAGCTTTGGGGATTCTTAAATTACTTTCAAGATTCAAGAAAAGTTGCATTATGAAATGAGGCAAAAAATCAAAGGCACGCTGCTATCTTTCTAGAGCCACCCGCAAGGGGCTGGAGCAGAAACCCTGGCCAGCCTTGTGCCCAGATCCTGGGCTACCTGTTCCCAAACGCACCTCTCCAAGTATGGCCCCGACTGCCGCAGCAGAATCACTCGGGATGATCTTTAAAAATGCAGACCTTGGGCCTTATCACAGACCTGTATGTTGGGGCCACCAAGAGATGCTCAGAAAAGTGGCATTCATTCGTGCATGCTGCGATGAGCTCACAGACAGTGGAGAACCATCACTCTACTGCAGCTAGGCCACGGAAAAGAACTCTGGCAGAAAATTTTATGTATCTGAGTAGTTGTGTATGTAAAAAGGCTGTCATTTTAGAAGATTTTCTCTTGTATTTTTACTAACCTAGACTTAATTATGAAGTGGACATTTACCGTTTTCCCACCTCCATGCCCATTGGCAGACGTCATTTCATTCGTTTTAAATGTGACTTGCACACAGCGGGGCAGGGGCGTGCGCGCGACAGTACAGCAAACACTTAGCATTCACCAATGCAGCCCGCGGCAAGTCACCGCTGAACGAGTCCGAAGTGTCAGGGCCAGTGAAAGGCTCAGTGTTCACTTGGTTCTTCAAATTTTTAATTTAAAATAATGCATGTCACAATTATGCAGCCTGGTATTTCCGCAAGATCTGGAAACCCACACACATAATTACATACTTTAAATATAAAGACTTTACGTATTTATATAACTAAAAACTAAACCTGTACCTTTCAAGTTTATACTTTTGAAAGGAGAACTTGAGTTTAAAGATATACCTATCAAGAGATATCTTAACCTACGGTTAAAAATACCTTTCTTTGTAGTTAAAGGAAATTACTAGAATTGAGTATACATTAACACAAATTACTTAAAAGTCACAACTTTATAAACCAAATAAATGGTTAGCAGGAACAGAAATTTACAAACCAATCAATCCATTCACAGCCACGGTTTTGAAAATGATTCACTTTTCAGTCTTCCTAACTGCACTGTTCAGAGGTAGGACTACTGGGGAGAATTTTTAAAAAGTCAGACCTCAAGGGGTGCCCGAGTGTCTCAGGCAGTTAAGCATCTGGCTCTTTGTTTTGGCTCAGGTCGTGATCTCAGGGTTGTGAGACCGAGCCCAGCGTCGGATGGGGCTCTGCACTCAGCACGGAGTCTGCTTGAGATTCTCCCTCCCCATCTGCCCCCACCTCCCGGGGGTTCATACGTGTGCACTCAGTCTCTCTCTCTCTCTCCCTCCCTCCCTCAAAAAAAAAAAAGAAAAAAAGGTCACTCCTCAAATGATGGCTGTTTTAAATCAAGTTGTGCCCTAGCCCCGAGGGCAGAGCCTGTCCCTGTGCGCAGCACGTCCTGCCCACAGTAAAAATGAGCAAAGTGCACAAAAGCTAATGGCTTTCTGTTCTCTGCTGTCACACCCAGGGCCTGGAGGGAAGGGGGCCACAGTAGCCACTCAGGGCCCCTTCCCCTTTACTAAATAGTAAGATTTTCCTTTGTGAGTCCTACATCCATCTCTGCATAGTTTTTATCACACTGTATATAAGAAATCTTCATAGGAGGGCAGCAACTTTCATCTCCTCAGCTGCTGAATCTAGACCGTTACCCTGTGGGCAGCCAGTCACACGGAGCTGATTACTGGGCCTCAGACACCCTACCTGAAACCCGACAAATTCTTCTTCTTTTTGTTTAAGAGGGGAGAGAGAGAGGGAGAGAGAATGTTGGGCAGGCTCCGCATCTCGTGTGGAGCCTGATGCAGGGCTAGATTTCACGACCCTGAAGTCATGGCCTGAGATGAAACCAAGAGCTGGATGCTCAACTGATTGAGCCACCCAGGCGCTCCCCCAACAAATTCTGACTCCCAACGGCACCCGAGAACAAAAATGACTTCTTAAATCAATCAAGCATTATCTAGAATTATATGACCCTTCAAACTAGTTTAAAAATCTGCAACGGGTAAGCTGCAGAAATGGCCCAAGTCTGCTGCTGGCCTGCCAACATCATACCCTGCTCACAGCCACAACCTCCCAGAGCCGGCGAGCAGCCCTTTTCTGGGGCTCCAACGCAAATGGGTTTGCACTTTGGTTTCATTGTTATGATCAGATCCAAACTGCTTTTTATGTTCTGTGCAACAGAAATCAAATCCTACAGTAAGAAATGGGAAAAGAGGGGCACCTGGGTGGCTCAGTTGGTTAAGCGACTGCTTTCGGCTCAGGAGACCCGGGATCGAGTCCCACATCGGGCTCCTCGGTGGGAAGCCTGCTTCTCCCTCTCTCAGTCCCTCTGCTTGTGTTCCCTCTCTCGCTGTGTTTCTCTCTGTCAAATAAATAAAATCTTAAAAAAAATAAATAAACAGGGGCGCCTGGGTGGCTCAGTTGTTTAAGCGACTGCCTTCAGCTCAAGTCATGATCCCGGAGACCCGGGATCGAGCCCCACATCGGGCTCCCTGCTCAGCGGGAAGCCTGCTTCTCCCTCTCTCCCACCTGCTACTCGTGTTCCCTCTGTGGCTGTGTTTCTCTCTGTCAAATAAATAAAATCTTAAAAAAAAAAAGGAAATGGGAAAAGAAGAGTATCTAACTTCAAATACCCAAACTAATACAAAAAGTGGGCCAGGCTAGTGGGCAGTTTGCTCCTCGGTGTGCTGCAGCTTTAACGGGGTGCACAGTGCAGCAGTGTGGGCTCCGCGCTAGAGTGGAACCCCAGCCCCTCTGCTTCCCAGCTTCAGGATCCCGGGCCAACCACGTACACTTGCCACACCTCGGTCTGTCTCTTCACCTGAAGCATGGGGACAACAGTATCTACTTCCTGAGGCTGTTGCAACAATTAGATGAGATAAGCCTGATAATGCGCCTGGCACAGATTCCACATATTTGAATTTAAACTGAATTAGCAAGACGAGTAAAGGTAATCCTCAACTTCTAAGAACCAGACTCCTATCGCCCAGGTCAGACGCATCTCCAGTCTCTGGGAGCACCTGACTCATTCACTCATGGTTTCATTCGACGACTGGCTCTCTACTCAGTGCGAGACTCCATCACTGCAAGGATGTCCGCAATAAAGTGGACAGAAACCACCGTCTGCTAAGAGACGCCACCTCTGTGTCAGGCACCTGAATGACCCCTCCCGTCAGCCTTCCAAATAAGCCATGTTCCCTGTCACAGACCAAGAGGTCCCAGGCCACAGGGACACTGAGAGGGTCATCCTGGGACTGCAAATCCCAGCTGCCTCGAGGGCATGCGGGCAATGAGAGCGCTCCGGGCTGTGCGTGAAAGGAACCGGTGTTACCTGCAGAGGAGCCAACCTCCACTTTTTGCCATTGTTTCTATAGGAAAATGCGGCCTGTGTTCCAAAGTGATCTCATAAACTCTTTTTCTGGAACACAGCTCACACATACTGGGGACTTCTACTGAATCAGTAGACTTTGCCTGTTTTTCTTTTCTCCCTTGTAAAGTTTTGTGTGGATTCATCTAAACTTCTATCTTGGGTCCTCTAGAAACAAGAACATTCTCATCTACTTAGAAAAGTTAACAAATCATTTATATAGTCTATTAGTTAGAATAGTTGTGAAACATAGGAGGTCCAACTTCTGACACCAGTGATTGATTTGAATCTCAGGCATGTAACCTGAACATGAATCCAAGGAAAGAAACCCCAAAGGTGCACACCTTTATACTGACACCCCGGGAAGTGCTGACTGAAATCACAATCCCGAGAGGCTGGTATATTGTGGCAGGGAAAGTAATTTTAAGAACTACTGAGTACATGCTCCCCCCCTTCCCCCAGTTTAAATTTTGGACCTCACTTCCACATTCCAAGGACACAAAGATAACTAACTTCCTGACTCTCAAAGGCAGTTTTCAGAGCTGACCAGAAGGTGGCAGGGTCAAAAGGTCCCTGGCGCACCTGCTACTAGGAGGGCGGCCTAGTGTTCTGGGCTGGTGGTGCTTAGCCTCAGGGGAGCATGGACTGTTTTGAGAATCTGACGAAGGGGATGGGATGGCTCCTCTCCCTAGAAAAACCTGAATTATCTCTCCTCCATGAAGTACCTGCGTAGAAGAGTTCAGACTCACCTCTGTCTTTCCCAAGCTTAGCAAACAGCTGGCCCTTAGTAGCAATGCTTCATGTAAATTATTGTCTAAACTGGGTCATGTCTGAGACTGAAAAGGGGGCACTAATAACAATTACAACAGGTGGGTCAGTGGATTAAGCATCTGCCTTTGGCTCCGGTGGTGATCCCAGGGTCCTGGGATCGAGTCCCCAGTGGGCTCCCTGCTCGGCGGGAAGCCCGCCTCTCCCTCTGCCTGCCACTCCCCCTGCTTGAACTCCCTCCCTCTCTGACAAATAGATAAAAAAAAAATTTTTTTAAGATTTTATTTATTTGACAGAGAGAAACACAACTAGAGAGGGAACACAAGCAGGGGGAGTGAGAGAGGGAGAAGCAGGCTTCCCGCCGAGCAGGGAGCCTGATGTGGGACTCGATCACGGGTCTCCGGGATCATGACCTGAGCCGAAGGCAGTCGCTTAACCAACTGAGCCACCCAGGCGCCCCATAGATAAAATCTTAAAACAAAACAAAAACAAAACAAAAAACCAATTACCACAGGCATGAAGAAGGGCTGTCCTAGGCTCACTGGGACACACAATCACTCTTAGGAGGCCCTGACAATTTCCTGATGAGTCCCTTTTCTTTCCTATGGAACCCCTTGGTATTTAACAGTAAGAGGTTGCACACAGGTGAGCACCTTCTAGAGAAAAACGTGCCAAAGAATCTACCTATTAGGAACAACCTCAGTTACACCTTGCCGCACAAGAGAAGTGTCACTAGAGGTCAGAGGATGGTTTGTGTTTCAGGCCCTGGGCTGGGCAGGTTCACGGTCTCCCTGGGCATCTACATCCTGTTTTTGAGATGAACTGAATTTGGCAACCACGTGAGTACACGCTTTAGGTCCGGGGCTGGGAAGAACATGCAGCTTATCAAATGCAGACAGAAACATGGAAGGCCCCTCTCATCACATCTTCACCAACTCCCCGTTCATAGTTTTTACTCAGTTGTTCTTCTCACGTAATCACCTTGCAACTAAGGATTCTTGGTGAAGTTCAGAACTACCTCGATTCTCTGACCCACAGATGGAGAGCTTGCCCAGAGAACTGGATGACAAGCGTCCGTCACTGTGTCTCGACCGCAGGCTGCATTTGGCAGACCACGGTCGATAAATGCTTGTTGAGTAGCTGATAACATCTTGTCACTGGATAAACTGCCTGTGGCGTACCAGGAAGAAACTGGAAATAAGTGTCCCGTTTTTAGAAAACTACACCAGACACGCCGTGGGTGTGGCCTCATCTCCCAGCAGCCACCCTGGAAGGCTGCACACTTATCCCAATGGCAATACTGAAGTGCAGACCGTATTTGGAAACTTCTGTTTGACTGACCTTTAGGACCAGCAAGTTCTTCCCTGGTGTTCTGGTAGAAGGAGATATTCCTCCTCTCAAGATAGGTCACTTTGAGAAATCACAGGAGACCATTCAGAGCCTGGTGGGATAGCACATGAGGTAAGCTACCATGCTGGCTAAGACGATTTTTGGTTAAACAGAGGGGCGGCTATTGAAGGAGACCAATTTTCTCATAGCACTTACATACTTATTGCCCAAACTGAAGTTATAAGGTGGTTTAGGCCAAGGAACACCAATGAAATACAAGCATGACCTTTCAGGACAACTTTTAACAGAGCAATCTGTATTTCTATGTTTAAGATAGGTCCATCTGGTTAAAAATTCTGATGCATAACTTCAGGGATTTACAACATCTAAAGGAGGGACGTCAAAGATGATGACAGGCTCCACCCCCAAGAGATGATCTGTAGCTGTGAAAAAGTGAAAAACCCTCTCGCACGCGAGCAAGCTCACAGCTGACCTGCTGGCTCGCTGGAATAATTCCACAAAGCTGTGGTACAACATCTGGGGATTCCCCACCCCAAACAGGAGAGGAGCTCCAGCCTCTGGGACACACACTGCTCAGGCTGTGAAATTCTCCAGCAGACTCCAACTCCACTCCAGGAGCAGCGGAAGAGAGGTGCGTCTCAAAGAAGAAAACGACACAGTGCTCTGCCCCCAGTCAGTACTACGGACACCGACCCTCCCTCCTTCCATTTCCCCCAAACGGATGGAACACGGACCTCCTCCCTGCAAAAGAGCTTGCTGAACAGAGCCGTCTTAAATGATCCACCACTCCACGCGCCCAATGCGCTGTCAGAAGGCGTCCGAGAAAACTGAAACTTTCAGCAGAAGCAGGGCTGGAAGTGAAATCTTAGGCTCTGCCAGCACCACAGCTACAGTCAGTTTATCCAAAGGACTCGGCATCCCTCGGGTCCGAACTAACGGAGCGAGGGAGTTGGTGCCTACGGGCGGCGCGCGCGCGCTGGGGCACAGCCAGTGCATCCAACCTGTGCACACCGAGCGGAGGGAGCAAGTTCCGGGAGGCTCCGAGAGCTCAAAGTTCCCGAAGCGCCCATCCCCAGTCCCGGCCGGTCTCCCCCGGAGGGTGAAGCTGCGAGCCTCTCCCCCCGCCCCCGCCGTGGGCGGCAAGCATGTGCCACGCGAATGTCCCGGAAGAGGAATGACAGCTTCGGGAGAATGGACTCCGCCGCGGGGCGCAGAGCTTCGGTCTCCAAGTAGGTTCCAGGGCCCCCCGGGCCGCCGAGCGGCGGACCGAACGCGGGATCGTGCCTGTTTCCGCGGCCGCGTCCCAAGACCCGAGAGCCACGCTCGGCCGGGGACACAGTCCGGAGCGCTCCCCGGAGGCGGCGGCGCCGGGGCTCCCGGGCCTCGGCTCCGCGCCGCCGCCACGCTCCCCGCCCGGCCGCCTCGGCCTCCTACCCCGCCGGCCCGGCCTCCCCGCCGTCGCCGCCTCCACTTACCTCAGCGCGAGGGCGGGGAGGGGGCCACGGCTCCGCTGGCGTCGGGGCGGCGCGGGGAAGACGTCCCTCGGCCCTTCCGCTCCTCACAGGCTCCGGCTTGAGGCGCGACGCGGGCGGAACAAACGGGCTCCACTACCCGCGGGGGCCGGCCATTGTGCTACGTCATCAGGCCGCGCCGGTCGTCCTGCGGGCCGGCGGGCTTCCCTCGCTCGCCCCGCCCCCCGCCCGCTTCCTTCCGGCCTCCGCGCGGCCGCCTCCGCGCGGCCCCGCCCCCGCGGCGCGCGCCCGCCCGAGCCCGCCACGACGCAGGCGCCGCCGAAGGCCCCGCCCCGGGGCGTGTCTCCGAGCCTGCGCGCCGCCGGCCTCCTGACCACGCCCCGGGGGGAAGGGGGCGGGCCGCGCCGCGCGCTCACGTGACGCCACGCGCCGCCCGTTCCCGCCCGGCGGAGCGCGCTAAACACCGGAGCTGCCCCGGCCGCGGTAGGTGGTTTCGCCCCCGGAGCCGGAAACCCTGTCTCCTCCCTCCCCGCGACAGATCCCGGCCCGGTGAGCGGACGCCCCGACGCACAGCTCGTCCTTGTCCGTGTCCTGAGTGTAAACCTCAAGCCCGGATGTTTTTAGCTCTTTCCGTCGGACCGAATCGCTTAGGCTCCGTCGAGGACAGTCTGTTCAACACAAAATTAGTCATTTCTGAGAGTTGAGTTCAAATGTCAAAGCTTAAGATTTAAAAAAAAATTTTTAAGACTTAATTTATTTATTTGACAGAGAAACACAGCTAGAGAGGGAACACAAGCAGGGGGAGTGAGAGAGGGAGAAGCAGGCTTCCCGCCGAGCAGGGAGCCTGATGTGGGGCTCGATTCCGGGTCTCAGGGATCATGACCTGAGCCGAAGGCAGTCGCTTAACCAACTGAGCCACCCAGGCGCCCCTATGTAGCTGGTTCTTAGTGTAATGAAAGGTCTTGGGAGAAGCTCCTCCCTGGGGCAGGCTGCCGCCATTGGGTCCCGAATGTAAATGCCAGGCTGACTGAAGTTGCATGAACTTGTAGATGTTCGCCCCATGTTATCTGAACAGATGAGCAAGGGAAGAAATGGGGGCATGCACGGGGCCACCGTATGACCCCACAATGACGCTCTAAGGTAGCGAATGCAAGCACCTGTACATCGATGGAAGTCGGTAGCAGCTTTATTCACAAGAGCCACAAAGGGGAAGCAACCTGCATGTTTTGCAACTGATGATAGGTAAATGTGGTCTTCCCATTCAATAGAATATTATTCAGTCATATAAGGGAATGAAGTTTTTTTTTAAGATTTCATTAATTTACCAGATCGAGAGAGGGAGAGCACACACAAGCAGCGGGGAGCAGCAGGCAGTGGGAGAACATGGGAGCAGATCTGAGACTCGATCCCAAGATGCTAGGATCATGACCAGAGCTGAAGGCAGGCGCTTAACGACTGAGCCACCCAGGCGCCCCGGGAATGAAGTTTTTTTTTTTTTTTTTTTAAGATTGTATTTATTTATTTGAGAGAGAGATGAAGCAAGAGAGAGAGCACATAATGGGGAGGGGCTGAGGTAGAGAGAATGGCAGACTCCCTGCCAAGCAGGAAGCCTGATGCAGGGCTTGATCTCAGGACCCTGGGATCATAACCTGAGTCAAAAGCAGACAGACGCTTTACCAACTGAGCTACCCAGGTGCCCCTAAAGCTATTATTTAAAAAAAGGAAAGAAAAGGAAAGCAGAGTCAGATGGGGGAGGGGAGCAATGCAGGATGGGAGGGAGGAGCGAGAGGAGGTGGGAGGAGCGAAGAAGCAAGGGCCAGAGGAGTAGGCAGAAGGCTCTGTAGGAGAGGGAGGGGTGGGACTCTGTCTGCAGTTCTACCTCCTAAACAAATCTGCAGCTACGCTGTCTTTTCTCCATCCACGGTCATCACCTGCCAGGGTTCATGCCACAGTGGGACTCCTTCCCCTGCTCCCCATCCCATCCCGGACACCAAGAGCCGCCTGGTTGTGAACTCACTGCTCCAGCCTGAGGCCCCTCCAGCACCTCCCTCTGCCCCAAGATAAGCTCCGAACCTATGGGCGTGTTGCCCCTCTGTAACCTGTCTCCAGCCCCTGTGCCCCATCCCTTGCCTTCAGAAGCACACTTTGCTTTGTCCCTAAGGCCTTTGCACATGCCCTTCCTGCCGCCTGGGACGTTGCTCCCACATTTCCTCACTGAACTTTGATCATTCTTCAGGCCTCACCCAGGATGGACCTTTTTCCAGAGCCTTGTCTCTGTAGCACGACTGTGAGCACTAACCTGCCAGTCAGAGCGTGCAGCATCTGGAGTGTGTGTGTGCGTGTGCGTGTGTGTGTGTGTGTGTGTGTGTTGGGGGGCAGCATTCAGAAAGACCGATAATGGCTGAGACAGGATCAGAACCCAGTCTCTGAATGTAACTACCATGGGCTTGGACTGCTGTGTCTGGAGCCATAGGCCCTGGGCGAGAGCATATAGTAAGCAGTGCCCCCGTGAGCCCCGCTCCCCTGCTCTACACACCCGCTGCCTCCTTCTCTGGAGGGAAGGAGGAGGCCACGACATTGCAGGTACACACTGTCATGGGTTTGCAGAGCTCTCTGCTCCCGCAGGCTGTGCACTGAGCATGGCTGTGGCATCCTTGGGAGGCAGCCCCCCGCAAGCTGTGTTTACAGCAGAGGAACTAGAACCTGGGAGGGCAGAGCTGCGACCTCACCAGGGAGTCCGACCACAAACCCAGGCATCCTGTGTCTCGAGGGGAGGTTACTCTGACTGTGACCATTCTTTAGGAGACACATGAGTCTCTGTTTTTTTAAAAGATTTTATTTATTCGACAGCGAGAGAGATCGCAAGTAGGCAGAGAGGCAGGCAGGCAGAGAGAGAGGAGGAAGCAGGCTCCCCGCTGAGCAGAGAGCCGGACGCGGGCCTCGATCCCAGGACCCTGAGATCATGACCTGAGCCGAAGGCAGAGGCTTTAACCCACTGAGCCACCCAGGCACCCATAAATCTCTGTGGTTTTTTTGTTGTTGTTTTTTGTTTTTTAAAGATTTTATTTATTTATGTATTTGACAGAGAGAAACACAGCGAGAGAGGGAACACAAGCAGGGGGAGTGAGAGAGGGAGAAGCAGGCTTCCCACTGAGCAGGGAGCCTGATGCGGGGCCCGATCCCGGGCCTCTGGGATCATGACCTGAGCTGAAGGCAGTTGCTTAACCAACTGAGCCCCCGGGGCGCCCTGAATCTGTTTTACCACCGGTCAGATGGAGTTAGCCGTCACTGGTGGCTGCTCTAACGCTAACGCAGCTCTGCGCCCTCTGTTCAGTGCTGACAGACGTGGCCCCATCGGGGCAGGGTCATTGGGTCGGTTAAAGCCAACAGGCTTGTACAGACATCACTTATGACTGAGCTAGCCATGACAGGTGTTTGCGCCGTGGTCATGGGGGACATCAGGTCTGAGTTTAACAAGCGTGGCAGTCCACCTTGGGTGACAACCACTTTGGAAAACAACGGGCACATCAAGAGCAGTGCTCTGTGACCAAAACCAGTCTTAGACAGGCGGAACACCACGGGATCTGTTAGGAATGCGCATTCTCAGGCTGTGCCCTGAGCTACTGCACCAGAAAGTCTGGCGGTGGGGCTGGCAGGCTGCCTTTTCACAGGCCTGAGGATCTGATGCCCCACGGAGGGCAAGACCACCGGACTAGACTTTCTTGCCCAAGGCCTCCAGGAGACATGAGCAAGGACACTCACAGAAGATCTCTCCATCATAAAGGAAAAAGCAAAGGGGAAAAAACAGAAGTGGCCTAAATGTTTATAGCTGATTGCAACATTGTATAATATGTTACACATTGTAACAGATGAGTCTGGAATGTATGTATGTAGTATCTACTCGGATGAAGCTGTTTCCTTTCTACTCCCGGAAGCTGCTCCAAGGATGAAGCTGTTTCCTTTCTACTCCTGGAAGCTGCTCCAAGGATGGCATGGGCTGCCCCACTGGGGAGTGACCGGGAGCCACCGTAGCTCTCGAGCAGGGGAGTGACAAGAAGAAAGTGGCATGTTAGTGATCCTAACGCTTCATCGGAAGCTCCTACATCAGAGTCACCTGTGGGGTCTGTGGGTTTTCCTCTTGGTTTTCAGTGATCTGCTCCTGTTTTATAGCATGCCTTGTACTTCTTATTTGATGTTGGACACAATGGATACATTTTTATGGGGTGCTGGGATAGCCTTATCTGTTCCCAAAGAGGGTGAGGCTTTCTTCATGCAAGCGGCTGGTTTCAGCAGATGACTGGGACCTAAGGTTTGCTTCCAGGCTTCGCAAGGGCTGGTTGTTTCTACGAGTGTGGCCCGTCCGTCCTTCTGGGTGTGGAGTGTTGCACTGTCAGAGGACGGTCTGCATCCTCTGCCCCAACTCCACACGCACAGGCTTGATCTGCAGTCTGCTTCTGCTTTCATGCTACTGCTCCTGGTCTCCGCAGCTGCCCCTTGCTGCCTGTTCTCATGGTTTCCCCAGCACGGGCAGTGGAGGGGCTAGCCACCGTGCCCCGGGTTTGCACTCAGGATGCTGGGCTCCTTCTCTCCAGGCTTTTCCCTCAAGTTCCAGATGGTTTAGAGTCTGTCCGCTCAGCTCAGCAGGTCCGCGCTCGCAGCTGTCTACCCTCCCCGCCTCCCGCAGGCTGGATGTGGGCTTCACTTTATTGTTTCTCTTTGCTCAGGGGCGATAACCACGCAGATGCCCACGTTGGCGGCCCTCCAGATGCGTATATGCACGCATCTCAGCACATCGGCTGTCTTTAGCTCGGGCAGAGGTGGGGGTCCTTGGGGGGACCCACGTTCTCACTCTCAGGTGGCGGCGCTCCTGGGAGCTGCTGCTGTTTTCCCAAGCTGCCACCAGAGGGCACACCGACCAAGGCGTTCTCCGCTCCCAGGCGCGGGTGGGGGCTGGCGGGAGCTGCCCTGTTGCCAGGGCCCCTCAGCCCTTCTCATTCTCTGGGTGGCCCCTTGGATGATGCTGGGAAGGTAGGGCGGACCTCGGGCTCCTGGACGTTCCAGCGCTGTCCATTCCCACCTGGCGAGGGGCGCAGGCACACACATTCCCTTTTGTCTTCACCCAGAAGTTCTTTCTCCAGCTTCATGAGAAAATTGATGGAGCACACATTTATTTTCAGCTTTTTCCTGTATTTGGAGTTCACTTCTGGGAGACAGCTATGGGCGTGGCTTGCAGGAAGGGCCCCTGGTTCTGTATAGGACCTCACCGTGGGGGACCCCTGCCCCCTCCAGGCTTTGTCCCAGAATCCCAAGGGCTGCTCAGCACTGACTCGTCGGCCTCTTCCCTTCCCTTCCTGGAGACATCCGAGCAGTGGTCACCAGCCCCCTCCTCTCTGGTGTGCCTGAGTGGATCAGCGAATGAATGATCGCACGAATGAATGTCAGTTTAGTTCCCAACTCACAGCCTTTGCCAAGAGTCAGGACTTCTTCCCACAGGGACAGCACGGGCACAGAGCTGTCAGGGATGCCCTTTCTGGAAGACGAGGGGATTGTGGTGGCCAGTGTCCAAGATGGCCCCGAGGAACCCTGGCTGCGGGGACTCATGCTCTGCAGTGGCCACTCGTCAGGGCTGGCTCATGACAGCTTGAGCTCTTGGGGCCCTGAGCTGCTGTAGCGTGCCTGGCTTCTCCACTGGCATGGCCACGTGGGCAGGGCTGGGCTTTGCCCTCCCAGCCAGCCCCAGCCTGCCGGTCCTCCTTGCGAGGCAGCAGGTGCATGAGCACCGGCTAGATTGTTGACTAGCTGAGGACCTACCATCAGCACGCACGGAAGGCCAGCCAGGGGAGCCTGCTGGCAGCGTTGCGCACAGAGACGGAGTGGCTGTCCTTGGAGCCCAGCACCAGAGAACCAAGGCCCCGGGAGCCCCGCTACATGAGGACCCAGGCTCAGCACCCCTGTGGCCCCTCAACCCTGTGATGACTCCACCACCAGAATGTGACTGCCTTTCTTTTAGCGCCAGCCCGCCCACATCTTTATGCCAACCACTTTACACCTCCGCCCCCCTCTTCTTTTATGCAAATGCCACCTGAGCTTCCGGGAACACCTCCCACCTGCAGCAGAACCCGCGGCCAAATACCCGAGCCGGCTGCTGAAGTACTGATTAATAGCCAGACAGCATGACTGTTCACCAGCCGGGAAAGTCACAGCCGTGGGGCCAGACATGAGCCCTTCCATTTCTTGGGCATGGAAAAGGTCCAGAGATCTCCAAGGCAGGTCCAGCAGGCCGAGGTAGAGGGTTCTCAGTTGTGCACAGATGGTACGGGAGTCATGTGGTACTTTGGCACTGAGATAGTGGGATGCATGCTGCTTTAGGGGCTCACTCAAGACCCCGTGGGACATGCCCTGGGGTGTGCCGTCTGCAACACACAGTTGGAACACCTCCTTGCCTGAGCCTCCACCTCCCAGCAGGATGTTTTCACCTACTGCTAAGCTCCCAAGTCTAAGGATGGAAGGCTCACTGTGGCTCATCCCCAAATCCTTGCCCCCGAGAACACAGCAAAGTGGCCCTCCCTGCCCGCGCCCTGCTCTGGTCCTTGGAACACTGCCATGGAGAGGGCAAACGCTCTTTGTCATTGCTTCGTATTACTGAGTCAACCCACCTTTACAGAGGCAGACAGATAAAGAAAACAAGGTGATCTGGGCCCTGGGTATGTAGCAGGATCCAGGCATTTCCAGTCTCGGGGGAGGAGCGGCTCACCCAGCCCTGTGGCTAAAGACACCTACTTTGTAGAAAGAGAGGTTTGTGCTCAAATCCCCACTCTGCCTGCTACAGCCTCACCTTCTTGAGACTCTGCTTTCTCCTCTGAAAAATGGTCATAGTAACAGTTGCCAGCACATGGGGATGGTTGCAACAGCCACACAAAATGCCACAGGCCGTGCCCAGGCCCAGCACATGGCACACTCCTGGCAGATGGTTGCTATGATAAGAACCCATTCGCGAGTAGGAGACAATATGCATCTGCTCTTTACAGATGGTTTTTGCTCACTCTGTTACAAATGCCTTGCCATGCCAATCAGTACTTACAACATTGGGGTTTTTTCTCCCAAGATTTATTTATGAGAGCGAGGGAGAGAGAGAGAAAGAAACTACACACACAAAGGGAGAGGGAGAAGCAGGCTTCCTACTGAGCAGGGAGCCCGAAGTGGGACTTAATCCCAGCACCCTGAGATCAGGACCCTGAGATCATGACCCGAGCCGAAGGCAGACGCTTCACTGAAGGCAGACACCCCAGGCACCCCATGACATCACTTTTAACTGATATTCTGCAGTGGGGACACAGCATCGAATTCTTTCCACTCTGAATGGACATTTAAGCTGTCAGTGAGTAGTCTTCTTACAAACAAAGGCTATGTAACTGCTCCATACCCCAGTGGATGCCGCTGGGGGCTCTCAGAGGCCTGCTGGCTGCAGGGCTCCTGGGGCACACAGAGGGGCAGACTTGCCTCTGAGATGTGCTTGCCTGCGGTGCAGGCAAGCTAGGGGCTGAGAACTCAGGGCCGGTGAGAGCACTCTCTACGCAGGTTCTGAGCAGTTCCCAGAGACGAGGAGGACACCCCTAGGCCAGGGGTAAGGGGAATGGGACAGAAGAAAGGCCCAGCATGAGGCTGATGTAGCTTGTCCTCTGTCAAGGGCGTCCTGCTCTTCAGGACTGCCAGAGACACCGTGCACACAAAGAGCATGGCTTGTGGGGTGTAGCAAGTGGTCCCCGGATCTTAGCTATGGCCGCCGATGTCATTTGCTACTGTTAACTGCACAGTTGGGTGAGCTGCTTTCACTCTGTACCTCCACTGTCACTTCCATGGGCCTTGGTGGAGATGGGCTTGTAGGCATGTGGTTGCATTCTCTCCTGAGGTCACTGCCCGTGGCTCCTGCTGGAAGGCTGGGTGATAAGGCAGCGTGTACCTTCAGCACCAGCGAGGAAGGACAGCACCAGGAGCTGTCCATGGGCTGAATTCACGGTGGTGGGGGGACCTCTGCTGGAGGAGGGGTGCGGAGGCGCGGGTCATGGGGAGGAAGCATCAGGGATGATGGGAGGTGGACACATGCTGTGTGCCTGGGAACAATGACCTTGCCATACGATGGTATGGATCACAGCCCTCCCAGAGGTTCTGGCAGCCACGCTGAGGGACATGAGGGACCAAGGCCAGCCCCGTACAGGGGCCTTCGGTCACCCTTCCTCCACGCCTCATCGTCTCTCTCCCCTGTTCAGCCAGAACCTGGAAATCACAGTTTTGGAAACAAGCGGATGAAGATGCCACTCAGCCTGAGCTTGTGTGCAGGAATGTTCTAGCCGTGTCATCTGTGAGTCCCCCAAACTGGAAACCAGCCAGAAGTCCATCGACAGCCCATTGTGCACGGACACACTGTGGAGAGTCCTACAGCAGAATATGATGTAACAGTGAAAATGGATAAGGGAGAGTCACCCTTGGCAGGGATGGCTTCCTCAACGCAACGCTAGAATAAGCAGGACACTAGTCATTACGTGTGACTCTGGTTCTAGGAAGCCCCCAGGCAGGCAAGAGAAAGGATGGCATCTGGGACTACAGGCCAGGGAAGTGGTGACCATCTGCAGAGGGAGGACAGGGGCCGGGAGGGCAGGTCTCACTTTTATCCATTCGACCTTCAATTTATGTTTGGTTGTTCCTATACATATGTTCCTATATGTTGATTCCACTTCAAAATGAAAAACTAAAGGAGAGAAAGTCCTTGGGTGTTATTGGGCTTTCTTGGGAGAGGGCTATTAAAACCCGTACTCAAGGGCCTGTGGCTGCTTGCTCAATCCGCAGCCAGGAATTTGCACACTAACTGGGTCCCGCCTTGGTTCCGAGGTGTGTGCCTGTGAGTCCTTGAACTCATAACCCCAGGCCCCCGAGGTGAAGAGCTGTGTGCTCTACCAGAGCGAGCCAGCTGTGCGGCCCTGAAATCTGCATCTTAAATGCCTTGACAGAGCCAGGCCCCTGGCCATGTGGGTAAACAGTCTGGGACTTGTGCTTCTGGTCTCCTCCCAAGGGCTAGACAAGAGAAGGTGTGTCACCGTGCCCTCCTGTGGGGCACCCAGCTGCAAGGGCCAGGGCGCCCCTGCTTCCCGAGCCCTCGGGACTTGGGCTCTAGACCTGCCTGTGAGCCCGAGCCAGCCACTCCCCCTCCCAGGCCTCAGTCTCCCCTCTGGCACACGCTGCAGGAAGGGATAGTGAGCATGGCGTTCCTTCTTTTCCACAGCACTGCAAAGGGCCTCCGGGGGTGGAGCCCACACCAGCGTCGCCTGCACACTGTAGACACCGGAGCGCTGGGTGTCTACACTGGGAGTTAATCCCAGTCTGGCCTCTCAGGGTAAGGGGGCCCATCCGTGCCCTCCCCACCTCCTCCCTGGATTTCTGCCTCCTCCTATTAGCCAGCTAATGGCTCAGCTGGCTGGCAGGGTCCTTTTCAGCCTACTGAACTCCCGGGGAGCCTCTGCCCCTGGCCTGGGAGGGGAGGCAGGGATGGCAGAGTGGGTCTCCTGCTGGGGAAGAGCACGAGGCCGCTGAGTTGACAGTCACTCCTGCAGGGGGAGGCGTGGGGCTTGCTGGAGCAGGGAGAAGTTGGCAGGGCCCCGTGCGTGTGTGCGAGCATGCACCGTGCGTTCGCGTTCGGGATGACAAGCCTCCGTCCGCGGCATGCCTGATGTGTCGGGGCTGTCTTCCCTGTCTCCCTGACTCTGGACGGAGGAAGAAGGTGATAAGGCTCATCACTGGGCAAGTTCTCCGAGTTTCCAGGTCTCTCCTGGGGGCTGGGAGGAGCCGTGGTGGGTGCATCCTGCAGAAAGGGTAGCGTGCAGTCAGGGTGGCGAGATGGAGGTGGCAGGAGGGGTCCTCTGGGAGGCTGGGGAGGCAGGGATGAGGCAGACTCCCAGCTGTGGGGGGCTGCGCACTCGGGGAGGCTGCTGAGAGGCTCTGGGTTCAGTCGGGGGCTGCCAGCCTCCACGGCAGAAGGCAAGTGAGGCCCTTGAGGGGTGGGGGTTGTTGCGGCAGCAGTGCTCGGACCCCAGGCTGATGGTCTCGGCAAACAGAAAAGGAGGCGCGTTTTCAGGAGAGTGGCAGGCTGGGGCCCTGTGTGGGTCCACGTGGCAGGTGTCTCTGAGTCCAGGTGTGGAGGACGTGTTCCAGGTCCTCGCGCATGTAGCAGGAGAGTGGGCAGTGTGTCTGTGTGTGGGGCGTGTGCACTTGTGGGGTGGGCTTGTGTTGTGATGTACACACAGGTGTGTGCATTTGGGTCTTTGCGTGTTGAGTATAGGGTGTGGGGGGGATAGTTCAAGTGTGTGTCCATGAAGAAATGTGCGGCGTGTGTGTGTGTGGCCGTGTGTGCTGGGTCCGCTGCGGAGGGGAGTCTGGTTCGCGGGTGTTCATGTGTGTGTCCCTGCTTGCACGTCTGTGTGTTGGTGTGTGGGGGGAGGAGCTGTGGGCCGTCATGCGTGTGAATGCCTGGAAATGTGTGCAGGTGTGTGGGCAGCATCCTAGGGACCACCACTCTCCCAGCCCTGCCCCGATTCCATGCCCTGGCTCTGGCCCCGTGGGGGCTTCTGAGGGGGCCTCTGGCCTCTCTGGCCCGGGGCAGTGGGTGGAGTGCCTGGTCTGGCAGCGGTCCCTGGGTGTGGTCTGCCTCAGCCTCGTGCGCTCCCCCTCTGCCCGCATTCTGGGTCCCAGTGCCCGTGGGCCCGGCTCGTGAGGAGGCAGGGCGGCGCTGCCCAGGGACAGGCGGGAAGACTCTGGTCCATTTCCGGAAGGGCTCTGTGGTGGCCATGGCCTGGGGCTTGTGCGCAGGAGTTGGGGGCTGGCTTCCTGCTCTGCTGCTGGGAAACCGGGACGGGGCCTCCAGCAAGCCACGGGTGTGCTGATCTCACTGGCTCCCTTCAGCTGCTGCAGATGGGGGTGCTGAGGCTCGGGGACACTGGGACCTTAAGAGTAGCCGGGTCCCGGGTCCACCGCATCCTGCACCTTGCCATGTCCCTGGGAGGCAGGTATTTCTAGTGTCCCCATTTCACAGATGAGCTCGTCGAGGCTGAGATGCCGTGTGGCTTTGTCCCAGCACAGGGCGCTGACCCCCGAGCACTCGGGCGGTGCTAGGCCGAGGGAGGATGTGCGCTCACCTGGGCCACTCCTGCCCCTCCAGGAAACTGAGGCTCACAGGGAGGCTCAGCAGTGTCGCCGGCAGAGCCTTGACCGTGGACACCCTGTTCTCTCCCCTCACCTGGCCGAGCAGCGCAGAGGCCAAGCACAGGGTGTCTGTGCGTCCCCGGGGGCCTGGCTTCTAGCAGAGGCGGGTGTTGGCTGGGTGCTGCCGCCGCACGGGGCCCGGCCCCACGGGTCGTGGATGCGTCCCGGACCCTTCTCCCCTCCAGCCCCTGGTCAGCTCCCCTGGAGACTGGGAACAAGCTGGACAAGCCCCACCGTGGGTCACTGGCACACGGAGAGGCCGTCCTGGGCCTGACCGAGTGCATGACAGTGTCAGTCTTCCGGCTGCTCCCGGTGTGCGTGCTGGACACTATGGGTCACTCCATGCTGGTGCTCGCGGTGCTGGCCGCACATGATGGGCCCTCCCCCACCAACTGCTACCTGGCCAGCCTGGCCCTGGCTGGTGGCCGCGGGGCTGCCCAGTGTCTCTGATAGCCCGGCTGGGCAGTGAGCCCAGGGGCACGCCAGCGGCCTGGCCATCACCTACTCACAGCGTCTGGGTATCAGCGTGTCCTCCGGCTCCATCCCGGCGCTCACCGTGGAGACGTGGGTACTCCCCGGCCCGGCACTGTATGCGTCTCCCTCACCATAAAGCAATGCAGCGCGGGCTGCCCAGCTGGGAGGCTCGGAAGCTGAGCCCCTTGCCAGAGAGGAGAGTGGGTGGGCCCCTGGGAGACCCGGCCCGGGAAGCAGGGCTCTGAGGGCTCTTGTCCCATCTCTGCGGCTAGCTTGCCTTGAGATCCCGATGCAATCCTCTATCTCTGGGCCTCGGTTTTCCCACCTGGGAAGTGGACATTTGGACTGGACGTTCTCTGGGGTTTCTTCTTGCGGTGATTTTAGCCCCGAGAGGCAGTGTAGCTCAGAGTTAAGCATGTGGGCTCTGAAGCTCGCTGGGTTCGCACCCAGCTCTGCCCCTTCCTGGCGGCGAGGTCTTGGGCTGGCTGACCCGGAGGCTGGGTGCTGTGTCCAGGCCACACAGAGCTGGGACATGATTGAGGCCTTCTGACCCCCAGATGCTGGTCCGGTCCTGGGTCCCCTGGGTAGCGGCTCTCGGGGCTCCAGTGGCCCCCACCTCCTGCCCGTGCTGATCGGCCCCAGGTCACGGCAGGGTGAGAACCGGGCTCCGGGCTGTGAACTCGGCCGTGAGGGGCGTGTGATGTTGTTGACCGCCGCAGTTGGTGGGATTTGGAGGTGGGCAACTAAAAACCCACTTGGGCTCTCACAGAAGTCAGAGGTCCGTGACAGGGTCCTGGGGTCGCTGGGCCTGCAGCAGACGCGGCTGAGCCTGGGGGTGGCCTCGGGGGTCCTCTAGAGGTGGCTCTCCCCATGTGCCCCCGCCACGGCCGCCTGGGCCCTGGAACTGGGCCTCCAGTTCTCCCATGACAGGGCCAGGTGGGGTCATGAGCGTGCGCACGCGCCCACGCAGGGCTCCCCGCCACGGCCGCCCCCCCGGCTGCAGGCACATTGTCATCTGCCACCCGAGGCAGATGCAGGCCGCACGCACCGTGACCCGGGCCAAGCGGAGCAGTCACGTCCGGCCACACTGCCTGCTCTGGTTCTTCCTCTACCTGCCTGTCTACCTGCTGGACTTCACCCTCTTCTTGTCACCCCCCCACTGGTGGCCACTGATCTCTATGGGCTCATCGCGACAGTCCTGCTCCGAGCTCGCTGCTGCACCCGCCCCACCCCGGGGCCGGACGCGGTGGGGCCTGGCGGGAGGTGGAGAGAAGCAACCCTGGGGGCCAGGTGTGGGCCCCAGGTCTTCTAGGAGGCAGGTGGGCGAGGTCTCCTGGGTGGGGCCGCCAGAGGGGAGCTGGAGGAGGGCTGGTGGGCAGAGACGCAGGGGGAAGCGCCAGGCAGAGCTGGGTGGAGAGGGGGTGCAGGCGGGACGTTTGCTCTCATTCACTCTTCAGGTGTCCGCATGGCCCCTGCCTGATTCTGGGTGCTGGGACTTGGGACCACAGGGAAGCCACCCTCCACGCAGCCTGTGGAGGGTTGGGGGACGAGATGACACGGGACGGGACTCAGAGAGTTGCAGGGAGGCCTCCTGGAGTGACAGCAGAGTGTAAGTTCTGAGGCTGGCTAGGGGGCGGGGCAAGCACCGATGGGAAGTGCTGCGGGGGAGGGGAGGGCAGGGTGACTCCTGGAGGCAGGTGCAGGCCTGGCCTGCTGGGCTGGCAGGGGCAGTGTTTATGGCCCGGGGCTCAGGGCTTTGACTGCAGGGAAACAAGGAGAGCTACGGGGGCTCTGAGACACTGGGAGCCCCACAAGCAGGGAGACAGGTGCACAGAGACACGGAGGGAGGGAACGCACTGAGCAGAGGGGACACCTGTGACAGCCACAGCCCTGCGAGGGGAGACAAAGACAGAGAGAGACAGAGAGACCAGAGTCAGAGAGACAGAGAGAGACATTGCCAGGCACACAGAATGGCCCAAGCCTGTGTCCACTCTCAGGGAGAAAGCTCTGAACACACTGGTGATCAGCAAAAGCCAGCGATGACTGCGTGGGTCCCCCTTCTTCGCCACAGCTCGGGAAGGGGACTGCTGACGTCCGAAGCTGGGAGCTGCGAAGGGAGGGGCTCAGAGAGGCTGCCACATAGCCGGAGTCCAGGAGCTGGGTCCCACTGGCCTGGCAGACCCCAGCACCCAGCCACCCCTGGAGATGGCAGTGGGGGGGGACGTGGAGACCTCCCCTCAGCTCCAGGACCCCCAGGAGGCTCCCAGCATGGGTCAGTCTGGTAGCTGTCCCCCAGAGGCTCGGACGGGTACCCCTTCACCTTCCTGATGACCCTAACTCCCAAAAGACTGTCCTACGCTGCGTGGGAGTGGGCTTCAAATCCCCCATAGGCCTTTCTGGGTCTGCGGCTCCCTCCTGAACTGAAGGATGGGATGGGGTGCAGCTGTGGGGGCGTTTGGACAGTCATGAGCATGGACAGGTTTTGGGGAGGTCTCGCCCTCCAAGCTCTGCCTCCCCATCCTCGAAGGGGCCACCACAACAGTGCCTTCCCCGGGGAGGGGGCTGACCCGGGCTTATGGCTGCGGGGGGGGGCCCCAAGCCTCAGTGTCTCCCAGTGGGGAACCTAAGCAGAGTGGGGGCAGGGTGCCCCTGGGGACGCAGGGCGGTGACCAGGAAGCCCCGAGGCAGACTACCTCGGGATCCCATGCACAGCTTGGAACCTCAGCCCCAGGTCAGCGGACAGGGAGGGGCCCGCCCCCATTCTGCAGGTGTTCTAGCAACATTGTCGTCAGTGCTCAGCACACGGCTCTGAGGTGGGAGTGGTGGCTGCCCCTTCCTGGGGCCTGGGCTCAGCTGCCAGCCTGTCCCCGCGTCCTGCTGGTCACCAAGATGCCGGTGGTGGTTGCGCTGCTCTTTGCACGCTGCCGCCGCTCCACTGCCTGAGGCCCGGCCCTTCCTGGAGCCCTGGGCGCTCGTTTTCTACCGCATCGCACCTGCATCTGAGGTCAACCCCACTGTCCACAGCCTCGTGTCCTGGGAGCTCCGGGAGGCCTTTGGGCACCTGTGCCGGAGCCTGTCGAGGGAGCGACCGGTGTGCGGCCTGCCACCCAGCCCCCAGCCGCAGCGCGCTCCAAGAGCCCAGAGTGAGGGCGGGGGTCCTCAGGCTGCAGGGTCCCCCCCAGTCACAGAAGCCCTCGATCAGCACGGTCTGATGACGGCCCTCCTCCCGCCCAGCGCCCTGCCTCTCCCTCCCTCCACTCCCTCTGGGCCAGGACAGGCACAGACGGCCCTTTAGCCCCCGGCCCCTCCCCTCGAGCAAGGACAGGAAGGTGGCCTGGATCTGGGAGCTTGAAGTTCAAGTCTGGACTCCATGTGGGAATCTCTCACCTCCTCGGGAAGCAGGGAAGGAGAGAAACGGGGAGGAGAAGCTGGAGGATCACTGGCCTACACGGAGGTGACATTATGACCTTCCAGCACTTACTATGTTAAGCATCCTTTCCAGGGGAAAGCGCGGAGGGGAATTAAAGCGTGCACTTCCGGTGTTTGTCGGGCTGCCCCAGATCCCGTACTCCCCTGCAGACACCCAGATACTTCATGGGATGGGGAGCCCCGACCCCAGGCTGCCCCGATATCCTGGTGCCCCAGCCGCGAAGGCGTCACCAGGGCCGGCCCCTCCCTAGCCCATAGCCGTGCCACTGTCACTGCCGATGTGCCAAGCAGGAGTTGGGGGTGCTGGGCTGAGCAGGGAGCCCCTGAGGAGGCAGGACTGCCCCGTGGGGTGCCCCTCAAAGATGCGAGGCTCTGGGCACTGGCCCGAACCCTCCCCTCTCACCCAGCAACAGTGTTTGGGCGGGACTCGCACTATCGGGGTTATGCGCGGGAGGACGGGGCACCTACAGGCAGGCAGCCCTTCGCCTCTGCTGGGTGAGCCGCTGTGTCCCCACCCCCAAGATGGGCATGCATCCCCGACCCTGTCTCTGTTCCTTCGGAGATCACTTTCCTCCTGGCCTCTGTGCGGTCCATTAAAAGCAGAATTTCTGCGGAGTTGTTGGGAGAAGGTGCGGCTCCCGCTGCCTAAAACCCTGAGGTCAGGTGAGGGGAGGGGGAGGAGTCGATGAGGCCTCCCCAGGGGACGGGTCAAGCTCAGTGGGCTGGTCAAGGCCGAGGTCCGTACTTGGTGTTCTGGGGCCAGTCCCGAGTCTGTCTTGCTCTACTCTCCCTGGTAGGGAGGCTGTGTAACTGTCCTTCACCCAGGACACAGCAATCAGGAAATAGAGCCTGCGCCCCGCCAACCGCCCCCGGCCAACAAAAGTGACGTCCAGACCTCTGGGAGCTCAGCAAGCTCATGGCCAGGAGCGAGCCCGTGCTCGTGCCTTGATCTCGCACACAGCAGGCAGGGGTCCCCAAAGCCGGCACGCACCAGCGCCTCCCCATTTCCAAGGGCAGGCCCTCACGGGCCCTGGCTTCTGGGTGCTGCTTCTGGTGCCCAGACCGGGACAGCCATTGCTGGCGGTCTCCTGGGGACCGGGTCAGAAACGCAGAGCGCCGACCAGGCCGCCGAGGCCTAGGCGTCTATGATAGACGGTGAGGAGGTGCTCGGCGGCCCCTGGGAGGAGCCGCAGGAGCCGTGAGGGAGAAGACTGGGACAAACAGCCTGTGTTAAGAAGCGTGGGGGTGGGGGTGGGGGTGGGCTGGCGTGGGCTCCCCACCCCCACACCGGGCCGGCGCCCCCTAACAGGCAAGGCGCGGTTCAAGGCGGCTAATCGTGGGACAGTGTCGGTGTGCAAAGGCGTAGCCAGGGGTCACAGCTGGCCGTCAAATCCACACAGATGCGTGCTGAGCTCTGACTTCTGCATACAGCTCGGATGCCCGCTGTCCCCGTGACGTCCGCCAGGGGCGCGGGAGCGCAGCGGTCAGGCCTTGCCCCAAGGGTGAGCATGGGCCCTGAGAGTGCAGGGCTGCGAGTCCCCAGGGCCGGGTGTGAGGCCCGGAGAGGCCTGGGGCATGGCTCTCACCGTCTGGGGCTCACACATTCAGGTTTGCTCGGGCCTCCCCACCCTGCCTTCTGCTCTCCGGTGGGTGTGAGCGGCCTGCCTGGGGAGGGGACGGGGCCCTGGCAGAGGCTGCACGCGCTCTCCCCCAGGGGACAGCTGTGAGGACAGAGAGGGCTCAAGGGGCTGTGTCATTTCTGGTACTGCGTGGGGCTCGGGCAGCCATGGGCCTCCTTCGGGGAAACGGCTGCACCAGCTGGGCTCCCTCTGAGCTTCTCAGGACGACAGGGAAATTCACCTGTGCTTACGTAGCCAGAAAACAGTGAAAAAGCCACCACAAACATTCTGTTTTCCAAAGTCCCCCGGGGGCTTCCTCTGCTTGCTGCAGAGACCCCCTTCCCCGTAACCACTTACAGGACACTCAGTCTGCTCCTCCTCGGGTCTCCTTGTCCCCTCGGGTCGCCTGGGACCAGGCCGGACCCCACAGCTGAGACCATCTCCTGATCCGCTGACCCGGCTTCCCTGATTGCCCGAGGACTGCGGGGGACCGCCCTGCCCCTGCCCAGCCCCCGGTCCCCTGTCTGTTCCTCTCCCGTGAGCCCGGGGCACAGCCCCAGCCAGGACCTGTGCTCTTCAGCCCGGCGGAGCTCTCCCTGTTGTACCGGCCCGACGGGAATCCACACCTGCTGGTTCTCTGGTGTCCTCTGAGCTGAAGGCGCTCATGGCCTTTTTGGCCTTTCCGAGCAGCCGCGCAGCCCTTCCTCGCGCCCCGCCGCCAGGGCCGGAGGGGGAGGCCGGTGTGCCTAGTGTGTGCACTCGGTTGCCCGAGCACCCGAGCACCCAGCAGCCACCGCGGCCCTTTTCCTCTCATTTCCCCTTCCCTGGCCTCACCCATGCCTTGTTGGCCTGCAGCCAGCGTCGGGGCGTTTTCATCACAGCGTTGGGTGGTCTCAGGACGGGTGGAGTCACTGGTGTCAGAGTCACCTGAAGTCCCAGGCAGCACAGTGACGACGCGCTCCCACGGCTGGAGCCTCGTGGAGGTAGGACACGTGAGCTCCGTGCAGATGCTCAGCACTGTCTGCGGCTCTTTCCAGAGAGCGGGCGCCCTGCGGCCCCGGGGGGACGGCACTCCGCCTCGGGGAGCTTCGCAAGCAGCCGTGGGGGTTTGACCCTCAGGGTGATGCTGGGAATCTCCTCCAGGAAGCCCCGGGCACAGCTCCCAGCCTGATGGCCTCTCCCCCCACCCCTGGAGACCCTAATACTTTCCACCTCGTACTCAATTGTTGACTTCTGTGGCTTTTCTCTTTTTTGAGACGGAAAATGCTGGGGGGTAGTGAGCAGTTTGTGCCTTTGAAATCTTGTCTATGCTGCTGGCACCATGAATGTCCCCTGCCGGCGGGATCATGGGATCCGGTCTCACGGGGCGGGGAGTGTGGTCAGGCGAGGGGTGCAAGTGGGCCCGTCTGGGTCAGAGCATGGGGATGAGGTCCCACCCTCCACGAACCTTGGGGTCTCCTCGCTGAGCGGCGTCATGAACAGAGCTAGTTCGCAGGGGTGGGGGTGGGGGGCTCAAGGGCCTGAAAACCCCCGAATTAATTAGATTGACCGACAACATGTGAATACACACAGACGGCGCCTCATTTGATCCAAGCCGCCTTGCTTCCCATGCCTGTAGATGGCCTTGGGTCCTCCTAGGAGCAGGGCAAGCACCACAGGGGCCGTCATAGGAGGGGGGAGGAGGGCACTGTGGGCAGGTGCTGATGGGAGTGTTCAGACCCTGGTCCAGGCCCCACCTGTGGGCTGCGGGAGCAGCTGGGGAGGGACGGGGGGCGGGGGTGGAGCGCTGGGAGGAGGGGGTGGTTCTCAGCAGGTGTGCTCCATCCGGCTGCCCGGCACTTTATCAGGGAGAACAAGGTTGCGTCCATCAGGCCTCTGACTGCGTCTGGCTTAAGCAGAGGGATCTCCAGAGAGGTTGTCTAGGAGGTGGGAAGCCGGCACCCGGGGGAGTGACGCTGCCTCGGGCCCACGGAGAAGGGCTGGGGACTTGTCCAAACATGAACCCGTCCTGTGGTTGGACCTGCGCCTGGGGGTACTTCCAGCCTGAGAGGGCTGCTGCTGGGCAGGCACGGGGGGGCGGTGTCTGCACTGACCTGAGCCCCCAGCCCTCTCTTGACCCCAGTGGTGGCTCCCCAAAGTAGAGCTTGGGGCGTGGGGGGAAGGGGACGGGTTAGGGCCATGCTGGGGGCAGGAGTGCCTGGGCGGCCACATGCCTCTCCAAGCCTCAGGCCCTCGTTTTCTACTTGCAGTGGCCCTCTGGGTGGTCTGAGGGGGGAGGAGGTCCTGGAACGCACGCTGGGGGGTAGGGGGCACTGGGGACCCAGCTCAGTGGCCTGGGCCAGCGGAGGCCACTTCCTGTGCAGGGCACCCAGGGCCTGAAGAGGTGACCTGGGAGGGAGGTCTTAGTGGAGGCCAGGGGGTCAGGATGGAGGGGTGGGCTTGTGCGGCTGGGGCCTGCAGAGAGCCCTCCCCCCAGCCTGTCCCTGCAGAAACACAGGAGGGGTGGGGTCCCGGTCCCCAGGCGCATGAGGCGTGAGCGCTGCGGGCTCCGCACACACCACATTCATGTCTCAGCACAAGAGGGCTCAGACCCACCACCGGGGGGGGGGGGCGGGTGGGTGCTTAGCAATCCTCAAAGTGTGGTCCAAGGAACCCCCAAGGCCTGTGACACCAAAAACTGCTGGCCTATTCCACAAGTTGACCTCTGCCCTGCCTCGCCCATGGCCCTGCGACAGATGGGGGCCAGCCACCCCGGTAAGAGGCGGAAATGCAGGTTTTGTCTTCAGGGAGCCTTGTGTCTGATGGGGACGTAACATCTACATGGAACTCGCAGTGGTTCCGGGTCTAAAGTTAGGGGGCCCCAGGTGCTTCCTGCAGCTGTGGGGAGGAGGAGCCCCGCAGCCTGACGTGTTCTCTCCCGTCCCGGTGGCTGTACTTCTGCAATCCCGGTGTGGGCAGCCCCTGCTGCAGGCTCTGGGGGGGGGGACTGGGGGTAGGGCCATCCTTGGCATCCCGTGGCTCATGGCCACCAGCCCTGCCTTGCCCACAGAGTGCTGTGTCTGTCCTCCGAGGACAACCGTGATTGGATGGGGCCCACCCACTCCAGGACGACCCCTCTTAACCTGATGGTCTCTGCACCAGCCCTATTTCCAGAAACGGTCACAGTCACGAGTACCAGGGGTTAGGACATGGACAGATCACTTTGGGGGACACAGTTCACTCTGCCAGAGCCCCCACGTGAGGTTTCCGAGGAGCAAGCAGGATTTTGGCGTGGAAACAATCTGGAAGGGTTCCCCAGGCAGAGGGGACAGCCCCCGGGAAGGTGAGGGGGGCTGCGGCGGGGACAGGGGGGCATCCTGGGCAGGTGGGTGTGGTGAGGGGAGGGTGAGGCGCCCGGGTGGGGCTTGGGAGCCGGTGTCATGTGTCACAAGAGTTAGAGCCTGGGGGCCGGCTGCAGGCTGGGTGTCCCACAACGGAACCCCTGCTTCTTGGCCTGGCTGCGTCCCCTGTTCCTGGGGAGATGACAGGCAGTGAGGAGGGGTTCAACCCTCCTGACCTCATGACTCAGAACTGTCCCTGCCCAGCGGCCCATGAGCACATTTAAAACTAGACAGATGCCCAACCACGGATGGGTGCCCACGGAACGTGGCTTGTCCACACGGCGGAGCAGCGCTCAGCCTCGGAACGGGGCAAAACTCTGATGCAGACAGACCTGGGGCTTGGAGCGAGGGACCCAGGCTGGAGGCCCCGTGTGCAGGACCTCGCGTCCATGGGACGTCCAGAATGGGCAAACGTGTGCCGCCGGGAAGTGGACGAGCCATGGGGGGTTGTGGGAGGTCAGGGGAACGGGGGGAGTGACGCCAGTGGCGCGGGGTGTCTTTGCGGTGAGACAGTGAGAGGTGGTGTCTCCCGTCCCCTCTCATGTGCCAAGTGCCGCTGGGTTGTGCACGTGAGGAATGTCTCGTCTCACCAAGCCGTACACGAGGAGACGGAGTGGGCAAGCCGCCCCTGGGGGACCCGAGCCCCGCTAGGGCTGGTCAGAGCCGGCCACGTTCGCTGTGGTGGTGGCAGAGTGGAGCTCGGTGGGGCACCAGCCCCCGGCAGGAGGGGGACAGAGGCACGCACGGTGCTGGGGATGGGAGGCCCCAAATCAGGACGCGCCCCATGGCAGGAGACAGAGGAAGCTCCCTTATTTCTGAGCAGAGTTTGGCTTTGAGGGGGTGAGCAGGGATGGGGGGCCTGGAGGGTCGTCTGCAGACAGTGTTTCAGGGGAAAGGCAAGGGCATGGTAGGTCAGTGCACACGGGAGTCCTGTGTCTTCCCAGACAGCGGGGTTCCCATCAGGGTCCTGGAGCTGCCGGCAGGCCTCAGGACAGGGCAGGGCTGGGGCCGGCCCCAGGGGCTCCCCAGTCTCCAAGGACTGCTCCCCAGCCCCTGTGGATGCCCGCATCCTCCCCAGGCCTCTGAGCACCCCAGAAGGTGTTGCCGCTACTTCAATGAGTATTTCTGAGAAAACTGCATTCTGATGATCTAACACGGGGTGCAAGCGACGTGCCTCTGCTGTTTTGATTGAGCCACTGACAATCAGCCCAAGTATTTCCGACATTACAGTGAGAACGAGACAGCAGGATGACTGCTTTTGTGAAATTGACTCTGACACGGGACCTATTTTTGGACAGAGAAA